>CM076065.1:6600000-6835000 GCA_038088235.1 Zacco platypus
TGTTCTGTCCCGTTTGCTGTTCTGCTCGTATAGGTTTTGCAGTGTAGATAATGTAAATATAGTATGCAAAGGTCAGATGATCGCTAATTACAGAATAGAATAATACTAATTGAATCATGCTTACTACATACTGCACGTGCTATTATGCAACCATGAACCTGAACTCTTTTTAGCATTATCATTTTTGAGCATTGGCTTCCCACTGTTTGTAAAATGTCTTAAATATCTTTTTATGAGTAAATTTAAATCTTAGTCTATTAGATTTTCATGTTTTGTTCTACAGTATAAATGTTTTACTCTGGATCTTATTTAAAACATTTAAATAACATCACCTTTTTCAATAAATAACAGGCTGTTTCAGATAAATTTGAGCATTTATTTGACCTGTTTTTTCTTAATTAGATTTTGCTTTTTAGTGATATAAAAAAAATGGCAATATTACCCTAAAACAAAAATGTGCATGAATATAAGACATCTTATATTATTATATTGAATCTACATATAATTTACAATATGCAATCTAATTTATTTTAAAATATATTTTTTGAGTAACATACTGATAAACACGCATATTCTTGCTTTTTAGCTTACAGAGAACAGCAAGGCTTTCTGAACTGTAAAACTACGTTTTGCAAAAGCTAAATTTATCGAATTGCACATCAAATACACAGCATGATTTTATAACCAATGGCTTCAAGCAGAATTAAGAATAAGGTCTTCTTGAAGTCTACTTGAAGAGATTTTCATGTTTTGTTCTAAAACATAAATTACACAGTATCTGAGAAGTTTTGTATTGTTTTAAAAACTCAGTTGGTATTTATCATTGCTCTGAACGCAATCATTTATGTTGCAAGGATGTTGATTGATAAATGCACTATTTAAAGGAAGTTTTCAGACTTACAGGGTCATTGGATGTGCAACTCCCCCTGCTGTTTTCTCATGTGACTCACATTTAAATTCATATAGGTTTTGAGCTTCAGTTCCGCCTGGGCCCGACTCTGCAGGGCAAGAGTGTGCATGTCCACACCGACTACCCAGCACCAGGCAAGAAGTTCGTTGGCTCCAGCTTTCGTCAGCTGGAGTGGGTGAACCCCAGTGGCAGAGAGGATGACTCAGACAAGTACTGCAAACTGGACCTGGAGATAGCAGGGTCTTATCAGTATTACTTTGGGTGTGGGTGAGTGAGTGGTATAATTGTTTTTACTTCTTGGAATTTTGGTAGTTTTTAATTGCTTCATAATTAAAAAGATGCTATCATATTGTTTATGCAGGAACGAGGAAAGAACCGGCGGTGGCTACATTGTTGTGGATCCAGTGTTGCGCATCGGCCATGAGAGGAAGATCTTGCCTCTGGATTGCATCACAGTTCAGACTTACTTGGCAAAATGTCTGGGCCCTCTGGATGAATGGATAGACAGACTAAGAGTGGCCAAGGAAACTGGTGAGAATCATTTATCAGTGTCTACTGAAACTCATTTATTTCAGTTGCACGTGTGACTGCAGCAAAAGTCAGTTTGAAGCCTTCTCATATAGATAAATATGTGCTAATGTGTATAAAAAGAGACTAGTTATTGCACTTTACCACAAGTCAAGTCAAGTCACCTTTATTTATATAGCGCTTTTTACAATGCAAATTGTGTCAAAGCAGCTTTACATTAATAATTGACAAATCCTTTTGACTGCACAGCAGCTCCCAAAGAAAATGGTGTCATTGTCCAGCTTATTCTATATATTATTGATTCATTCCGTTGCAAAGATCAATAGTTATTAGTTTAGTTAATTTATGTATATCAGCACTGGAGAAAACAGTGACGTAATCGTCCGGCTCAGTTCGCATACAACGGCGCCAATGCAGTCATATCAAAAACACTGCTGAATATCAAGCAAGTGTCCCCAACTTAAGCAAGCCAAAGGCAACAGGAACCAAAGGAACCAAAACTCCAACAAATGGAGAAAAAAACCTTGGGAGAGTCCACAATTATCAAAAATATTAGCATATTTATAACATGCCATATGTTTGTGAGCTCATTTTGTGGACACATTTTCCAATTTGACAAGATTAAGAATGAAAATGATATTAATTTCCCTTTTCATCCATTATTAGTGGTGTTGGTTTAGCAAGCTATTGCCCGTAGTACTTGAACAAACCATTAACCCCTAGTATTAAAATTTGGTGTGAAACTTGTCCCCCACCATTTGTGCATTGATGATTGATGGATGATACCTCAAATCACGAATACTGTGTTTTCTTCTTTTCTATGCTAGATTTTCACTTAAATAAAATTGTAAAAAATAAGACGATAAAATAAAGCAAAAATAAGTAAATAAAAGATAATATGATAAAATAGACTTAAATTGTAGGATTGACCAAAGCCACAGTAGTCTAGAATCTAATGGAGATCTAAGGGTAGACATTTTTTACCCAGTAAGTAACCAACTAGCAAATCCCACAAACACCATAACAACGCCCTAGCAACCGGCCAAAAGTCAAGTCAAGTCACCTTTACTTATATAGCGCTTTTTACAATGCAAATTGTGTCAAAGCAGCTTTAAAGTAATAATTGGCTTATAATTTTTGGCTGCACAGCAGCTCCCAAAGAAAATGGTGTCATGGTCCATCTTATTCTGTATATTTGTATTAGATTAAAATATCAATAGTTATTAGTCTAGTTAATTTACGTATATCAGCACTGGAGAAAACAGTGACGTAACCGTCCGACTCAGCTCAGTTCGCATACAACGGCGCCAATGCAGTCATATCAAAAACACTGATGAATATCAAGCAAATGTCCCCGACCAAGCAAGCCAAAGGCAACAGCGGCAAGGAACCAAAACTCCAGGCTTAGTCGGGGGGCCAGTTCTCCTCTGGCCAACAGTGAACACTTGCTTGATATTCAGGTAGAGTTACAGGTCATAAGTCCTATTACACCCTGGATATCATATAGCAACACTCTTGCACTTTTGCACTGCGAACAACAAACAACCCATTTTTTGGACAAGTTTAGCCATGTAAGGTACAAAAAGCACCATTCATCTGAAGTAGATGAACCACTAATTATTTGTACATGTTTTTTTTGTTTGTTTGTTTTTATGTTCAGGTTACAACATGATCCACATCACCCCTCTGCAGAAACTAGGCTTATCACGGTCATGTTACTCCATAGCTGATCAGCTAGAGCTGAACCCCGATTTCTCTCCACCTGGCAAGAACTACACCTGGACGGATGTGGGCAACCTGACGGAGAAACTCAAGAAAGACTGGAACATGATTTGCATCACAGATGTGGTGTACAACCACACAGGTACGTTCTGCGGCCTCTTTAGCACATATATAATGTTTGGAGAAACTTCCAGGACTGCATCTTTGGCTATTTATCTCATTGCAATGGAAATGTCACTTCAGAAGATTAAGAAAGAAGTGGTTAGGCTATTTATATATCAATTGCAGCAATCAAAGAGTAGATGAAAGCTGGTCACATCTGTGGCACAATGGTTGAGATTTTTGACCTTTCAGTCACTCTGTAAGAAGATTAATGTTGGCTGCCTCCTTCTTTATGACATTCTAATGTTTCATGTTGCCCTCTGCTGCACGTGTGTCATGGGAACAAATGTTCATGTCTGCCCTTATGAACACCATATAGGTTAATAAGGTGTCAAACTGTTTCTTGCAAACCAGCTTTGTTTTGAATAGTTTGAAAATGTGATCCAGCAGGGTGTAAAAGTAGCTCTACAGGGTGCCTGAAGTTTTACATTTTAGCACTTTTCCTTTCGATCTTTTGCTTTTGGTGTGTTTAACATTCTAACTATGAGTCATCGGCATTTACTGAGTACAAACACCTCAATTACTGTCACCCTCAGGGACTCACAGACAGACACAACATTGCAAAAGTTTTAAAACTACATATACTTGTAGCTCACACTCTGAAATGTATTATAGCAACAATTTTGGCAGAAAAAAAACAGTTTAAGTCTCCCAGGATGCAAAATTGACTATATGATGTGGCAAATTTAGCAATTTTCCAAACAAGTAATTTTATTTGTGTTATTTATTATTAATTTTTCCAAGCATATTGATTAGTGATTGCAGTAAAATAGAAGAAAATGCCTGTATCCCCCCAAAAATATAAATGTACGTAAATACATTAAAATAGCAGTTTTCATTGTTGCACAAAACAGCACTTATTCAGTAAATCATAGATAGATTATTCCAAATAGGTTTGAGTGTTTTTCAAGTGCTACAGGAACATTTTCCTGCTCTTTGAACCTTTGAACACAGATGTCATAATTGCTGAGAAGCAGAACGGCTGTAATAGTGTAAATATGGAATCAGTAGCTCGTTAGACACCGGACTGAAGTTTATCACACTTAATGAGCATTTTGAAATTGATTTTACTTGCCATTTATAATGTGCAAACATACCAATCCTTATCAGGAACTCACATACAGTTAATCTCAATTTACCTTCCAACCAATTAACTATGTTTGCACGTCACCTTTTCATTTTCCGCACACTTTTGACCCAGCTTGTGTAACATAAACTTATACTAACAGGTACAGCAGATTGTACTTCCATATGTTTGGTTTTTGAGAGGAAATCACTCCTATAGGCTGAAGTAAAATGAGCCAAAGGTGATGAAACACTGTCTACCATGCAGTTAAAAGCATATCTTCTGTCTATATATATATATATATATATGATTGTTCCTTTGGTTAGCTTCCAACAGTAAGTGGATCAGAGTCCATCCAGAATGTGGCTATAACCTGGTAAACTCTCCTCATCTGAAGCCGGCCTGGGTGCTGGATAGAGCCCTGTGGCACTTCAGCTGTGCTGTAGCTGATGGAAAATACAGCGAAAGCGGCCTTCCACCTCTTATTGAGAATGAAAAACACATTACTGTGAGTCTGGAGGCTGTCACAGCTTTTTAATAATCCAAAAGTTTGTGGTGACAGGCCAACAAGTGATGGCGTTTGGCTTTATGTTTCAGATCTTTCGAGGGCTTCTGTGGACGGAAGTTTTCACCAAGCTGAAACTGTGGGAGTTTCTGCAGGTGAACGTTGAGAAAGCCGTGGAGCAGTTTAGGAAGGTTCTTCAGGCTGGTGAGCGTTTGAATTCTGCTAGCATGTTCTTGGGTGCTCTGTCACTTGTATTTTGTAGGATTGGAGGTAAGCTGGGTGTATTTGGCATTTGTAGGTAACAAACCTGTGGGCCCTGAGCTGGAGGAAAAGCCGAAATTAAAAGTAATCCAGGATTCACAGTACAGACGCCTCAGCAACACTGTAGACATGCAACTGGCCCTGGAGATGTTTGGCAGACCCACGTGAGTTCAGTTCCTGTTCAAGTTCTGTTTAATGATTGTTTTTTTTTTTGATACAGTGTGTGTTTTCTGTAATCAAATATCTTTGTTAAGGTTTTATTTATCTCAGATGAAAAGGTCAGGGTAACCAAGATAATTTTATTGTGATTATACTTATCTTTGTTACCCTGACCTTTTCATTTAATTGTATAATGACAATAAAATAAAGTAATAATATTTTGATGGTCTTACAATTATCAACAAGGTGGTCCTTGTCCTTATATATATATATATATATATATATATATATATATGTATATGTGTGTGTGTGTGTGTGTGTGTGTGTGTGTTTTGGTCTTATTATGCCAGTTTACTGGACTTTATGAACAAATAAACTTTATTTCCCTTGTACATATCAAAACAACAGTAACGGTCCCAAATCCATAGAAGAGTGCTGTGATTGGTTTAAAAAGAGTCTCGAGGAACTGAATGTGGAATGTTATAAGGAAATGCACAGTCATCATGAGAAGGTTGGTTTCTGTAAGCCTCACGTGTATGATTCACAGATTATCTGTTTAGCTTTGTTGTCTATCTGGTTGATTTACGTCATTTCATCCCTGCAGGCCATAAACTGCATAGTGGGAACAGTTTGTTATGAAAGACTCGCCACCCACGGTCCTCAACTTGGACCTGTCACCCGGACAAACCCTTTGGTGACTAGGTAAATATTATGTTGTCTCGCAGAGCAAGACTGGTGGCATAAAGTCTGGCATAAAGTCTACTTTGCAACTTATTCTGGACAAGAACTATCCACTTAGACAGGAAGAGGACAGACAGAAACACAGCTAATAAAAATATGTTCTAAGAACGTTTTGCTAATGTTACAATAATGACAATAATATGATAAGACAAGTGACACAAGTACACAATTCCACAAAAACCATCCCGCTATGTCTAAAATTGTACTCAATAGTGAATCAGGATAAGACAAAAACATGTTTTGGAAGAAGGATGATATATTGACTCATTATTTTACATTTTGTTAATTTTGAACAACAACAAAAAAAGTGTAACTTTAAGGAAACATTCCATTTTGTCATTCTGCAAACATTTTGGGAACATTACTCTTCAGTGTTCTCTGAACATTCCGAAACAAGTAGTAACATTTATTTTAAGTATCATAGTATTTTAAGAAAAATTTTAATGACCAGATAACTTTGAACAAACATCCTAATAAAATTACTGGAAGAACATTTGTTCATGACTTTTCCAGAGAATGTTCCCAGACAGCCACAGATAATTTTTTTATTTATATGATGTAAAAGAGCAAGTAAATCTTCACAGACATAAATTAGAAAATAGAGCGAAATATACAGTTCTCCTTATGTATTTCTAGTCAAGAGCCTCAAACAAAACTTTAGAAAAATTCATTGTAGCCGCATGATATCTTGTAAGCTTAGCATTTTATTGTGTAATACGCTCATGATTTACAGTTTGGCCTTGTTTTGTTGTTTTAATGATTCAGATATTTTACCTTCCCATTTGAGGACATGTCCATGGAGCAGGAAACCCAGCTGATGCTGAATCCAAATGATGGATGTCATCTGCTCGCTCATAATGGATGGGTCATGGGTGATGACCCGCTCAGAAACTTTGCAGAGGCAGGTGAGTCAAAATATGTGTGTATGTTGAAAATACCACCATGCTGGTGCACACTAGTTTATGGTCTAGCTGCTGGGCCAACAAAGCCATGCAAAAATTGTAAAATAGTCTCTAGTAGCCAGCTTTTAATTGATTTATCTGTCCATTAGGGTCTAATGTCTACCTCAGAAGAGAGCTTGTTTGCTGGGGTGACAGCGTTAAGCTTCGCTTTGGCGACAAACCAGAAGACTGTCCATACTTGTGGGCTCACATGAAGAAGTACACGGAGATCACAGCCAAACATTTCTCCGGTGTGCGTCTGGATAACTGCCACTCCACACCCCTCCATGTGGCTGAGGTACGTGCTCAGATTTCCACTTTATTTTTGATCAGCTGGCATATTTCAGGATATATTTATACAAATTACATCATATGCTTCAGACAGGAACTCAGAATATTCTGCACTGTCATTGTAGATTCACAGATTACAAGTAAAGAATTGATTGTCATGGTGAAAAAATGCAGTTTCATTCCTTCTGTGGTTGTCCTGCAGGTTTTTCATATGTACTGTTAAATGTGGCGTCTTGTATGTTGTGTCTATAGGCCATGTTAGCTGCGGCCAGAGTGATCAGGCCCAATCTTTATGTGATAGCTGAACTCTTTACAGGAAGTGAACAGCTTGACAATTTGTTTGTTAATCGGCTGGGGATAACCAGTCTCGTCAGAGGTACTGCAGACTGCAAGAGACACATGTTTGCCCTTGATGCTCAATTTGCTTTTTTGTGTTTTTTCCCCTCTTCTTTTCTTTCTCAAAACATTAATACCTTATCGTTAACACCTTACTTGTAATCTCCATCACCTACTTTGATCTGATGCATTTCATGTGCACACAAAAAATACTATATTAATGCCATACTTCATTACTAATACATCTGATTTATATCCTATACTTTATATAACCTGAGCATGTTTCTACTCATTGTTATGCACTTCACACCTTGTCTGTCTTGCTTAGTTTATTTTCTATCTATCTATCTATCTATCTATCTATCTATCTATCTATCTATCTATCTATCTATCTATCTATCTATCTATCGATCTATCGATCTATCGATCATTGTTTTTCTAACCCTGCTGCTGTTTGCTGGATGGGCTGCAGTATATGTTAGCTGTCGCTCGTCAACACCGGCCTGATCTGTATGTGGTGGCTGAGCTCTTCACTGGCAGCGAAGAGCTGGACAATGTCTTTATGACTAGGCTTGGCATTACCTCCCTCATCCGAGGTAAGACGCAAAGAGATTGGGAAATGCAGTTTGCAGTTACACTCAAAAATAAGGAACATGCCATGTGAAATACAGATTTACAGCAGATGTGGCATGCATGCAGTCGATTTCGACACAAAATTATTTGTTCCTCAAAATGAGCTAAAACGCATGCTGTTGATAGACTTTGAGTTGTGTTTCACACAGAATGTCCTTAGATTTGAGATATTATATAGATATGGATTGGTTCTTAAACTACTGGCACTTTTATTTCACAGGGATACATTTTTATTAAAATGAACAGATTTTTTAGATGAAAGCCACATTTATTTTGGTACTTCTCAACAGCCATTTATACAATTTTGCCACTTATAATGTTTTTTTTTTTTTTTTTTTACTTTTATTAAGCAGCATTTTCAAATTTCCAATAAACACTGAGGCTGTGTCAGTAATGTTAATGACTTCCATTAAAAAAAAAGACAGATTTCCTCTGTAATGTACAGAAATACTGTTCTATATTGTTAGTTCACAATTAAAAAAACAAGTGAGAGTATGAAAAGTGCCTATAGTTGAAAAAACACCCATATTATACAGCAACATGAATGCAAAATTGGACCTTTTTATCAAATGTCCCATTTACTGATATGATTTGTTTTCTCATCATCAGAGGCCATGAGTGCCGGGGACAGCCATGAGGAGGGTCGACTGGTGTATCGTTTCGGAGGGGAGCCTGTAGGGTCATTCGTACAGCCGAACCTCCGGCCTTTAGTGCCGTCTGTCGCTCATGCCATGTTTCTAGATGTTACCCATGACAACGAATGTCCCATTCAGGTCAGCAACCCGTAAAATCCTGTATTGTAATTTTTATATTGTATTTTATAAACCATGAGGTAATTATTACTTGTTTTACTGTGTATTTTATGTTGTTTAATATTCATTTTTAATAATAAAAATCAGTTTTTCTTATTCTTGTAGGTTCGTTCGGCATATGATGCTTTACCCAGCTCTGCTATCGTCTCTATGGCCTGCTGCGCTTCAGGCAGCACTAGAGGATACGATGAGCTCGTGCCTCACCAGGTAAAAATGACTTTGGCTGTGTCCTAAACTTAAACTCAAAGGCCTTGCTGTCCAATCAGTCAATGACTGAAAGGCAGCATTTTAGTATAGAGACACTTCTTAAGGAAACTGGTCACAGACAGGCACTAAAGTCACTGATCAAAAACAAATTCAAGGAAGCTTAAGATGACCAAGTAAATATTTAATGAATGAAGTGCTTATCAAAAGTTATAACAATATGGAGACATCTTAGAAGGGATTGTTATACAAACATTAGATTCGGACTTGTCTTAATGACTTCCTTCTTCCCCTGAAGGAGCAATATGTGATTTTTGACAGCTATTATCACCACCGTTGAACAGTTTGGGGTTAGTTAGATGTTTGTTAATACTTTTATCCAGCAAGAACATTAAATTGATCCAAAGTGACAGTAAATACATGTATATATATCAAGGATTCCTCAGAAATATTAAACAGCACAACTGTTTTCAACATTGATAACAGTGAGGAATGTTTCTTTAGCACTAAATCAGCATATTAGAATGATTTCTGAAGGATTAGACTGGAGTAATGATGCTGAAAATTTAGCTTTTCCATCACAGGAATGAACTACATTTTAAATTACATTCAACTAGAAAAAAGTTGTAATAATATTTAACAATATTACTGTTTTTACTGTATTTTTGATCATGATTGTTGAACGTAAGAGCAACAGTAGTTGTATATTGAGATTTTGTTTCGTTACATAAAAAACATGTTACATAACTTTCTCTTTCTCCTCTATGATTAATGTACTTTAACAAAGCAGATTAAAAAAATATTGTTTATGTCCATCCCAGTTATATAACAAGGATCCTTTGTTCTGTACCTCAGCACCTTGATTATGAAACTCCCTTTCCAAATTATTTATTTTCTTCTCACTCACGCAGAGCGCTCTGTATCTGGGCCAGTATTCATACCTAAACAAAAGCATTTCTGTTATTATTTTTTCCTTCCTTCCTTCCTTGTCAAAAATTTCCCCTGGGGTTTCTATCATACCTGGAGAAAGCTATCTGTTAGCATCTCCATACATCTAAATTGAAGAATGAGTCATAGAGTCTATTGAAACTTTTTGAGGCAGTCACCTGAGCCATAAATGCTTTATATTAGGATTCATTGCATCAGACACGAAAATATGTTGCAAGTTACTTTTAAAAGTAATGTTACAATATTACATTACTTCCTAAAAAAGCATCTAATTGTGTTAGTTACTTTTGCATTACAAAAACAAGTAATCAGTGGATCATAGAAAGTCATCAGCAAAGACATTGGTTAATAAAGTGAGATTAAATACATAAAGTATATTTGTGTTATTTAACATCTAATTATTATGAGATATTCAATATTCTGAGGTTGCATTTCACTGTTTTCAGTCATTTTGAGGAATACTGAATCTGTTTTTGTGCAAGTGAGATGAGTAATTGCCTGCTGACATGTAGTCATGTTCACACAGCACACACAAAACCTCCGCACTTACTCTCGATTTTAAAAGTAATGTGTTACTTTACTTGTTACCTGAAAAAAGTAATCTGATTACATAATACTCATTACCAACATTTCGAATATGTATGTAAATTTGTAAGCACATGCTTTTTGCACACATAATGATGTTGGCGTAGCATCAGCCAGAACTAAAACTACTAAAGCAACCAGTATTTTTTTTCACTCAGATTTCAGTAGTAAAGGAAGAGCGTCTGTACCCCAAATGGAATCCTGATGCATTGCCCTCTTCTGCTGGGGAGGTGAACCTCCAGACTGGTATAATGGCAGGAAAGCTGGCCCTCAACAAACTCCACCAAGAACTGGCAGAGAAGGGCTTCACCCAGGTTAACGTTTACTCATATCAGATGTCAAATAAATTCATTATGAATCACAACCACCAACAGGATGAGGAGACTTTGATACTTACTGTAAAAATTTTAATTATTGATTTAACTGATTTGTCACTTAGCTGACACTTTTATTGCTCCATGAATGAACTAAGATTAAATATTTGTTTTTAAATATTTACCTCATACCAAAGTTTATGCAGAGATGAACGTACAATGGAAGTTCAATTTAAAAGCAGAAATGTGAAGCTTAGGTTTTGTTAAAGCACTTACAGTGGCCTAAAATGTTTTAATAGACCCTTAAAAATGTATTAATGCATTTTTAAAATAGGCATCTTTTGTATATGTCTTCATTGTATTTTAATTCTTTTATACATTTTTACTATTTTTTTTATATGTAATACAGTCATTTTACAATACAGCCTTTTGTTTATAAACCTTAATTTTTTTTTTATGTATTAAAATATGTGTGATTTGAGCTCTAAAGTAGTCACTAGGGTGGTGGGACTCATTTAAACCTGTAACCTACATCCCTTATGTGCACATGGTTGTCACAGGTTTACGTGGATCAGCTGGATGAAGACACCGTGGCTGTCACCAGGCATTGCCCCAGCACACATCAGTCTGTAGTGACTGTGTCTCGAACAGCCTTTAAAAACCCAGAAACACACCAATACAAAGAGCATCTGGCCCCTATGTACATCCCAGGTACAGATGCGAACACTTATAGTGCTAAGCGCTCTTTGCTTTCCAGTTACGATGTTGAAATCAAAGTCATCTAATTTTATGTAGATCACATCAAGTCGTTTGACATTTCATTTTGTCTTTAAATATCACTGAAGTACAACTTAATATAAACCAGTTAGACATGTTCTTTCTAATCTGCCGTTTCACTACGCAGGTAAAATCGAGGAGGTGGTTTTAGAGGCACGTACTGTGGAGAGAAACGCTGAGTCATATGTGAAAGATGAGATGTGCATTAATGGCCTGCCGAACTATACGGTAGTGATCCGTGAACACGTCCAGGTAACATGACACTAGTGCTGGGAACAGCTTTGCTGTGACATGAAGGGGAGGGGTGTCACGATCACATCTATGTCTGTATGCTGCCATCAGGCAGAGAAAAGACTAACATTCAAAGAACCTGTTCTGTGTGAATTGTGGGTATTGTTGGCATGCTTTTGGTATGTCTTTTTTTACTGGGAGTTCAGTAGCTACTAAGTGTATAGTTACTTTAATACTGTATTTGAGTGCAGAGCTTGTCCCTTCTGTTGTATACCTGAATATAGCACATGTTTTTGTTTTCAGTTAAAGGACAGTGAAATTGTAAAACGGGGAGATGCCACCACAAACGGCCGCAATGAGTTTGTTGAGGAGATTTTGTTTGAAAAGCTCACTCCCGGTAGTGTAATTGCATTCAGGTAATCAAACACACACCCGGTGAAATTAACACTATTTAATTTAGTCTTATATACATTTCACTGTAATTATTCATCATTTATTCTATCACTCATGGCTTGATCATAAAAAAATAATAATTATTATTATTATAAGATTTACTCACCTGTATGTCAATCCAAACTTTGGATTATTTTTAAAGAATCTTTATATAAATATTTTGCAACTCTTCTTGCTATGCAAATGAAAATTTAAAAAGTTTAACCACAAACAACCAATACAAATATAATGTCATGAAAATATAGTCATGGTGACCATAGGTTGCATAAAAGGACAAATACTGTTATTATTCATGGAGCACTTACACACAAAAAAATTATTTTAAAGAAAAACTTTTTTCCATACTTTTTCCATACTACTTCATCTTTCAGTCTCTAAAGAGCACAAGAGCATTTGTATTATAGACCACAAATCCTATAGACCAGTTTTATGGTGCTTTTATATTGCTCTTTTATCCTTTTGGGAGCTTGAAAAATGTAGAAAAAGTCTTTTTTAAAAAAAAAAAAAAAAAAAAAAATTGTGTCTGTGTGTGTGTTCCATGGGGAAAAAACAGCATTTGATTGTTTAAAGCCACATGAGCGTGAATCATTTTTTGGTGAGCTGTTCCTTTAAATGAATATTAATGAATTAATTTCAACATGTAACTGATCTCACAGAGTGAGTCTCGATCCAAACTCTCAGAAAATGGTCGGCTACTTGCGAACTCAACTCTCGCAGTTCAACCGGCTGTATAAATCTGGCAGTCTGACTGACAGCAATGTTCCTGGCATCCTGAAAATAGCTTTAGAATTGTAAGTCTTGATTTACCATCATCTTGCTCAATTCCCATTAATTCATTTGTTTAGAAAGCAAAATATCAGCTGTGCTGTTTAACAGTTCATTTCATTACATAATGAAAATGGTGCAATTGCTTTCAACTCAGTTCTCTCGCTAAGGCCTGTTGTTTTAAATTATGTGGCAGTTTAATATCCAAACTGACTCTGGCCGAGCTGAATGTGTTGTTATTCCGCTGTGATGCGGAGGAACAGGAAGATGGTGGTGGCTGCTACAATATACCATCCTGGATCCCGCTGAAGTACGGAGGCCTACAAGGTACCCCAATACCCAAATAACATGATCTGTCACTTTAGTCATGTGACTGTATATAAACATGTTTTCATTACTTGCAGGTTTTGTGTCAGTGTTGTCTGAGATTCGTCCCAAAAATGACCTTGGACATCCGTTCTGTGACAATCTCAGGCAAGGGGATTGGATGATCAATTACGTGAGCACTCGCCTGATGAATAAAGGTGGAGCTCTGCGGGAGGTAGGAAAAGGAAATACGTTTTGGAAAAGAAAACTGGGTTAGTTTACCCAAAAATGAAAATCCTGTCATTAATTACTCATCCTCATGTCGTTCCACACCCATAAGAGATTCGTTTATCTTCGGAACACAAATTAAGATATTTTTGATGATTTCCAAGAGGTAGACAGCAATTTAACCACCACTTTCAAGGTCTGGAAAGATACTAAAGACATCGTTAAAATAGTCCACGTGACTGCAGTGGTTCAACCTTAATTTATGAAGCATCAAGGATACTTTTTGTGCACAAAAACAAAAATAACGACAACAGTATGCTTTTTTCTGTGTCATGCTCTTATGCTGTTTACTTTCAGCTCTTCCAGGTTCTACGTCAGAACGCCGGCTCATTATTGGACGATGCTTTTCACGTTAACAGCATGGCGTATGCGTGTGATACTGACGCACGAGCCGGCCAATAATGAGTCGGTCACGTGGACTATTTTAACGATGTGTTTAGTACCTTTCTGGACCTTGGAAGTGGTGGTTAAACTGCTGTGTATGGAGGAGTGAGATACCTCTCAGATTTCAATTAAAAAATATCTTCATTTTTGTTCTGAAGATGAATGGGTGTGGAACGCTATGAGGTGAGTAATTAATGAAATTTAAATTTTTATGGTGAACTAACCCTTTAAGTAATAAAGTTTGGTGTACAATTTGGAACAGATTAGCAATGTAAAATTGTAAAAATGTTTTTTGCACTTTTGTCTAAATGAATATATCTGATTCTTCACAGGTCGGCAAGTGGTTCAATGCTGTATTTACATACCTCAAGCATATCCCACGCTACTTAGTGCCGTGTTATTTTGATGCCATTATTGTTGGGGCGTATGCCACGGCTGTAGATGCCGTTTTCAACCAAATGTCCAGGTTTGATTTGTTCTCTGTATGAGTTTAATATTTTTTTTGAATAATGTATGTAATAATATGTGTAATGGGTTTCATTGAAATGACAGCTTTGTTCAGAATGGCTCGACCCTGGTCAAGCAGCTGGCCCTGGGGTCAGTTCAGATGTGCGGGGTGGGTCATGTCCCTGCCCTGCCGCCCCTCTCGCCTGAACTGGAGGATGTCCCGGTCCGACTCAACAGTGTAACCAAACAAGAGGAGCAGTGTTGCGTTTCACTTGCTGCAGGTTGGATTTATACACATTTTCATCTACTGTAAATTTGATTGCCTGGACTATTTATATTTAATTTCCTTAAACATGTCTGTAACACAGTTCGTAAGAACGGGAAGAAGGAAGCGGGAACCGACGAACGTTAAACATAACTTTAATCAAATAAATAAACAATAAAACGAAAGTAAAATGGCGGCAGTTCCTCATGGCAACTGCCGCCCACACAAACATAATAAAACAACATAAAATCCAGGCCTGGTCCTCTCTCGTCCTTCACTGTCGTCGCTCCTCTTTTATGCTTCCGGAGCTCCTCCGTGAGAGATACGAGACCGGTGCAGCGTGCAGCTGACGCTCATTATCTCTCGCGTCACCGGCCTCATGCCGTTCCCTCACGGCTCTCGCCCGCCCTGTTCATCACAATGTCTTTTATTGGGCCAAGAAACTCCCATTGCATATTGTCTAAAACTTGAGATGCTGGACCTTTAATATCATATATCTAGTACCATATTTACAAAACTCCTGCTTTGTAAATATGCACTCTCCTGCTTTCTCATCTAGCATGTGCACTGTGCCATTCTCAAAACCAGTTTAAACACAAGTACTTTTTGTACACACCTAGATTACAGATGTCTTATTAGCTGCACATACATGAATCTGCATTTTTATGCAGACGAACCTTGCCGCTCCAGCTATAATGCACCTTTTTCAGTAACACTTTACAATAAGGTTCATTAGTTAACATGAGCTAATTATGAACTGCACTTCTACAGCATTTATTAATCTTTGATTAATTTTAACATTTACTAATACATTATTAAAATCAAGAGTTGTATTTGCTAATATTAGATACTGCATTGTGAAGTAACATGAACAAAATAAAATGCTGCATTTTTAACAAATTAAAAAAATGTAAAAAAAAAAAAATGATACAGTAAAAAAAATGTATTGCTCATTGTTAATTCATGTTAGTTAATACATTAACCAATGTTAACAAATGGACCTTATTGTAAAGTGTTAACCCTTTTACTGTATAATGTTAAATTATTTAAGATTAAATGTCTATGTATATAATTTCAACATAATGCATTATACATTTAAATATGAAAGTTATTGGCAAATCATAATTTGTTTGTGAAAACCTTCATACGCAAATTTCACACACAAATTCGTGTGTATGCACGGTTAATGAATGAGACCCAATGTCTGATTTTAAGAAGGCTTCAAAACCAGGAAAATAATGTTTTGTTGTTTTTGGCCTGGGGAAAGAAACTACGAGTTCATCATGTTATCAGGCCATTCATTGTCGTCAGCAAACATGACAAGTATGACAGGTTATCTGATTTTATTAGCGCAGAGGAAAGTTAACAACCCTGAGGTACACCATGACTAAATATGCAGTCTGAGAAGTAGCCTCACTTCCTGATTAACCAGAAATCATGGATCCAGAGAGAAGGAGCAGCTTTAGCTTAGTCATGGCTGCACCAATTAAACAAACAAATCTCAAACTAATTTTTGTGGCGGGAAAACTCATATAAATTAGCTTCAACCAAAGCTAACGTTCTGTTTAATATTTCATTGTCCCTTCTATATTAAAATGTATTGAAATTAAGATGTAAAATTTAAATTGTGACTCCGTACATCAATAATGATTATTTTAATAAATTTGAAATGTAAACATCATGCAGTGTTTAAATACATTATAATAGCACTATATACATATTATTTTTGGCGAGGTTTAAATGCAACAGTCAATGTTACACAGTATGCCACAGGGGTTCCTACTCCGTCTCTTGGCTCTATAAAGTTGGAGCTTCATAAAATAAGTTTTATCTGTGCAGGTCTGCCACATTTCTCCACTGGAATTTTCCGCTGCTGGGGGCGAGACACGTTCATAGCGCTACGAGGTCTCATGGTTTTGACAGGGAGGCACCTGGAGGCCAGGTGAGCATCTAATTTTAGAATGCATCCATACCAATCACTCAGAAGTCATCTTCTGATCTGGTGTGTTCCTGACAGAAATATCATCTTGGCCTTTGCCGGCACGATGCGCCACGGTCTGATCCCTAATCTGCTGGGTCAGGGTGTCGCAGCTCGTTATAACTGCCGTGATGCAGTATGGTGGTGGCTTCAGTGTATCCAGGACTACTGTAACATCGTGCCTGACGGCACAGATATTCTAACATGCCCTGTGTCACGTATGTATCCCACTGATGATTCTCAAGCGCAGCCCCTGGGGACAGTGGTAAGAAGAAAGGAAACAATCTCTGACTGCTTATAATACTTGATAGAGTACAATAGACCTTAGTCAGGGTCATTCCATATTTAATTTTTTCACAGGAATGTAGGCTATGAGGGATAGAATTACAATGTGTTAACTTTTAACTATTTAATATACTATTTAACATACATACCGATTGCTCATCTTTTGAAAATAAAATGCCAAACTCCATAAACTTCAGTAAAACTCTATAAAACAGATGTAAAAGTTGAGTTACATCTTCTATGAACCTTTATGCAATGCGTGCCATTGTAAACCGATCCGTCACAGCCTTGTTTCATCCCCTGCCAAATTCAATATGGCAACTAAACTGACTAAGGTCTAAAAATATTTTGTTACTTCATCTACTAAAATTCCATATTAGCCACTGAAATGAAAAAACTTTTGTTTCACAATTACCTATTACATTAGCATTGTGTAGCATTTTTCAAGGCCTATTTTAATTAACATTTTTATGAAAATGTGACTTTTTGCTCATACTCTAAGTGTAATATCATACGCTTTATAATAGGTTCAGAATCTTAAAGGGTTAGTTCACCCAAAAATGAAAATTCTGTCATCATTTACTCCCATTTATAAATGATAAACTCCCATTAAATCATATTGTATTATTTACTATATTACATATAGTATTTGTCTTTAATTAGCTCATAATTAAATGATTTTCCATATTCTGTGCATTTTTTGTGGGTGCAATGATTAAATGTGGGTTACAATGAATGTGGACTGAAGCTTTCATACTTAAAAATAAATAAATAAAAAAATAAACCATAAAAATACTATGAAAGTAGCTCATTAATGCGCCAGTGATATCTAGGGCCAGATTTTTAATGGATAACAATTTTAATTCCTCACACAAAGCTATTATATAACTTATTTAGACCACCCTTTTTAAATTTTTACTTAATATTACCTAATCTACTTAACCTCCATATAACATCCAAAATATTAGCCTATGAAATTAATAAACATTTAATTTTTATGATGCCATACTTTGATGGTGCTCTTTTGTCATTTTGTAGCTTTACAGCCCCAGTCTCAGAATGAATTTTTTGAAAAGTGTAACCAGAATATACTTTAAAAATTAAAACAACATTAAAACATGTTATTATTATTATTATTATTATTATTATTTTGGCATGGTTTCAGTTCGACTGAATGCTGTTAATATTTTTGTTCATGACAGGATCATGACCAGCCATTATATGTGGTCATTCAAGAGGCTATGCAGCATCATATGCAGGGAATAGTGTTCAGAGAGAGAAACGCGGGTCCTCAGATCGACCGCAACATGCGAGATGAAGGTGAGTCATTTTCAATGAATGCACAGAGGACTCTGTTCTTCCATGTCTGTCTCCAACCATACCTTGCTTTTGTTATTGTCTTCCCACATAGGCTTTAACGTGGAGGCCAAAGTAAATCCCGAGACAGGCTTTGTTTATGGTGGAAATCGCTTCAACTGTGGGACATGGATGGATAAAATGGGAGAGAGCGACAAAGCCCATAATAGAGGTGTTCCAGCCACACCCAGGTACTATAGTTACCTGCTAACATACCTGTCATACTAAACCTCTATAATAATTCTACTCTATATTTAGTACAAAAGAATGCTTTCAATGTGAAACACTGAGACTGAGTGGCTTTAAGCCTGGATAAACAAATCCTCCATTCGTCAAATGGATGATGGTGTTGTGTTTATGTGCAGGGATGGCTCTGCGGTGGAGATTGTAGGTCTTAGTAAGTCAGCGGTGCGCTGGCTGATGACGATGAATGAGAGTGGAAATTTTCCATACTCCTCTGTCACAATACACAGAGATGGTACGTCCTCTGTAACATATTCTCATTCTCAGTGAAAATGTCGGTTTTTATTAGAGGTGCCAGCAATGAAGTATTTTATTTGATATTATTTTATTTAATTTCAAAATAAGGTGCCAGTTATTAAATATTTTTTTTCAAAGTAAGGTGTCATTAATGAAAAAAAAAAAAAAATTTCCTCCAAGCAAGGTTAAAACTTTACCAGAGCAACATTTTAGTGTTGTGCGGATTAATGTTTTACAGTGACTCACTTTTTAGACTTTCCTATCCTACGCCACAAAAAAGCCACACCTTCAATTGTATCGCAATACACCTTTATAGATTAAAATATATTAACTCTACAAATGAGCCAAAACATTATGATCTCCCGCCTAATATGCTGTTGTTCCACCGCTGTTACCGAAACAGCACCAACCCGTTGAGACATGGACTCTACAAGACCCCTGAAAGTGTTATGTGGTTTCTGGCACGAAGACGTTTGCTGCAGATTCTTAAAGTCCTGTAGGTTGCAAGGTGGAGCCATCATTGATCTAACTTGTTGGTCCTGCACATCCCAATTGGATTGAGCTCTGGGGAATTTGTAGGCCAGGACAACACCTTGAACTCTTCACCGTGTTCCTCAAACCATTCCTGAACAATATGTGCAGTGTGGCGGGGTGCATTTTACCTGCTGAAAAACACCACTTCCACCAGGGAACACCATTGTCATGAAGGGGTGTACCTGGTCTGCAACAATATTTAGGTAGGTGGCACGTGTCAAATATACGTCCATATGAATGACTGGACCCAGGTATTTCCCAGCAGAGCATTGCCCAGAGCATCACACTGCCTCCATCGGCTTGTCGTTGTCCAACAGTGCGTCCTGGTGCAGTCACTTCCCTAGGTAAATGGTGAACAGCCGTCCATGTGATGTAAAAGAAGACAGGACTTATCAGACCAGGCAACCTTTTTCCTCTGCTCCAATGTCCAGTTCTGAAGCTTGCATACCCATTGTAGGCGCTTTCAGGGTTGGACAGGGGTTATCATAGACACTCTGATTGGTCTACGGCTACGCAGCCCCATACACGTGCAATGCTCTGTGTGTTGTGACACATTCCCCCCATAAACATCATTAAAATTTTGTGTGACTTGTGCCACAGTAGACCTTCTGTTGGCTCAGACCAGATGGGATATAGCCTTTGTTGCTCTTGTGCATGGATAAGCCTTGAGTCGTCCAACACCCAGTCACCGGTTTGTCCAACCTTGGATCGCTGTTGGTAAATTCTCACCACTGCTGTCTGAGAGCAGCCAACAAGCCTTGCTGTTTACTAAGAAATACTAAGACCCAGTTGCCTTGCCATAACAATTTGGCCGTTCCCAAAGTCGCTCAAATCTTTAAGGGATGGTTCACCCAAAAATAAAAATTCTGTCATCATTTACTCACCCTTAAGTTGTTATAAATCTGCATGAATTTCTTTCTTCTGCTGAACACAAAAGAAGATTTTTTGAAGAATATGGGTAACCAAACAGTTGATGGACGGATGGAAAAAAAATACTATGGAAGTCAGTGGGGGCCCATCAACCGTTTGGCTACCGACATTATCTTCTTTTGTGTTCAGCAGAATAAATAAATTCATACAGGTTTGGAACAACTTGAGGGTGAGTAAATGATGACAGAATTTTCATTTTTGGGTGAACTATCCCTTTATCCCTGCCCATTTCTCCTGCATCCAACACATTGATTACGAGAACGCATTGTTTGATTACCATCTAATCTACCCAGACCTTAATATACGGCCTTGTTAGCAGATGATCAATGATATTCGCTTCACCTGTGGCTGGTCATAATGTTTTGGCTCATCAGTGTATATTCAGCCGACAGCATGCTAATCCCTTTTCATATGTTTTAAACATTGATCATGACCATTACAATGTGGTTTTCCAGGAGCAGAACAGTCAGTGTCCTATAAGGAGTGGAATCAACTGATCCAAGAGAATTTTGAAAGGTTATTCTATGTGTCGGATGACCCTGCAGACCCAAATGAGCAACATCCTGAGCTGGTCCACAAGAAATGCATTTACAAAGACAGTTATGGGGCCTCTAGCCCCTGGTGTGACTACCAGCTCAGGCCTAATTTCACCATCGCCATGGTGGTGGTGAGTCCTATCGCTTGTAACAAAGTAATTTTGAGTGTTTTGGAGGCTGTTCTCTTATATGCTACTTTATTTCACCAGGCACCAGAGTTGTTTACAGTGCAAAGAGCCTGGAAGGCTTTAGAGATTGTTGAAAAGAAACTGCTCGGTCCTCTGGGAATGAAAACACTGGACCCAGAGTGAGTAGAAAACAACACCTGCTGTCTGCCTTTTGACTAAGCAGCTACTTGTGTTAAGAGTGCGCTCTTCTGGGTGACTGGACATGGTTTGATAAGTGTTTTTTTTTTTCCAGAACAAGAGTATATGTGCATCGGTAAAGTCATTTGCATGTACTATCTTTGATGTGTCTATCTTTGTCTAACAGTGATCTGGTGTATTGTGGCGTTTATGACAACGCTCTGGATAATGACAACTACAACTGTGCGAAAGGATTCAATTATCACCAAGGACCTGTAAGTATATGTATAAATTGTCTCAGATGTGACAGATTTTTTCGTTTTTTTTTAAACCGCACATTTTATCTTTCATTTTCAGGAATGGCTGTGGCCAGTTGGATACTTCTTAAGAGCCAAACTTTATTTTGCTAAGAAAATGGGCCAAGAGAAGTACAACGAAAGCGTGTACCTGGTGAAGAATGTTCTGTCTCGACTTTATACCCATTTAGAAAGGTATTACACATCTCACACGAAAACAAAAACGGTTGTCTTTTGAATTTTTTGAATCGACAGGAGTCATTTGCGCAGAGTACAGCGACTAATATCTATGTTGTTTTTGTTCTAGATCACCATGGAAGGGTTTACCTGAGCTGACCAATGAAAATGGACAGTACTGCCCATTCAGTTGTGAAACACAGGCCTGGTCTATCGCCACTGTTCTGGAGGCCCTCTATGATCTTTGATTTTGTCAAGGATCTCACTTCTTGCTACATAACTGAAAAGTTCAGAGGACATTATTTTACATTCACAACCTTGTACAGACACAAATGTGTGTTGCAACTCTCTGAGATTGTGTTCGTGTTTGGTAGAAATACATTTACGTTTAATCATTGAGCAGACGCTTGTATTCAAAATGAGGAGAGCAATAGAAGCGATCAAACCAACTATTGTTGGCACAATATGCAAGTGCTCTCCCAGTTCGTCTAGCACAGCACACATAGCATTTTCTTTTTAGAAAAACATATAGTATAGTAAGTGTTAGTATTAAAGTGTTAACGTCTTCAGCTGTTTCTTGAAAATGGTTAAAGAATCAGCAACTCGGGTTGAGTTAGGCTGGTCATTCCACCAGCTTGGAACAGTCAAGGTCTGTGAGAGTGATTTTGTGCCTCTTTGGGATGGCACCACAAGGTCCGTTCACTTAAAAAATGCAAGCGTTTGGAGGGTTGAGTGAGTTTAGGTGTAGGGATGCAGAGCCAGTGGTTGTTCCACAGAAAATCTTTATCTTTTGATTGTGCCAACTCACTTTAAAGAGCTTTTTGTCATGTTTACATTCTTGTTAGTGACTACAAACATATTTAGATTAGGTTTGTTGGTTAAGAAACGGATATTTGCCCATTTGTGATTATTAAAATACATCTGATGCTTAGAGAAAGAATGGATTCCTTACCTTGAACTGGTCCTTTTTCATTCTTTAAATTCATATAATCAAAACCTTAGACTTATTAAAAAGAGATCCGCAATATGGAATGTTTTTCCAACAAAAGCTTGTTGTTCTGCTTTCATAAGATTATGTACATATTTTAGTCTTACTCACAAAGCAGATGCACCACAATTTTGTTAGTTATTTTTCTCAGCTTTGAACTAATATAAGAGCTTAATAAAACAATCCATGCAACATTTCTCAAGATTACATGTTCAGTGTAATTTGAACCCTGTTAGATTTGTCACCTTCATTTTTCTTGCCTTTCTTTCGTCCCTTTCTTGCTATCAGAAAAAAATATATATTATTGTATGGTTAGAATTGCAACTGCATGTGACATTTCTGTTTCATGGATCACCCTTATAAGGAAAATACATGCTAATTCACAAATCCAATGACTGTATATTTCTTCTGCATCTATTTTCCCTCCTACTTCTTAGACATTGAAAGATCATAAATGAGTACAAACTGTTTCCCTCTTTTATCAGTTTTATTACCTATTTTCTATCGAAAATATCATGGAAAAATATACAACATAACATCCAGAGGTAAACTTCATAGGTAATTTCTTGCAATTATTTGAAATGAATTGTTTTATTTAAACATTTAAATTTTATTAATGCAACTTTATTCTTTTTTTTGCTCTGAATAAAAATATCTTCATATACATTTACTAAATTGTGCAGCTTTAGCAAACAAATAGTCAATTATTGACAAATCCAAAAACATTTTTATAGACAATTTTCTGTTTACCAGTATTCAAAAAGTGCCTTTTTGGAAGTTTTGATGACTTTATCACTATTCCAAAATGCATGGTCATAGTAAAAACTGAATAGGCATGTCCAAATTTTGTAAAACAAATTCTGCATCTGGAGAATTTAAGAAAACAACCTAGTTACTTATCTGGTTTCACAGGCAAGGCTTTTAAGCCTAGTCTCAGACTAAAATGCATGTTTGAGCTGTCTTAACTGAAAGCAACTTGCACTGACATCTTAAAATATCTCAGAGACATTGTCTTTTTTTTTTTTTAAAGCACGTTAATGAATTTATCTAAAGCCTAATCCTGACTTAATCTAAGCCCTGTCTGTGAAACCAGGCCTTAACAGTATTAAGAGTCTGAAAGCAAACAGGTAGTATTGATTGAGGCAGTAAAAACAACATGCACTGTATATTATTTATTTATTTACGTGGGATTTGTGTCACGTGAGTTCATGAGAAACTGTACAGCATCCAGTACCTGGTCAGGTAAAGCCCTGCCCACAATGACTTCACTGTTTGCAGTGACAGGAGTATTAAGCGCGCGCTCACACGGTTTCAGCCACAACAAAGACACAACAGTATCCTCGCGCAACAAACTGTCCAAAGGTTGTAGTTTTTATCCTTTTTTAAATTTCAATCTTCTCTTCTCAGTCACTGTTTATTAATATTGCCCTTCTCGACGGTAATTAATTACTTATAGCGAGTTTATGAATCTCCTCAGATGTTCCTGTATGTTCTCCTGTCGTGTGTTGGGATCGTGTACTGTTATAGTCATGGAAGAGTCAGCGGAGCGTGTGGAACTTTGACGCCTAATCACGGGGTTAACGCTCAGTCCAGCTCTGCTCCCTTCACCGTTACTGCTGACAAAACCAGCTTTAAACAGGGAGATGAAATCACAGGTGAGGCTGTTGCACCTGCTGTGGATTTTGTAGGGCATACTTTGCGTTTACAGTCTTGTACGGCTGTTTATGTTTAGTGTAAGTGTAAAAATGTGTTATATTTGTATATACGTTTATATATTTCCAACATTACGACTTCAGTAATGTTGGAAAAGCAGCATTTCTGGTAGTTTTCATGACTTTATCACTATTCTAAAATGGTCATAATAAAAACTGAGTAGGCATGTCCAAATTTTGTGGTAGTATTTACTATATTCTTGATAAGTATACTAACTAGAATACAGATATTTAGCCAAACATAATTATTAAACTTGAATTTCTGTGTTTAATAAACATTTTTAAATATTGAATAAATAGGGAACAAACCGCTATTTAGGAAAAAGTTTTTCTAGGTGAGCGGTCAGTTATCAATCTGGTCATTACTGAAATACTTCAGCACTGAATGCTGTGACTGACCAATCAGAATCAATTTCAGAACCTTAAATACAGTAAATAAGATGAACTAACAATACTTCTGACTAACAGTCAGTGTTATCCTTTTAAAATGTATAATAATAATAATAATAATAAGTGTCTGATAAATTAATAAATGTGAATGTAATAAGTATAGTGTACTACTATATTTAACATAACTTTTAGAAATTAATTGTTAATAAATGTTATACTGTATATTATAGATGCTTATACTATATCACATTAGGCAATATATACATACTGTACCATACTATATGTTAAATGGCCTAATGCATTCACAATGCATACTGTATATAATACTATACTAAACAATTATATAAGCTACTAAATGAATGTCTGTCAAGTTCTTACATGTTGAATCGCTGTTGTCCATAATCAGAAAACAATTACAGCTTAAAGTTGACCAGTTTACAGCTGGTCATCATTACTTATCTGTTCATCTGTGCTAGTTCAGGGTCTCTCTTTATCTTTATCTATCCACTGAACTTTTTCTTCTTTCTCAGTATCTCTACGTGCACAATCAGGAGATTTTGAAGGGTTTTTATTGCGAGCAAATCTTGTTGGATCGACTTATCCCATTGGCAATTTTACTGTGACGGACAGTGAAGCACAGGCCCTCTCCTGCGATGGAGTGGATGTGAGTTTTTCTGCATTATATATTTATTGCATGACTTGCTTCGATAATCATAAACTAGTATGGGATGGCTCTGATTTATGTTTTAATAATAACAGCATTGACATGTTTTATTATTTTATTTCATTTTATTTACAGAATAGAGCAGTTTCTCATAGATCAGATTCTGAAAAATTTTTAATTAAAGCTAATTGGACGGCCCCTACATCTGGACAGCTCAGCAATATAGAGTTCAGGTATTAATTTTCCTCATTAAATGTGTTGTTTTATAATTTATATATATTTCATAGTGTGATTTTTAATAATTAATATATTTTAAAATGTTATTATTTTTTTCTTTCTTCAGTGCAACATTTGTTAAAAATTATACAATCTTTTGGGTTGGTGTCAAGAGCGCTCCTGTTACGTACAATGGTACAGCAACAACTGTAAGTTTTGCTCCCCATAAACCATAAAACATAAAATCTAGGAATATGTTGATCTGTTCTCGTATGTCGTATGTTTATATTCCACTGAAACATTTCAGGTTCCATCAAATCCTGAATGTGGGAAAACCAAAGTCTGCTTTAGTCAGCCCGACAACTGTGACCCAACTACCAGCACAGCCTGTTACTTCATGGCAATTCAGAAATCGTCTGAGCAATCAGAAATGACCATCGAAATGTTTGGCCAGGCTGATGGATACGTCGCCATTGGGTTTTCAGATGACCAGCAAATGGTACGTACTCTGTCTCGCTCATGAGGAATAAGCAGGCCCGAATGGAATCTGCAGACCTTTTTCTTCTTTATTTGTCTAGAAATATTTAACAAACAAACCTTCCTGAAATGTTGAATGTGTAGAACTGTGGGAGTGATGATGGGTGTTCCAAATTCTGTGCACCGATTCCGTGTGGGCCTGGATGTCAGTAATGTAGACATCCAAGTGGGTGTCTGACATATTATATTTTTCCTGAAACTTGTGCTCCACCTACACCTGAGGAATCTTCTTTGTCAGCACTGACTCATTATTGTGCATTTCTCAACAAACATTATCAAAGCCCATATGTGGTTTTGTTTTTCCAGGAACAATGAGACAGCATTGTTCGTATTGGTTCTAAGAAGTGCTTTGTTTGTATTTCCAGGGCAATGACGACATCTACATCTGTGGTATGGACGGTAGCGGCAGTCTTCAAGTGCAACACGCCTTTTCCACAGGAAAAAGTGCTCCAAGTATTCTTGCCCTGGTACAGATCGCTTCCATTCCTCTAGTGTGCCACCACTTCTTACTGTTGTTTGATAAAATATCATCACTCACACACATATTGTGCATGATTTACAGGGGAATGTGACTAATATCAGGACGGCGTTCACGAATGGAAATATCAATTGTTCTTTTACTTCTCGTAATGCCATTAGCACGGCAAGTAGAGCAACGTCCACTAGCGAGTACTTCCTCATGATTGCCTCCGGACCCTCCAATCAAGGTCTGTGGTTTATTGAGCCTCATTTAAAATTTCGATGTTGTATAAAATCAAAGTTTTGAACAAAAACTGTCAAATGTAATGCAGTGTTATTTTAGTATGATTCTATACTAGTGTAGTATTTCATAATCTTTTAACTTTTATTTTTATAATTTAATTTATAATTTTTATATATATATATATATATATATATATATATATATAGATAGATAGATAGATATTATTTTGTATTTATTTTTTATATATTTTCAGTGTTAAAATGAAAAAAAAAATATTAAAAAATATACATATATATATATATATATATATATATATATATATATATATATATACAGTATATATATTTCTCTTTGGATTTATTTTTATTTTAGTTTAGTAATTTTGGGTTATTTATTTATTTATTTATTTTTTTTGCCTAGTCACTGTATGCTTTCATTGTATGCTCAAGAGTGGCCTAAAGATTTTTAAAAATATTTAAAAATAAAAATTTGCGCTTTCTGTAAGACAAAGAGTCACTGATTTGAAACAGAGAGAAAATGACGAAAGCATCTTTGGTCCTTTAACTGAAGAATTACCTTCATTTATAGGTAACATCCAGAGGCACACAAAAAAATATGTCAGTAGCACCAAGGCTGATATTCTGAATCCATCCCTGGTCATCCCAAGCACTGAAGAATTCCCAGCAATCCTTAAAGCCCATGGTGAGTACATCAAAACAAACCACTGGATCCACATTAGAGCCTCACATCAGTGTTACTGTGGTCCTGATTCTGCTGATCTGGTTCAGGTGCCCTGATGTTAATCGCCTGGATGACCACGGGCAGTATAGGGATGATCATAGCTCGCTATTTAAAGGGAGTTGCCAAGGACCATGGTTTTGGCGGTAAAGATTTCTGGTTTTTGGTAAGTCTATATCTGTTTTTACACTCCTCAGACTAAATATAAATCTTTCCGACTAACTGTGCGCAGTCATTTTGCAAATGATGAAATCTGATCCATTTATTCAGATACTGTAGTCAGGTTTTTCTATATTGGTTACCGTATCACAATCATCAACAATGCCACGAAGCGTAAAAGAGAGTGAAGCTGTCAGTGTGTAAAGAGAGAGGATGGAAAATTTTGGCGTTGTTAGCGCCATGCTCAAATATTCTGCTTAAAGAACCCCTGTGATTTTAATATTTTTATAAGTCTATGTAGTGTTATTAATGTGCTTGGTGACAGACCGTGTTTGCAAACACAATTGATGAGTATTTTGTTCTTAAAACCGCAGTGTACCAAAAAACGTCTCAAAATTGCAGTTTGAAACCACCCTTTTCCTGGAGGTGGGGACTAATTTACATATTCATGGTTCCACATAAACTAAACAAAGCAAGGGTGTAGAGTTTCATTCAAGCTATTTTAAGGCATGAAGACATTTTCACAGGGGAATAAAATTTTTAAATATCTCATTTTGTGTGATCAAAGATGAATTTTAAGGGATACAATTATTGACTGCTGCGGCACTTTAAAGGGGACCTTTTGGCCTTTTCAAAGTTTTATTTTGATTTAGGGTGTACTAAAATAGGTTTTCACTCTTGAATGTTCAAAAAACCACAATCTTTAGATCCTGTCCTTCCTCAAAGCAATGCGCTCTGATTGGTCACTTAGACCAGTGCGTTGTGATTGGTCAACTGCTTTCTAGTGTGTTTCAGAAATGTCACATCCCTTAACTGAGTTTCAGCAAACTATAATGCTACTCAACTTTTTTTTGCGTATGCCTTGGGCGAGAATTATTTAAATGAGGAATATTGTGGCGTGATCATTCGTGGAAGAAAACTTAAGACTACAATCGAGGCGTTTCAGGGAGTTCAGAAACCGCGTACACTCATTAACCCCTTTGGAGTGGACTTTGTGCTTTGTATATTTACAGAGCTTTTTAATTCTCAAACAGCAACATTACACACTAAAGAAAGTCGTCCGTAATAGGACACCTAACAAAATCAGACCTTAATGTTGGCTGAACCCGGTTTGTAAAAATGTGGAGTTTTTTTTTTCAGTGCTATTTAGACTATAAACAACTAAACAGGTCGGAAATGACTAAAAAAAAAAAAAATTACATAATAAGTTGTTTAGTGCGCTGTCTAAACAAAGCCAGATTCCTGCCCATTTATCTACCTCATCAGCTCATTTGTAAAGTGAATTACGTGTGTCTTGTTGACATATCTGTTTCATCAGCATGACAGTGGGAAAATCTCCTTGATAAATGCTTTACAGTAATAAGTATGTGTGCAGTTACTGCAGCCAAGATAAGATAAGAAGCAAGTTATGGTGTGTGAACACCACTTGTCATTAACAGCCTTTACGGAATTATATAACAGATTACAGCACACTTTTAATTTTATTCAACAGTTCTATAAATTTCCAAGATAATATAGAGTAACTTACATTTCAGCATAATATCAGCATTCTAAAATAAATGGATCTAGCTAATGTACATTCAAAACATCTGACTCATCTATTTCAATACACTTCTATTTGGAGTGTGCAAAGTCTGGTTTTATACATTATGCAAAGTTGTTGAAGACTAACAAAGTGTAACCAAATGATTAAAAATGACTAAATATGGTTTATTTCTTGTTCCACAGGCCCACGTGTCTCTGATGACCCTGTCAGTCACTGCCACGGCCATCGCTTTTATACTGGTGTTTTCTTATGCGCAGGACTGGAGTGGGGTAATTTCAAATGTCACATGATCTTTCAGAAATCATTCTTATATGCTAATTTGGTGAAACGTGTGTGTGTGTGTGTATATATATATATATATATATATATATATATAAGAAAGAAAAAAAGAAAAGAAAGTCGTGATGTATTTTCAAGTATGAAATTTGTGCTCTGCATTTATCCCATCCAAGTGCACACACAGCAGTGAGTAGTGAACAAGTGCACACACAGCAGTGAGTAGTGAACAAGTGCACACAGCAGTGAGTAGTGAACAAGTGCACACACAGCAGTGAGTAGTGAACAAGTGCACACACAGCAGTGAGTAGTGAACAAGTGCACACACAGCAGTGAGTAGTGAACAAGTGCACACACAGCAGTGAGTAGTGAACAAGTGCACACACAGCAGTGAGTAGTGAACAAGTGCACACAGCAGTGAGTAGTGAACAAGTGCACACACAGCAGTGAGTAGTGAACAAGTGCACACACAGCAGTGAGTAGTGAACAAGTGCACACACAGCAGTGAGTAGTGAACAAGTGCACACACAGCAGTGAGTAGTGAACAAATGCACACACAGCAGTGAGTAGTGAACAAGTGCACACACAGCAGTGAGTAGTGAACAAGTGCACACAGCAGTGAGTAGTGAACAAGTGCACACACAGCAGTGAGTAGTGAACAAGTGCACACACAGCAGTGAGTAGTGAACAAGTGCACACACAGCAGTGAGTAGTGAACAAATGCACACACAGCAGTGAGTAGTGAACAAGTGCACACACACACACAGTGAACACACACCCAGAGCAGTGGGCAGATATTGCTACAGCGCCCGGGGAGCAATTAGGGATTAGGTGTCTTGCTCAAGGGCACCTTAGTCATGGTATCGAAGGTGGAGAGAGTGTTGTTTATTCACAGTCCCCACCTTCAATTCCTGCCGGCGTGGGAGTCAAACCGGCTACCTTCACGTTACAAGCCCGACTCCCTCACCATTAGGCCACAACTACCCCCCATATACATATATATATATATATATATTTATATACTGAAAGTACTAAAACACTCCCACACATTTATGTAAAGACATTGAGTTTTAAATTGAAATGCTAATTATTTCATATTGTATCTGTGTGTTCAGGGAGCTCATCCTGTCCTGGGCTGTTTGGTGATGATCCTCAGTCTTATTCAGCCCATAGTGGCTGTTTTCCGCTGTGAGCCGCAGCATGAGCGGTGAGAGAAACTTCACTTCTCTTATGCAGATAGGACATGGAAAGGCAAGGAAGCATTATTGTTAATCTGATGGTTTTTCTTTGCAGGAGGTTTATTTTCAACTGGGCCCATTCCTTCATTGCTTTAGCTATCAAAGCCCTTGCAGGTACGACAACAACTTTATTATCTTCGTCGACATCTTACATTTCCTCAGATGAAAACAGTATCTCTTTTTATTCTGTGACACAGTTGCTGCGATTTTCACTGGTTTGGCTCTGTTCGAGGAGTATGTGGAGGATGGATGGATGTTGAAAGTTATGGGAGGTTTTATTACCTGGGAAGCCCTGATGTACATTCTTCAAGATCTTAATATGCGCGCCAATAAAAAAGGTATGACGCTGCATTCGCTGGTAAATTTACTTGAAAATACCAATGCTGTATTTTGAAAGAAGCATAATGCCCTTTTTAGTTATTAACTTCTCTTTTATTTATTTTATACACTACTTTATACACCTTTCAAAAGTTTGGGGTTGGTAAGATCTTTAAAATATTTTTGAAAGAAGTCTCTTCACAGTAATATTCTGAAATATTGTTACAGTTTAAAATAACTGTTTTCTATTTTAAAACATTTTAAAATGTTATTCATTTCCATGATGGCTAAGCTGAATTTTCACCATCTTTATTCCAGTTTGCAGTGTCACATGATATAACATTAATAAATGTTTTTACTACCATTTTTGATCACTTTAATGTATCCTTGCTGAATAAAAATATTAATTTCTTTAAAAAAAAAAATCTTGCTGACCCCAAATTTTTGAACAGAATTGAATTTATATTTGTGTATATTTATATTTCATATTATAATTCATTTTTACTTTTTCTAGGAATTACGATTTTGGAAATTATTATCTGAAAATGTATTATTTGAACAATAGCATGCATAAAAGGTTTATTTAATGCTTGTCATTTTATTTTAGATTCTGAGATTTGGAGTTGTGGATCGGTAAGTCCAACGTAAAAATATATGGGATTAATCTCATTATATAAATAATTGAGTAGACTGCATATATAAAGGTGATCGTGTGAATTTCATGTTTTAAAGTAACATGTTTATTTTTGTTAGATGAAACCTGAGACGGTCCTGCTCATCGTGTTCATCATGGGAAACCTGGCCTTCTTGATAGCACTTCTTGTTGGAATAGGCAGGTCTTAAGTTAACCAATATGCATCGGCCTTCCTCACTAGTTGGGCCAGACGGACTGTTTTGTTGGGCCAAAAATGACATTGTTGTATGATAATGTATATAGTTTTTTTTTTTTTTTAATAAGTGGTAATTTTGAGTTCAATATAATCCCAGAAGTATCTCTCTACACATTATTATTATTATTATTTATTATTTTGTTTTTAAATTAGCATAATATAGGCCGGTTTCACAGACCGGGCTTAGCCTAAACCAGGATTGTCTGTGAAAACAGGGATAGTATTTAATATAGCATTGTTTTCTGCGCCAATACCAATTAGAGATTCATTACTGTGCCTTTAATTAAGGAACATATGTGTAAGTTATTTAAATGTATTATCGAATTATATATAAGTGCAATTTTATAGTTGTTCTTGCAATTACTGTATTGTAAGTTGCTCATTTTTAAGTTGGAAGAACACTAGTGAAGTCATCTCAGTCTTTAATTACAGAGGTCGAAAAAAAGTTCACCAATTGTATTCTATTTTATATCTTAAAAAAGTTAAAGCATTTAAAGAGAGTAGTTTAACTTTTATAAGTATTTTTATATCATTGAATGTATGTACATATATAAAGACATTGCATTGTGATGAAGTGTACAAGTTAAAAGCACTCAACCACTAGATGGCAGTGTCATTACAGGTATTTTTAAACTACTGTGTAACATTTTGTTGTACATTTTAAGACTTTTCAAGGAATGAATAAGAACTTTCTAACCTACATTTATTTTATACATTAATAAATGGACCATTGTTTCCTTTTTATGCCAACTGCTGAATTGGATGTGTACAATTGAATGATGTTTATTAAACTGAATAATTGAACTGGACCAATCCATTAGTCACGAGTATGATGGAAATCAGAAAAAGACGTTTTGTAAGCTGTGACAGGCCTTTTCATCGGGTTACACATTATTTTATAGTGCCGTAGTTACATTGTAATTACTCAAATAAGTACTGAGTACTATTAATAAACTACATATACTTATACATATAGAGTTACAGTTAGGGTTAAGATTTGTTTTAGGGTTAGTTACTTGTAATTATGCATAATTTACTGTTATTACTATAGTAAGTGCATGCAGTAACTGTAAAATAAAGTGTTACCTTTTATTATTGTTGTTTTTCTATGTCCTAAAGAGCTCTATAAATGCCGTGTGATTTTAGTCAACATGTTCACATCCATAAAACAGGATATTTTGCAAAAAAACAGAACTGGGCTTTGGCCCATTAGGAATTTACCGTTTAACGTAGTGTAAGAGTACTTGATTTTAGAGTCAATGAAAGTTATTACATTTTGAACAAAGACTACGAAAACATTTAGACATTGATGTTCACAATATAGTCTTCAGGAAGTCTCTGGTGTTGATTTAGCAGCTTGTGTGAAGTCAGCTGGTTGGCTTTCATCTTTTACAGTGTTGTGCCTCGTGGTTCTTGCTGTTTCAGCACAGGCCTCCTGGTGTTCGGCTGGTAAACGTGGAGGGCAGTCGTGGCAGCACTGAGGAAACAGACAGGAAAAGGGGGCAATACTAACACTCTGTGTGCGCCCGATTCACAGGCCGACTGTGTCAGGGTCAGGGGCCGTCTTTTAACTTGCTGTGAATCAGAATCGCCACTTTCTAATTCACCACAATTTCATATTGATCACCTTTTCTGTGTTCTAAAAAAGACTATTTTATGACAGTTTTGTGCAAATCAAGAAGTGATATTCTTGGCTTCTGAATTTAAGGTGGGACAGTTTGTCATTCACACCACTGTTATTTTAGTGTTATTTATATAATATTATATTTTTATTAATATTTTTTGTTATCATTTTAATTTGTTTAATAATTTATATTTGTTTTAAAAATATTATTTGCTTCATTTATTTAAATTTTAAGTGATTTATTTATTTAGTGCTTCAACTTCAACTTATTTCACTTAGCTATTTGCCATTTTTTCATATAATTTTATTTTATTTCGGCTTCATTTCAATTAAAGCTATCCTATGTAACTTTTGACCTCTAGCGGTTAAAAAGTATAATTGCATGCGATAAGAACTTTGCTTTGGTTGTGCATCGGCAATGTTGTTATGCTCTTCTGTGCGGATCATTTTAAGTTAGTTCTTGGCTGGTGTGCTCTGATAAGTAATAATGAATTCCATCCAAAATTAACTATATCTTAGGGGCAGAAAACACATTTATTTATCCGTCTGAATCCACAAAGCGCTCGTTTCCCTCAGTATGTTAATGTCAATGTTTATATGTCGACTGTCGACTACATTGAGGTAGATTTCCCCCTCATAAATGTACAACTTCGTCGTTATATTTAACATAATAATCTTATCAAAAATCTCATGCTTTCTGATGTTTGTGTGATAGAAATCTGATAAGCTGCATTTGAAGTAATGTAAACAATCACGTACGCCAGCGAGCTCGCAGTCTCGCGTTATTTTGTTTGAGTTAACGTTACCGTCCCTTGAAAAACAGTAGACAAAGTATGCGCTGTTTTAATGTAAAATTTGAACTTTTTCGTGTGATAGACTAAAAACATATTCGGATTAAAAAGTAATAAGAAACTAAGGAATATTGACTAAATGTAATGGAATTTTCATGTAAAGAAAAAAAAAACTAAAAATTAACATTGCATCTTGTTATGAATTGGCCTATATTGTGTGGTATTGTAGATATTGTGGGATAAAATATCTCAGTCATCTGACTGAGCCCATAAGTGAGACTTTAAAATGAGTAGGCTAATGTTCCTGTTCTGGCATGTGCTGTGTGTTTTCATTAAATGGTAGCAGGGCCAGGATTTGGATTTGGAAGCGCCGGGTAGGAGTCAAAGTGGGCGTTTGGAATATTTGGGACAATTCACCCCAGCCTGAGGTAAAGTTAACATCCCTGATATAAACCGAAAAACCAGAGAGAAAATGTGGCATGGCTGCATATGGAACAGGACGTCAAAATATCACAAATTCCACAGGTGAATTATTTATCGTAACACAATGGTTTGTCTGAGTTCCTCAGTTCTCATTTGAATCCTTTACTGCTTTGAACTTGACTGGATGATGCAACTGCAGTGTGAATCATGGAAGCCTGTCTGACTGATGTTCATTATCATGAAGGGTCAGTGATCCGGAGATGCCCTCAGCAGAACTGCCCCGGGCCCCTGGACTTCAGTAGAGGCAGGATGGCGATGCCTGCAGCATGTTTCTGAAATGCTTACTACACCGATTGAGGTTGTTTTGGACTTGTTTACTTGTTTTCATTCATCCAAATGCCACTTGCTGAAAACTATATTAGATTTATAGTATTTCATCTTTGTTCCAAAGATATCAGATTAATATCTAATAAAGATTAAAATGAAATAGGCCTACACTTCAGTTCTAATATAATATATTTTTCCTTGCTTTCAATGGAAATCATTTTCTGGGCTACACCCATTAAACCAGTATCTGAAGTCTAAATAAAATGTCAAAATGTCTCGGAAATGGGAAAAGTCAAGTCAAAGCGGAAAAGATTCTGTTTTCTACATGATATCTGCTTGTAAACAAAATTATTTAAGCATTTTCTTTGGGATGTTTTTCATCACTATTTGGGGAAAAAAGGGAAAAAGTCATATCTATGCTTTAAAAACATCTTAATGGTTCAAATATTTGAACACTGTCTATGGTTTTTAAACGAAATAGGATCAGTGTTTCAAAGGAATGGTTCACCCCTAAAAATTTAAATTCATCTGGACACTTTTACAATGGTTTTTGAGACCATTGACTTTCACTAGCCGTGTTTCCACTGTCATTTGGGGCTCCTCAGGGCCAACGTCCAGGGGTTTTTGGCCCACTGAATACCTTGGTCCAAATGCAGGCCAACTGGAGCTTGAGGAGAGGTCACGAACAAAGAGTTTGCCTTTTTGAGTCAGGAGAGGGTTAACACCGCTGCTCATTTCCCATGCCATCATACCAGGCTACCAGCTAACCTCAACATTTAAGACATTTTAAACAATTTTCAGCTAAAAACTCTCTTTCTGATCACCGTATGAGGCAGAAATATATTGAAGTAATGCTAAACCATTGAGATTATAAATGCATGTGTTTATGGAAAATACCAGAGACTGATTGAAGAACTTCAAATCATGTATGATTATAATAGTGTATTTATTTGGTTTCATGGTTCATCTGTCTCTTCCCCTCCTTTGTTGATACTAAACTAATGTATCCGTATAATTGTATGCAAAACAGCTGCGTGAACATCCTGTCTAACGTCTGTTTTTGTGTTTTTTGTGACAGAAGAAAGAAAATCATACAGGTTTAGAATAAAAATGATAACAGAAATTTCATTTTGGGGTGAGCTATCCTTTCAAGCTCACTTCTAAATTACTTGGTGCCTTTAGTTATACATTTTTTACTGAATCAAAACCAGTAAATGTTTCAGGTTCACTACAGAATGACTACAGCGTGAGTCTCTCTGTCTGTGGTTTTGTGAGAGCCGTTCGTTCTGATGTAATGTCTGTAGCATTAGGTGTGTCTTCCCATCACTGCTGATTTATGTATGTGCAGCACAACTTTCTCCCACTCTTGAGATTTCAAAGATTTGTTTTCATCCGTACTAAAAGAGACAATCTATCAACGCTCAAATTGGTGATCAATTTAGACTGTAAAGCAGACCCTATTTTGCATTTCTTTCGTTTTCCATCAAACTGTAAATCATTACGGGGTTGTTTTTTTGCCGTGGCAACTACAGTATGCCTAAATGAGATGGATGTTGAAACTTCCTCTTGCATAAAATGAGTTTCTGTTACTTTAACATGATGTTATCTGTCCATATCCTCTCTGTTTAAATTCACATCACTAAACTCGCAGCCCAGTTTAAACTACAGCTGGCATTTTCAGAGGAAACACATGAGTGACTTCTTCAAAAATAGAGAAATGTGTGGCTTTACAGTGGTATAAAATAATTTCATCTTTAAGTGTTTCATTTTTCCTTGTCTTATTTTTAATAAATGCTCACATGCCACACATATCTGTTGATAAAAATTAAACAAAATCAAATTTTAAAATGCATCTCCCGGCAACTGTTTTATCATAGTTGAAGTTTTAAATACTTTAACATAAAACAAGAGCGCCAATGCAATATTCAGTACTCAAGCCATTAATGTTGCTACATAGAAAGTCAATTTGGCCAGACCTTGCTGAGGCTTTACGGAGACAATTAAGCTTTTTTGCTGATTCACAATCTTCTTGCCAACTTAAGCAATAAAGGGTAGCCAAACATTCTGTTCGTCCAAGACTCCCAGAGTCCTTGTAGTTCTGTCTAAATCTATAGTTTTTTCCATTGGAAATATACACGTTGCACAACTGTACTTCTAGAGTTAGGTCTAGACTCCTGCCAACACACTGACCGTTGGCTGAACATCTGAAGACACACAAAATGGAAAACACTTTGGTATTTTCAAAGTCGACATCTGATTGTTTGAATTCTGCCGGATTTCTGAGAGACGTGCATGTCGTGTTCTCTAATCATCCGCATGAAAACAAAGCTATTGAGATATCAAACCCCCTCATGACAGAAGAAAGCTGTCATGTTCACAACTGTGACAATGAGCGCTTATCAAGATCAACTAAACGCTGGCTTTTCAAAAGCATGTGAAGTTCTTCTCTTTAAAATACATCCAACAGATTTGCTTAAGGCCCTTAATGGAAACAGTTGATTGTACGCTGGTCTGTATAAGTACATCAACTTTACATTTTCACCCCCCTAAACATGATGCTGCACAAAACGAACTGTGATTGGTTCCTTTACATGTCAGTCAGACAGCCTCTGGGCGGTCCACGGCCAATGAAAGCTGTTTTAGAGACGAGACCTTTTCCTGAAGGTCTGGCTACGCAAGTCGAACCCTCTGTTATTTTGGCCTCTGCACCCAAAACCCTTCATTTCATCTCAGGTTTACCACATAAACAAGTGTCACTGTGTTTCTCTTTTCTTCAGAGCGGTTAACAGAGGATTACAGGTGAGGGATCCTCCCCAGATCCGAGCTGGCTGCACTGAGTGGGAGGCAGGTGGACCAGGACACTTCCCGGTGGTGAGGAGTTGGCACTGCGACCCACCTCATGTGTTTGAGGACACGGAAGGCATATCTCCGGGAGAGTCTTCTTGGCTAAGTTCTTCTTTTCCAAAGCAGCTTTACAGTAAGAATGGCAAACAATTTTGGCTGCACAGCAGCTCTTAAAGAAAATGGTGTAAATGTCCTGCTTAAATAAATTCAGTATTGATTCATTCTGTTGTAAAAAGGTAGAATGAAAAAGAAACCCAAACTCCATCAGGTGACAAAAAATGGAGAAAAAACCTTGCTCAGTCGAGGGGCCAGTTCTCTTCTAGCCAACAACGAACTGTGCTTGATTATGATTCAGGCAGCGTTACAGGTCATACTTCTGATTGGGATTGCAACAGTCAAAATATTTAATCCAGTTCCATCCAGTTGAAGATCGTATTCATCATGCCGTGTGGGGAAAGACACTGGCTGTCGTGTCGGTTAGGCCTTCACAAGGGATGATCTAGTTGACACAATCTCTGCTGGCACTTCAGGGCTGTGTTGTCATCGCGTATTGGACTCCATCTGACCTGGTCCGGCTGACTATGGTAAACCTCGGGATAAACAGAGAGACTAATATTAGCATAGACGCCATTCTTCTTCTGATGTAACGAGTACATCTGGTGTTACAGGAAGTGTTCCCCGTTCCGGCTGACTTAATCTATGCAGCCTAACAATTCTTTAACTGACGTGAAAACATAAATTGATAATGTGTATGCCAGGTTAAAGAGATGCGTTTTAAGTCTAGATTTTAACTGACAGAGTGTGTCTGCTTCAATGCTAGGCAGACTATTCCAAAGTTTAGGTGCTAAATAGGAAAAGGATCTACTGCCTGCGGTTCATTTTGATACTCTAGATATTAACAACCGGGCAGAATTCTGAGATCGCAATAGACGTGAAGGACTAAAAGCTGTTTAGAGCTCGCTCAGGCAGTGGGGAGCTAAACCATTTACTGTTTTGTAAGTAATTAGCAAGATTTTAAAATCTATACGATGTTTAATAGGCCAGTGCAGTGTTGACAGAACCGGGCTAAAATGGTCATATTTCCTGGTTCTAGTAAGGACTCTAGCAGCTGCGGACACTGGTTTTATATCTCTGAGGTATTTTTCGCTTAAACAAACTATGGTAACATATGCCAGACAAGCTGTTACACATTTCAGCACATCTGTTTGTTTGACTTCAAATTTTACAGATAATTTAACACATCAGTGATATATTTCCTCTTAAAAGTAAGATTCCAAAAGGGTTTTTTTTGCAATGAGGCCATAAAAGAACCATTTTGGGTTTCCCCAAAAATCTTTAAGTGGATTCATAAAAGTGTGAAGAACATTTTGGTAATCTAAAGAACCTTTTTCTACTGTAAAAACCTTTTTTGGAATGGGAAGGCTCTATCACCTTTACGTATATAGCACTTTTATACAATGAAAATTGTGGCAAAGCAGCGTTACATTAATAATTGACATAACTTTTGGCTGCACAGAAGCTCCCAAAGAAAATGGTGTCAATGTCCATCTTAATCTATATACTATTGATTCATTCTGTTGCAAAGATCAATAGTTAAGTTAAGTTAAGTTAAGTCGTGACGAACCTTTAAATAAAGGTTCTTCATGGAACCAGATGCCAATTAAGAACCTTTATTTTTTAGAGCGGATGTGTAAGTAAGGACATTTACCAATCATGACTCGGTCCAAATCCTGTGGATTCGTCCTGTTGGGGCCAAATATTTTCTTCAACACACAGTCTAGAGCACTGGCCTCATACCGCTCTAAATGAAGTGCTTTAAGACACTTAAGGAAATGAGTTACAATACAGTTTGCATCTGATACCAAAAAAAAGTTTTACTGTTTATACTTTGCATTTTGGTTAATGATTTCCTTTTGGTGCAAGAAGAGCAGACACCTGAATGTTTCTGAGGGTCCCTCAACCTGCCTCTGCTGCCTCCATACTCTACAGTATCCTCTGCCTTCCTGTGTACAGCTGAGCTACTGTACCATAGCCAGTTTAGTGACAATATACATCATATCCTGTAGAAGGTATTCATTCTAGATTCCATGTTTCTTATATAAATGATTTCAAACTTCCATTTCTTTATGGCCTTTCAATTGGGAGTGTGATCTTCAGGCCCTCTGATGCTCCATTTCAGTAAACTAGTGGGACTGTAAGTATTTTTAATAAGTAATAGAACTCACTGATCAAGGACAAAATTTGAATATTGTGGAAAGAGAGATACAATATGCCACAATATGAAGTACAGTTATGACACTTAAATTGAAAGAGGAAAAGACATTAATATAGTAAGAAAAAGAGAAATAAAGAACGATATTAAAAAGCAAAAATTGGTGATGATATATATATGTGTGTCACGTTAGGCTGCAGGGAAGCGCACAACACAGGAGATTCAGTGAAATGAACTGAATTTAATTATACAACAATGGAGAATACTCAGTAGAACACAACCATAAAACATTGATGATACCAGACAAGGACTAAGGAAAAGTCAGGGTATGTAAAGCAGGACGATAATGAGTAGAACAGAAACAGGTGTGGGAACTAATTAATTGCCAGGGAAACAGGGAACACAGGAAAACAGGAAATGATCAAACAGTGAAAATGAAACTAAAACAGGACATAACCTTCACAATGTGTGTGTGTGTGTGTGTGTGTGTATATATATATATTATAAAACATCTACACATCTCTGTTAAATTACAGCATTTTGAGACTTAAAAAAATGAATCCAAGATAAATCAGATCTTTTTCCACCTTTAATGCAATATTTAAACTAATAAAATTTAACCAACAGACAAATAGAAACATTTAATGAAAAACAGAATGATAAAATAGACACTTCAACTTGGCTGAGACTCCTTTTACCTTTAATACAGAAACCAGTCTTTTTCAATAAGATTTGTTTTAAAGAATTTTTTCCCCATCCGTGCCATTGATGGCACCGTCCGACTGGGTGCGACTCCAAGACCAAAATCAGACTCTCATAACCTGATTCATCTGCTTTCAGAACACACATATGATTCATGAATTTTTGCTGTATTTGAATGCATATTAAAATTGTACTTTACTGCGGTCTCCCACACTGCCTCACCCCGTTTCACACTCTCTTTTTGACTCTTTCACTTGTTGTCCTGTAATATTGTTTTTAAACATGCTGTCATGTCACATTATCCAAACCCTCTTAAAAAAGTTCAAACCCACACAGAGTACCAGTGGTATATTATAGCATGATTTGCATTTATTGTAATGCATGAATGGATATATCCTGTATCAACTGTAGTTTACCCACCGCAGGGACTATATCTTCTAGAGGAAGGACGGAACAAAAGTTATAATGAATGTTTTTGGCCCTTATTTTAAATCATTTTGTAGGTCCTCAAGGCTGTGTCTGTGATGATAGTCATGTCATACCTAACAACAAAGCTTAACTACAATTATGTTCACAATACAGCACACTACTGTACCTTGTTTAAGTATATGATTTTAGACAAGGGTGAGCCGAGTCAAGAAGTAGATCCAGTCCATGTGAAGGGATGTTACTCAGCCAATAGAGGGAGCACTTCTAAGAAGTTTTTTATGACCTGACACCCAACAATTATAGACAGTCGTTTTAAATTTTCACCGATTATAAGAATACAATTATTAAAAAAATGAAATTATTTCATGAGCAGTAAATCAGCCTATTAGAATGTTTCTGAGGGATCATGTGACAATGAATAAATTCAGCTTTGTCATCACAGGAATAAATGACACTTTAAAACATATTAAAATAGAATACAATTATTTTAAATTGTAATAGTATTTTGCAATATTACTGTTTTATTGTATTTTTGATCAACTATACTAGTGAGCATGAGAGAAATATATATATTTTTTTTAAAAATCCTCAACTTTTCATTGGTAATGTATGTGCGTATATCAAGCCAGCTGTTTTATTTAGTTACTTGCCTTCTGGCTCACGATTACAGACCTGTGACCCTTGTGACTTTAGCTGTCGCTATCATATGGTCCTCTTTGTTGATCATCCGGTGCTTTGCCCCTGTCCTTGCACAGCTCTACGCCCGAGAAACCCTATCAGATGTCTGGCTCTGTTCCTCCGGGGGACTCTAGGTTATTGATTTCTGCAGTGGACTCTGTGCACATGGATCAATACTTCTACAAATGGTTTTAACTAAGATTATTTCATCTAGATATTAGTAAAGGGCCATTACTTTTTCTCTCACACTACAATTTACTGTTAAATTGTGTGTATAATTGAAATATTAACTGTACCGAAATTATTTGTTCATTCAAGGTATAATATATATGTATATATATATATATATATATATATATAATACACACACACACACTCACACATGAGGATCATTCACTTGTAAGTGCCTCAACAACTCTTGATTTTGTCAAGACACTAAGGGGAGTTTATACGTTAATACAGTGTGTGTGTGTGTGTATATAAATATATATATATATATATATATATATATATATATATATATATATATATACACACACACACATATACACACATATATATATATATACATGTTTACTGTATAAACTCCCCTTGTTTTCTTGACAAAATCTCGAGTATGTTGAGGCATTTACAACTGAATGACCCTCATGTCATAGCGTACTTTCTTTCTCCTGAAAAACACAAAAGAAGATATTTTGAAGAATGTTGCAACTACACAGTTTTGGTTTCCATTGACTTCCATTGTTAGGACCAAAAATACGATTGAACTCAATGTGAACCAAAATTCTTTGGTTATCACCATTCTTCAAAATATCTTTTTGTGGTTAGCAGAAGAAAGAAATGAATACAGATTTTGAACAACATGAGTGAGTAAATGATGACAGAAATTTCATTTTGGGTAAACTATAACTATCCCTTTAACTTATATTGAACTCAGAATATACATTGAACAATAGTTGTTTCTTAAGTAACAACAACAATCTAATCTTAGTTCGTATTAAATTTCGGACACAACCTTGATCTATGCTCGTGAAATATAAGCATGATGCCTATGCAGAGAGCCCAGCTGAGCCATCAGGTATTGTCACCAGATGCAGTGTCATTAGCACGCCGCGTCTGGCTATAAATTACCGACACAATGCAGGTCACGACGAGCATGGCGGTTATTGGAATGGCAGCAATGTGGCAATGCGCTAGTCTCTGTGAGCATTTGGCAAGTGTGTGACGCTTTGATCATCTGTCAGCTCAGAGGGGGCTATCTGCCGTGTGCCAAGTCTCTAAAATTGTGGAGGGAAACAGAGATAGACATTGGCTCCACACATCCTGCATTCTCCACTTCCTTCCTGCCCTGGCCCACATTGTCAAGCTTCCTCTTTCTCTTCCCCAGCCAATCACAAAGCATTGCTTTACAGATAATCCCCACCCACCATGTAGAAACGGTCACAGTAAGACTGATTCATGCTATTACTCTGTCTGATAGTCTCTCTGGGGATTGATATGTGATTGATGCAGATGTCCAGTCCTTCCAAACCAGGGTTAAATGGGATAGAAACACAACCTGGGTGATGAGTGAAGCAAAGTAAGTTCAGGAAATCTGGTACGCTGTAGCATCCTGCATCACACCAGTCGAGCTCGCCTCAGTCAACCCTAAAACAGAAGGAAAATAAATAAAGAATTCCACACAGAGCTTATTAGGCTCCGAGCACACCTTCGTTATGACAGACAGATGGTTTAATTTACTGTCACGGCACGCTCAAGACCCCCTGGTCCACCGTCTAGCTCACCGAGGCCTTCAAAAACATGTAAACACCTTAGCTGGTGCCTGCTAGACATGGAAGGAGTGCTGAGGAGAAAATACATAACTTTTCAAATCAAACACATTAAAGTCTGCGTGAAATGGAAGTTACAATAGTCTTTTCTTCCCTATTATGACGTATATCCAAGTGAAATAGGCTTCTCGACAAGAAAGAACGCAGGGCGAGACCTGATTTTGTCTATGGAGAATTGATTGGATGGTTGGGGTTCACTATTGGTCGATCTTTTGTGATTGACAGGTTGCCCCGCCCTCGCGCCAGTAAACACATCATCAGAGAAGAGAAGTTTTTTTTATTAAAGATTATAAAGGCGCATGAATTAAAAAGAATAATGATGTGCACGGATAAATCATTTATAATAAATACTGCAATATTCCATTGCATAAAACAAGAATTGTCGATTTTGATTTCATGGTGACTTTAACATAGTGATTCAGTGATTGCTGGGAATGTTATTACAACAAGCTCAAAAGCCAGAATGACAAATTTACTGTACTGCAGATTTGACTATATACTTGACTTGAGTGCCAAAGCGTGACCGTGCATTTTCATTTCATGATTTTCTGAAGCTGAAGTGAAAATGCGCAGTCTTAGCTGGCAGTGCTGATATAGACCTCCTCGAGTTCATCATGTCAGGAGCAGAGACAGAAACAGGATATCCATGACAATGCATCATCCTGTGTCACTACTGCTTATCGGGAGAAAGCTCTCTTCAGCCAGCACTCATTCTGTCTTACTCTCTTTATGTAAAAACTCAAAGCAGCCAATAACAAACTGCCAATAAGGTGAACAAATAGGCCTCTAATTTCAACTGAAAGTAATCTTCTGCCATGCATTTGGCAAAACGAAACAAGTTTGAAAAGGTTAGCCTGTGGATATGGACTGTTTTAATCATCATACATGGTCCCCATAATGTATTTAGACCATTAATTATGCTTAAAGGGTTAGTTCTTAATTACTCGTAACTCATCAGAACACACATGAAGATCTTTTTAATGAAATCTAAAAGCTTTCTGTCTCTCCATTGACAGCAACTACCACTTTTAGCCCCAGAAAGGTAGTAAAGACATCATTAAAGTAATCCATATGACTCCAGTGGTTTAACCTTAATTTTATGAATTTTATGATTACTTCTATGATGTTTTTTGATAACATCCTGGGGATTGAAAGTGTCAGTTGCGTAGACTGCGAATGGAGGGACAGAAAGCTCACAGATTTTTTCAAAAAAGATCTTTATTTGTGCTCTGAAGATGAATGAAAGTCTTACGAGTTTGGAATGACATGAAGGTGATTAATAAATGACAGAATTTTCTATAACAAAATTATAAAGCCAAGTGAAATCTGTAAACAACAAACAGCTGGCTAATTTTTTTTAGACCTTAAAGAAGTAATACTTTACAGAATGTAATAACAATTAACACTTTACATTAGTTAATGTGCATATACTAGCATTAACTATCAAAAAGCAGTACATATTTTTAACCTTAAAGTCACTATGAAATTCTTTTTTAAACGAACATTTCAGTATCCAATGATTTATCAATTTAATACATGCTATTTTTCATTGCTAGTTCATGTTCACAGTTAACTAATAAATTAAATCTTATTGTTAAGTGTTTTATTTTTGAATTCCCCTTCCAATGAAAACAAATTCATCGTTTAAAGCTAAAAAAAAAAAAAAATTAACACATAATATGTGAATGTGGCTTGACTTGTGTTTTTCGACACACATACTAATGAACGGCTTGAGCAGCCGTTTCTATGGTTACTTCGTCAGGCGAACACACCGTAGTTAGCAAAACTTGTAAATCTATTTTTATGGTCACAGAAATGCTTTCAAAAACTAAAGAAATGTAATTTCTTGTTTGTAAAAGAACAGCCTACGTATCTGAGAACCCCTGTACTTTTTTTGTTTTGATATCTCCCATAATAATTCGCCTAAAATTCGGTGTTGGTGGTTTGATTCGATTATTTCTGGTGCCAGTGTAATTAGTTTAGAAAACTAAAAGTTCATCGTTTACAGCGGGAAAAAAAAACGTTTAAAACATAATATGTGAATGTGAAAGTTGGTATAAATAATGGCAAGACTTGTGTTTTTCGACACACATACTAATGAACGGCTTGAGCAGCCGTTTCTATGGTTACTTCGTCAGGCGAACACACCGTAGTTAGCGAAACTTATAAATCTATTTTTGTGGTCACTGAAATGCTTTCAAAAACTAAAGAAATGTATTTTCTTGTTTGTAAAAGAACAGCCTACGTATCTGAGAACCCCTGTACTTTTTTTGTTTTGATATCTCCCATAATAATTCGCACCCTGACGTAAGTGTCGATTGTCAAAATACACTTTGCGGCCACTGTATATTAAGTCCTCCGGGTGTTCCGGGTGTCAAGTCATCCGCGCGGTATACGGAACATCTAAAGCAGGAAGAGAGAGAGAGAGAGTGAGAGAGTGAGAGAGAGAGAGAGAGAGGGAGGGCGCGGGGAGGGGAGAGCGAAAATAAGAGGTGAAAGAGCGAACGAGGAGATCAGTCACTCTCCGCTGGTGCTCCAACCCTGGAAACACCGTCCATTCATTATATCGTCCGTGATTCTGCTATGCGCATCGGATGAGGAGACGCCAATTGTGCTTTGGTTTTGGATTAGTGTTCATTTTTGTACTGTGCGTCGCTGGACAGGATGGAGCATTGGAGACAGTGTGCGTATTGGCTGATCGCTTGTAAGGTGCTGCCACCCAACCATCGGGTGACATGGGAGTCCGCTCAGGTGTTCGACCTGGCGCAGACCCTGCGGGATGGGGTCCTCTTGTGCCAGCTCCTCAACAACCTGAGACCCCAGTCCATCAACCTGAGGGAGATCAACCTGAGACCACAGATGTCACAGGTAAGGGATGCAAGAAGTTGTGTGTTTACACTAAGAATAGAATCGATGTTAAACTCAATAACAGCAGAGTTAAACGCCTTTTTTAAAGAGACATACAGTGTTAAGTATATGAAAAAGGTGGTGCTACTGCTGTATAGCTACTTAAACTATTTTCTAACAGAAAGTTGATATTATGCCATTGCTGTACCGTTATTTGTGTGCTGAATGCTGCCCCCTATCGGTGAACGTGAGCAATGCAGTAATTGAAGAGAGATGCTGATCTGTAAAAGTGCACTCAGTCATGTTTCTTACACATGAAACAGTACTTTTAAATATTATTAAAAAGTCTATTTTTTTTTTTGAAAATTATCATCCACCATGTTGAGGTCACGTGACTAGCTGGGTCATGCACTTGAGTTGCTACTATTAATAATGACAGTAATATTAATATGTTTAATTTATGTAATACTTTCAGCCAGTGCTCAAGATTCTTTTCAAAACATAATACAATTTTATAATAATAATAATAATAATAATAAAATATGTTAGGATGAATAAGAGCTGGCTAAACAAAACTAAATAATATATATAGACGTTTATGAAAGAAAATTTGTGTGAAATAAATCCAACTAGCGTTGAGCTTGAAGAAGTTAATTAACCTAACAGGACAAAGTGCTTTTTGATGCATCATTTTACCGGAACCATAGTTCTCTCTATAGTTTTGGTCTGATCTTGTTTGTTGTACTCTGTCAGGTGAGAGCAGAATTGGTTTCAGTGTTTGCGAGAAGCTGATTTATTGAAAACAGCGGCCTCTCGTTCTGTGTTGATAAAACACCATCTGCTACTTGATTTCATGTCCTCCTCACATGAGGTGAAAGCTGCCATCAACACAGTGACATTTCGTAGATCTGGCAAATACCGGATTCACAGTAACCTCTAACAAACCTTATTTCCAAGCAAGCGGATGCACAGTAACTAGTGTCTAGACAAGCACACATGCACTTTACATTACATTTGTCAATGTGGTGCAGTCACAGTGAGAAGCACTGACAAAAAGTCAATAGAATTAGCTTTTAGATTGTTCGTGTCACTAATAAGTGATGTATACATTATATTAATATTCTGTGGAGGTTTGACACATTTGATTAAAATGACTGAATATGTCATTCTGGCTTTGAGGTCGGATTACATCAGATATGCTGCTTTGTTTTCATTTGGTTCATTATATCACAGTTTCTTTTTGAGTTCGTGATTTTCATCTGCACTGACGTAGATGTGTCTCCGTTCACCAAAGGGAGAAGTCCATAGAGAACTAACGTATGCAAAAAAAGCGACTGAAAATGAGCAAATGGTCTGTGTAAACCAGTGTTTTGAGCGTAGAGGTGAAATTTCCATCTCTAAGGGCAACAGCTGAATCCTTGCATGAATTATTCATGACGTTTTTGGCAGCTATTTTATCAAAGACTCATTACAGCACATGGGACACAGACGCAGCCGTCCCGGGGGAACGGCTCAGACAAAAGCAGTGAAGAGACCAAACTAAAAGCTGGAGTCCCCACCTCATCAGAGCACATCCAGGGGCCCAATGGGCTCTTAGGGTTTCCCTTCAACTCACGATAGCCGTGTAATTAAAATATAATGGCGAATTCGTCCCTGAAATTTCTGCATTAATGTTGATATTCAGGGCAGGCAAGGGGGTGTTTTTGTGTGTGAAGGAGAGGTTACACTATTTTACAGTAACATATAAGCAATTTTGAGGAGGATGCTTTGTATATTAGGGGCGCACCGATACCCTCATGTCACGATATGCTAAATTTGGTATTACAATGGAGACAATGGTGACAGCAGAATAAAAATATTCATGAATCTAACGCTGAAAAACAGATTTATTTTAGATGAATATGTTTGCACTAGAGATATATTTAAAATAATGCCACTAATACTTCTTTTTACTGGTAACATAAGACATTTGGCATTATCAGGACCCTCAAATATTCCCCCATTGCATTATTATACATTATATATTCAACATTGTATACAGTAGTGTAGTAGTACTGACACTAAAACTCTGTAAACTTGAATTTTTTCTCACAGTAATTTTCATTTTTGGTGAACAATGCACAATACATATTGTCACTTCACTATATGATATTGTTGCATTTTTGTATTTCGATATATTGTTACACAATATATTTTACAACCCTTATCTATCTATCTATCTATCTATCTATCTATCTATCTATCTATCTATCTATCTATCTATCTATCTATCTATCTATCTATCTATCTATCTATCTATCTATCTATCTATCTATCTATTGTAACCATCGCCAGCTGAAGTGCCCGTTAGATCCCCTAGAGGGCACTTCAGCAAGGACTATGCACCACACACTCACTCACAAACCCGGACTACATTTCCCAGAATCCCCGCACCTGTCACTGATCACTGCTCCAGCTGATACTCATTATCCCACCATATTTAACTCCAGCGCACACACACTTATGTGCTAGTTCTTGTTATTTCCTCGAGTGCAACATTTCTCATTATATTCTTGTCTTGTCTGCCTGTTTCCTGATCCTGCCTGTTTCATCGTTTTTGTTGTTTACCTCCCTGCCTTTTGATCTTTTGCCTGTACTATTACTACGAGCCTGCCTGTTTCCCTGCCATTACTGTTTGCTGTTTCATTGACCATTGCCTGTTTGACTGCGTTTTTTGAATAAAGCTCGCAACTGGATCTCATCCCGCTGACTCATAATTACATATACATATATATATATATATATATATATATATATATATATATATATATATTTATATATACAATTCTCAATACTTCTACAATTCTCTATTCTTATATGTAGGAATTAAACATTGATTAATCCTTAACAGAAGATGTTCAATCAAGAGCAGTTAGTGATTTTTTTCTTTATCCTTTTTTTTTTGATTAACATTAAAAATAACAGACAGCAGAAGAAATATTTGGCTACTGTCACTTTAATACCCAATGAACAGATCCATTATACAGACACTGTTACACATCTTTCTCGACTGTTTACGTTCACTTAAGCCATAACCGACTATGTTTACTAGGATACTCACCGAGAGGGATTTTTTTACATTTGTGTGAATTTGTCCGTTCAAGTGCAAGAAGACGTAAAACAGATCTCATTTCAGTATTCACGCGCTGTCTGAGGATGCGTTCGCACACATTCCTTAAACTTGCGTTATGCGATACAGCACTGGCCCTTCAACGATCCGAGCATCTTTCATTGTCAAAATTCAAATGGTCAGAATTAAAAAAAAAATGTTACTGGCCAACTGGCATTGTTTGGGGTCAGTAAGATTTTTAAAGTAATGAATAGGACACATTGATTTGATCAGAGGTGACAGTAAAGGCTTTTTACATTGTTCAAAAACTTATTTCAAATAAAAGCTATTCTTTTAAACTTTCCATTCATCAAACATATGTAAAACAGCACAATTGTTTTCAACATTGATAATAATCAGCCTATAAAAATAAGCCTATTAGAATGATTTCTGAAGGATCAATTGACACTGAAGACTCTCTCTCTCTCTCTCTCTCTCTCTCTCTCTCTATATATATATATATATATATATATATACATATATAGAGGACATATATTAACATAATTATACACTGTTGTTCAAAGGTTTGAGGTCAGTAAGATGTACAGTTAAAATAGTAATATTTTTTTCTTTTAAAATAGCTGCTTTTCAATGTAATTTATCTTATTTAATATAATCAATAAATCATTTATTATTTAATGTCACGTATATATCCCCAAAATCAGCATAGAAAATGAAACAGCAGTTTGCGGCCTACATATAGCACAGGTTTAGAACACAGATGCTTTATGGGCAGGTTTGAAACGTGAAACGTGGAAGTGCAAGTTTGAGGAAGCCACATAGGCCTTTCTCACGCACTGTGTTGAACCAACAGTGGCTGGGTTATGGTTTCTTCCGTTTAACATGTGCGATTTTGAGAAGAGTGGAAGGAAATTGCAACAGGTGTTTGACATGCCGTCAGAACTTTATTTAGATATCAACAGATGCCAGTGATGATGTAAAGTTTCATCATCAAACAGTGAAGTTATTTATATGAAAATACTGTACGTAAGCTCTCACTTATGTTCTCAGTTGTTTATATCTGGTTTGCTGCAAAATCACCGGAGTGCGGTTATTTCACACTGTCATTGTAATGCTGGATAGTCACTGTCTCATCTCTAGGTTGTAGGGGGAAACACGAATGCTGACGCCCACTTGTTGGGCAGATAGTTTCCGAGCATTGACGCCCGCTGGGGAAATGAGGAAATGGGATGGAGGAAGGAAATGAAACTAAACGTCCTCTAAAGACCCTTGACTGAGCGACGGTGAAACACCAGAACCTCTAGTGGCTCAGATCTGTCTCTTTTTTCAGCGAAACAGCGAGCAACAAGCTCCTGTCTGAACACTGTCTCAGTTTTTGAATTTTTGCTGTTATACGATGTGATTTACAAAATGTACACGACAGATTCTGGGCCGTTTTTTAAATATTTTCTTTAATTTTTTATGTCTAGTGTCCATGGAGAATCTGCCCTCCTTGAATAATACACCAATACTGTGCTTTACATTCACAGTCTGCTACTTTACAGTCTGCTAAAAGCTCCATTTGAGACCCTAAAGGGGTCAGAGACTGGTCAGAGCAGCATATGTGTGTGTTTGAACATTTCAGTTATGTTACAACTCCAGGGTTGTTTTTGTAATTCTTAGTGTCAGACCATGGATTTGTACATTTCAGACTGAGGCTAGATGCATTGGTTTTTGTAGCGTAAAAGAGGAATAACTAGACATTTGCATTTTCTGAAGAAAATATGATGGTGGTCGCTCATGCAAAAGCCGTCATGATTTTAGCATTGTTGTCAGGGCCTCACTATGCAGTATTGTGGTTTGTGTTCTGTAGTGCTGCACGAGTCAAATAACATCAAAATAATACCAAAACTGCGAGACTGATTAAGCGCGGTAAATATATGCGCTGCGTGTTTCATAGTTCCCATACTGCTTTAAAGACCTCGAGCATTTAAAACGGAAGACGGCTGCACTTAGAATGAACAGAATTATATTGTGGTACAGATGCTAATATAGTTATTCGGTATAGTTGTCTTTATAGTTATTGTTCTTGGTGTGAATAGGCCTTAAAGGGATAGTTCACCCAAAAATTAAAATTCTGTTTAATTAATTGTTTTTTAATGAATAATTAATCAATTACTCACCCTCGTGTTGTTCCAGACCCGTAAGACTTTTGTTCATCTTGGGAACATGAATATTTTAATGAAATCTGAGCGACTTCTATCCCTCTATTGACAACTACCACTTTGACGCTTCAAAAAGTTCATAGAGATTGTTAAACACCCATATGAATTAGTTAAAATTTTCTGAAAAGATTTAATCGTTTTATATATAATTAACAGATTGAGTTAAGGCTTTTATTCACATATAAACATTGATCAGTGAACATAAACAGAAGCTCAATCGAACCTGCTTGACGGGCGAGAGCAAACCTCATTGGTTCTTGTGGAAGCCCATGTGCTGCGTGACACACGAGAACGGACCTCATTGGCTCTCATACGTCAAGCAAACATGCTTGAGCTTCCGTTTTCCACAACTGATGTGTGCGTTGATGAATATTTATGTGTGAATGAAAACTTAATCTGTTCATCATATAAGCCGATCGTGTCTCTTCAGTTTTAGCTTTACGATCTTTTTATGAATTTTTTGAAGAGTACTAGCTGTCAATGGAGGGATATAAATCACTCCGATTTCATTAAAAATATCTTAATTTGTGTTATGAAGATGAACGAAAGTCTTACGGGTTTGGAATGACATGAGAGAGAGTAAATGGTGACAACTTTTTCATTTTTGGGTGAACTATCCCTGTCATCATCAGCCTGTTGCTGGCTCTTGGTTTATAAGATGGTTATGTACTGGTAAGCGCATAAGCGCATTATTTGAAACCTCATTCATTTCAGTAGCACAAATTGTGCCGTGTTACATGCCACTATTTAATGCATAGGCTGCTTGTTCAGATCCTTAAACCAAAGTATAAGCCACTACAGGAATACAACTATGCAGAAACAGCATGTCATGCATATTAAGGGAGGCACAAATCTTTGCAAGGTCTAGTAAGTCCAGTCAGATTGCTCTCTCTCTCTCTGAAACTGACCTTTCCTTCTGTCACCAAGGTAACAGGCTCTACTGTAAATGGCTGAGGATCAGGATGAATAAAGATACTCTATATAGACAGTGTGACCCACGCATTTACAGTTCAGATTTGAACTGCACAGACGGATTTTTGCACAGTAATGTGCGAATTACGCCGGTCACCAAGGGATACACGCATGCATTTGGATTTGTAAATGAAGGCGGACATTTCCATTTTCAGGCAGAGCTCTTTTGTTGCAGAAAATCCATGATTATTATGTTTGGAAAACCTACCCAGCACTCTTATGAGATTTGAATTGTATTCGGAACATTGTAAAAGCATTTACCATCTGCGCTGATGACATTAAAGCGAACAGAGATGGTCATTAATGAGATTTAATTGTAGTATCCAATTGTGTATCCGTTTAAGTGGCCAATAAAAACAGCAATATCCTATTTTGTGCTCACATGGCAGAATGGCCTTTTTGATGATGACTATAGAAACTGATCAGTCAGCATTGCTCACGTAAATGCACGCACACATCCCGCAGCTGTACAGCAGCCTTTCCTTGAGACCCAGAGAGGAGCAATGACATCACGGCGCACAATGAAATGGGCATTATCTAGTCTCAGTCAGGTTAAAAATAGCCCCTAAACGGGAGCTGTAAAAATGCAGTGGCACTGGTAGAATTTCACTAGGATGCCAGAGAAGCACTAATATCACATTTCATTTCAAAGTGCTGATGCATCTGTAAATTGAAGCTCCTGAGACAAAATAAGAGAATTGACATTTTGAGTGCAGTTAAAGTGCATTCAGACATTTTCTGCCAAAAGTATTACATGGATTGAAATAGATGAGAATTTTAAGCAAATTTCACACATTGCCATTTGTGAGTGTAACAGTCTGCCACTTTTAGACGTACAAATTACAAAGTACACAAACACAGCTTGGCATGTGCCCTACAGCAAGGATCAGATCCGTAGTCTGGCTTCTTGAGGAAAGAAGTATGGTGCTACAGTACAGTTGGCAAATAAACAACAGTCCAATAAGGTGTTTTTTTTTTGCATTTTCAGTTTTTCTTTTCATTGCCTCAACGTTGTACTTTTCAAGGATGTCTTTGCTGACACTGTGTTTGGACGTTTTCACCTAAGGTGGACTTATTAAGCGCACCAGAATCTAAGTTTAGGTGTTTTTTCATAGATATTGACATGGTTTATGAAAAGCATTTGTTAAAATGCTAGATTTACCTCTCATTTGAAAATGCATTAATTAGTTGATGTACATTTTAGAATATAACATTAAGATATTTTATGAAAAAGTCAGAAGTCTGAGACAGACTTAATTGGTACTTTGGCATCATTTAAGCCCGCATTTGTTCCAAATAAGCCCACATCATGATATTTCAAAGTATTTTAAAAATTCCTTTTATTAATGTTTGATTAGAGCCCTGGGTGGCATTGGTAGCTGTTAGTGGCTGGGGGTCCAGGGCGGTGGTCTTAAGTCAGCTTGACTCTGGAGTTGTAGCTGGAGTCAAGATGGAAGTTTGACTGGGTGTATCTCGGGAGCCAAGCCGAGTTGGGGCTCCATACTCTGGAGTTACAGGGGTCTCCAAGTGGGCCCCTCCCGCCAGGAGTATGGAGCCTAAATTCGGCTTGACTTTGGAGTTATGCCTGGCTCCCGACTCTGTGGGTCTCCTAGTGGGCCCCCAATGCCCAGAGTATGGAGCCTTAAGTCAGCCTGGTTCCCAAGTTATGCCTGGTCTAATTCCAGAGGAAGTGACCGTATCTCTGGAAGAAATCCGAGTTGGGGCTCCATACTCCCGGCAATTGGGGGCCCACTGGGTGAACCCTCCAATGCCCAGAGTCTGGAGCTGCAATTCAGATTGGGTCCTGAGTTATGCCCGGTCAAAATTGGAAAGGAAATGGCAATATCTTGGAACTGGAACTGGTCCCAGGGGCTCGGGACTGTGGGTCCCTCTGGGACTTCTCCATGACCAGGGCTTTGAGCCTTAACTCATCTTGGGTCCCGAGTTATGCCCGGTTCTACATAAGGAACTTTAGGACAAAACGGGCTCTATCTCAATTGAACTAATGTGTGTAATTTGTAGGCCCATCTAGATATAGTTGTAAATTAAGGTAGTAAGTAAGGTAAGGTAAAAGGTTGGTAAGGTAATAGCAAAACGGAAAAAAAAAGTTTTATCAATAAAATGTTCCCAAATGAACCAAGAAATGATGTGGAATATTTTTTATCATGTACCATCAAAATGTGTGCAGTAGAGGGTTAAAATTATAGCAATGTGTAGTTCCATTTACAGCAAAAAATGTCTGTCTTTTGAACTATAATTTACTGTACATTAAAAACTGCAGTTGATATTGTTTTTGGACTACGGTGCATTGTGTGAAACAGTATTCCTTGTAGTGCGTTCAGTTGTATACAGCACATTTTTGTGCTATTCTTCTGTTTGTAGTAGCCCAAGCTGTGTGATACTGACCATCAGACATCTCTCACATTGCCCTGACGGTTCACTTCTCCCAGCGTGGTGTGCAGTAACCCATGTGCAGTGCTCTGTGAAGGGCAATTCACCACGGATCTGCCAGTGATGACAATTTAGCCACCAGCCAGTGTTTATCCTCTTCCCCTCATGTCCGTTGCCATGTGCGGTCCAGAGCAAGCATCCATACTTAATAAGAACAATCAGTTGTTGCATTGGAAATATGCTTAGAAAATCAATAGAATGCATGTATCCAAGGTCGACATCGATTTCTTGGGGGTTAGAATATTGCTTTGTTAAACACCAAGCTGCTATGAGACAATGCTATGCTCATCTGAAATATTTTACATAGAATCCTATAAGATGCTAACAAAAATGTAAGATTAATCTTTAATTTTGCTATATTTAGAGGTTTGACATAGATGTTTAGCAGAAGCTTTTATCCAAAGTGACTTGTAAGTGGCCGTGTTGTAGGGACAGTTTCAATAAGTGTGAAATTGAATCTATCTATCTATCTATCTATCTATCTATCTATCTATCTATCTATCTATCTATCTATCTATCTATCTATCTATCTATCTATCTATCTATCTGTTTGTCTGTCTATCTATCTATCTGTCTATCTATCTGTTTGTCTATCTATCTATCTATCTATCTATCTATCTATCTATCTATCTATCTATCTATCTATCTATCTATCTGTTTGTCTGTCTGTCTATCTATCTATCTATCTATCTATCTATCTATCTATCTATCTATCTATCTATCTATCTATCTATCTATCTATCTATCTATCTATCTATCTATCTGTTCGTCTGTCTGTCTATATCTGTCTGTCTGTCTGTCTATCTATCTATCTATCTATCTGTTTGTCTGTCTGTCTGTCTATCTATCTATCTATCTATCTATCTATCTATCTATCTATCTATCTATCTATCTATCTATCTATCTATCTATCTATCTATCTATCTATCTATCTATCTGTTTGTCTGTCTATCTATCTATCTGTCTATCTATCTGTTTGTCTATCTATCTATCTATCTATCTATCTATCTATCTATCTATCTATCTATCTATCTATCTATCTATCTGTTTGTCTGTCTATCTATCTATCTATCTATCTATCTATCTATCTATCTGTTCGTCTGTCTGTCTATATCTGTCTGTCTGTCTATCTATCTATCTATCTATCTATCTATCTATCTATCTATCTATCTGTTCGTCTGTCTGTCTATATCTATCTATCTATCTATCTATCTATCTATCTATCTATCTATCTATCTATCTATCTATCTATCTATCTATCTATCTATCTATCTATCTATCTATCTGGGAATGCCTTTTATATTGTAATTGAATTTATATAGTAATTTGTTGTTAGCATCGATAGTGCTAAATGGAGATTTCATCAGACTGTTGTTAAGCGGCTTTGGAGAACATTTACAGACTACATTTACAATTCATAAAACCATTGCAATCCATGGAACAGATGTCAGATGAATAGAGCTTACAAGTGTATTGAATAAAGCATATTTTATGCAGAACATTACAGTGCTAGCTTGCCCTGCTGACTGTCAAGTTGATGCCCTGGGTCACTTTCTATCCGCAGTGCTCTCTTGCGCACAGTTTTAATAAAGCATCTTTGCAGACTGATGCTTCATCCAGCACACTGCTTTGACAAGACAGCTTGTTTAACTGTCTGCTTGGTTAAACCATGGGTAAAAGCTGCACACGGCTCACAGCTAGTGCTCTCTGCACAGGACGTAACACTGTAAAAGTGCCTGAAGCCACTAATTTACAACACCTTTGACTTCCTCATTCTTCTGAATTATATCTTTTGTGCATTTGGAACCATTGCTGTAAAGAGGATGTCAGGACTTTCCTAGAATAAATTTCAGTGAATCATTTTAAAGCTCCAGCCTTCATCTTCAAAGCCTTACTGATATGACTACTTCACTCTTTAAAGGAGCATTATAATCCACATTTTATTGCATTTTATTGTAAGTTCAGGTTTCTTGTGCTAAAAGAGTTGCAATGTGCAATGTGTTCATTGTCTTTTGGACAAATTGTTTTTGCTTCTGTACCTTTAATACTTCTGCGTGTGAAATAGCTCTGTTATGATTAGCTATTTGGAAACTACCAGTTTACTTCACACTGTCTTTAAAGTTTGGATCAAATTGCAGAAAATGAAGTAGATGTTGGTATGAAAACAGGGTTGGTTGTATGATAAATACATTTCTGACTATCCTGTTTTTGCAGCTTAAAGGAATAGTTCATCCAAAAATGAAAATTCTTTCATCAGTTACTGACCTTCATGTCATTCAAAACTCGTAAGACTTTCGTTCACCTTCAGAACACAAATGAAGATCTTTTTGATGAAATCTGAGAGCTTTCTATCAGTCCATTGACAGCTACCAACTGAAACTTTGATGCTTTGAAAAGTTTGTAAGAGATCGTAATCCATATGAGTTAAGCCTAAATTCAATCTGTTCATCAGATAAAGTGATCGTGTCTCTTCAGAAAATGTTGACTAAACCGCTCTCTTTAAAAGATCTCTTTATGAACTTTTTGAAGCAAAGTGGTAGTTGCATAGCTGTCAATGGAGGTGCAGAAATCTCTCAGATTTCATCAAAAAGACCTTCATTTGTGTTCCAAATATGAACGAAGGTCTTGGAACGACATGAGGGTGAGTGATTTATGACATCATTTTCATTTTGAGTGAACTATTCCTTTAAGGCAAGTTCACGATACATGACTTTTGGCTGGATTTTGCAGTCACAGACAGATTTCTGCAATAAAACCCCCGGATGGCGGCCAAATCGGTGCTCGTTGTGGTCGCCGATGCTCGTTAGGGATGAGCAATTCAGCGACTTGATCTGAGCTCTTCTCAAGCAGGCATTAGTTTTGCAATATAATTGCAAAATAAGAACCAGCTCTCAATTCCCAACCGTACTCTATGTGTATAACACTCTTTTATTTTGAAACAAAGATAAATTAATCCATACATTTTTTATGGCATGTCCCTTTTAAACCTGAACCAGTCTCTTCAAAGCCATCTAGCTTTCTGTTACACACATGGTATTTATTATGGATGAAATGCTATACATTCAGTATTAGTCTCAGTACGCCCTTCAGGAGAAGTAGGAAAAGACATCTGAGTGTCCCGCAGAGATCCGACAGTGCAGTAGTAGATGGAATAGTAGTAGATGGAATGGTTTTCCACCGGGATGCATTTAACAACCATGTTTGGTTGAGCAGGACGGGTCTGAGGTGGCTGTAATGCAGAAAACAGCACTGAAAGTGTCTACGAGTCAAATTTTCGCCTTTATTTTACTCTTGCTCTCTTTTCCTTTTCCTCTCTGTTTCTATCTAGCTTCCTTCAGACCCTGCAGGGCTTCTAAAGACTCTAGGGCAACCACGAGATGTGACTTTCTGATAATCTGTTGAAACCAAACAAGTGTAAACAGTCAAATAGATTTGCTCACTGAACATTTGCTTGTCTTATCTGTGCATAAGTGTGGCCCTAGGCCTCTGGTGAAGTCATCTGTGGAGGGGGAATGGGAACTGAGAGGCAGTGCATATGTCGCTTTTGATCTGCAAGCTTCTCACAGATAAGACTTATTAGTTTGCGAGAAGAAGCTGGCCGTAAGAATTTGCCAGACTGATGTTTTCTGCAAATCAAATGCCAGAGGACGAGTGATTCGCGTCCTGTGTCTCACGGTGGTTATACTTTCATATAATAATTTGAGCACTTTCTATTTCAAGAAATCACAGGTTCAGCTGCCACACAAAACGCAGAGACATTTCATGTATTCACTTCCTCTTGTTGCTTAAGATAGAAACTTTGCATTGCAGCAAGATGTTGAACTCTTTTTCAAGAGCTTGACGAGGCCACCGACAGATGGCGGGTGATAATATAACTGGTAGAAACGGACACATTCTTGTGAATGTGCCCAGCGAGAGGGTAAAGGTGCTGATCTGCAGACCATAACAGGACATCCATTAAGATTATAATCGGTGTTTTCTGGGTTGTTGTGAGAACACATTGCTGCACTGTTGATGAAAATTTCCTGTGTCTGTTGTCACTTAGGCATTTTGCACATACTGGGAAAGGAAATTACAGATCATAACTTTACAAAACTGTAAAACTGACTTTTGTTGTGCATCATGCATTTCCAGTCATTTAAACGTATACAAACTACTGTACTGATTAGAGTGTCGTTGACTTATTATGTCTGTATTTTTTTTTTTTTTTTTTACAAACAAACAAAAGTATGAATATTTAAATTTTTTAATAACATTTCATTTTAATTTTGGTAACACTTTACAATAAGGTTCATCTGTTAACATATCAACTAACATGAACTAACAATGAGCAATACATTTGTTACAGTATTTATTCGTTAGTTAATAAAATACAGCTTTTCATTATTTGTTCATGTTAGTTAACTAATGTTAACTAATGTAGACTTTATAATGTATGAGTAAATGTTGAAATTAATAATAACTAAGGTTAAAAAATGAAGTGTTGTCCATTCTTGATTCATGTATTGAACTAAAGTTAACAAATGAAACCTTTAAAGTGTTACCATAAATAAATAATTATTAAGATTATCAATTTTTTTGCAAGTTAGCAGGTATGGTTAGTATCTGAGGGTTATTATGTTATATTTTAACAGTATTTGGTGCCACTTTATTTTACAGTCCTGTTCCCCATGTACATACTATGTACTTATTACAGAAATGATAATAACTGGGTAATAACTATGTAACAACCCTGAACCTACATCTAAACCTAACCTTAACCCCTATCTTTTAACCCCTTAACCCCTGCAAGTACACTGTAAGTACACATCCTGTAAAATAAAGTGCATCCCTGTATTTTTTTATGTAATACTGAACAATGACTCTATTGCTCACATAATGCAAAGAAATATACTGCAGACTTGTACTCCAATACTTTCACTGATAATTCTAACTTATATAACATTACGACCACAAGGATTCAAATCTTTAGTATGATTCAGTGTATTATGGTTTTTGATAGCTTGCAGTTAGAGTTTTGTGGTCAGACGATGAGATCTGGTTCTAGAGTTCTGCTAAAGTATCCGTTTTGTAACAGATCTGTGGTCATGAGTCAACACAGGTGTCTGTTCAATACAGCAGCTTGTGTTGCGGACTCATCTCATCTCACTCTATACGTGAATGTGGTTGGATGTTCTCCAGGCTTTTGCTGTTTGGTAAACTCATTAGTCATGATTCAGAGCAAGTTTTGCATGAAATAAGAATGTTCAATTCAATGAAAAACTCATTGCTGGCTTGTCTGTGGTTAGTCTTATTCTTCTACTTGGTTTTGTAGTTATGGTTCTCACATGCCTTCATTTTTAATTGAAAAAAATATTGAGACATACTATGAAATGTGTGACTTTTCTATTTTGGTAAGGTGATTTTTGAAGTCAATTTTAGTGAGATTTAAAAACATTCTCTTGGACAAAGAATGTGGAATTTTTGCTAACTTGCCAAACTGGATTCTCACAACACAAATGATGTCACTTCCTCTTCTTTGTTCTATTTAAAAAGTGACTGTTATTTTGATTTAAATAAGTATGTAGTTTTAAATAAAGCTTATGTTTTTATATAAATAATGTATGAATAGGATAGTTGTGATCCTGGACCACAAAACCAGTGTAATAAGTCGCACGGGTATATTTGTAGCAATAGCCAATAATACATTGTATCGCTCAAAATGATCGATTTTTCTTTTATGCCAAAAATCATGAGGATATTAAGTATGTAAATATTAAGTATTTTGTAAATTTCCATCTGTAGATATATCAAAAATGTATTTTTGTGAGTGGATATTTTGGGAAGGACTTCATCTGGACAACTCTAAAGGCGATTTTCTCAATATTTTGATTTTTTTGCACCTTTTTCCAGATTTTCAAATAGTTGTATCTCAGGCAAATATTATCCTATCCTGACAAAACATACATCAATGGAAAGCTGATTTATGATGTATAAATCTCAATTTCAAAAGAATTGACCCTTATGACTGGTTTTGTAGTCCAGGGTCACATTTTACTTTATAATAGCATAGTTAAAAAAACAAAAAACAAATCAGTTTAAATATATATTTTTTATGACTTATGAATTATTCATAAACAATATACTATCTTCAAATAATATTTGTTATATATTAAGTATAGTTAGATTAGGCTTGTAAAACGTGAACTTCATCAGATGTTGTTGATGCAAAATGGTACTTCAAAATGAATATTAACATTTAAATATTAAATATGCCTCTGTAATATAAAATATGCCTTTCATTTCTGTCTAGTTTCTCTGCTTGAAGAACATCAGGACATTTTTGCACGCCTGCTCAGAGATATTCGGCATGAAGAAGAGCGAGCTGTTTGAGGCTTTCGATTTGTTTGACGTGCGAGATTTCGGAAAGGTAAGACAATTTCACTTTCAACTCTCTTGTTTGAAACACGTAGTCCCATAATGCACTGACATATTTACTTGTTCGGTTTCCAAGCATCATCAAACTGGCATGGTTTAAATTGTTCTCGTGCCACACTCATCCGTCACAGTTTATGGTGTAGCTTAGGCCTCAGTCACAGATGTGGTTGGGTTTGATTTTCCTGACATTAGCCTGTGTGCTGGCTGTGTTTTTTGTGGTGTCGTGTCTCCGTTGATTATGTTCTAAGTTGCTGAGCTCTTCGTTGGCTGTCTCCTGTAATAAAGCCTCAGTGTCTGTGTCTCATCCTGCTGCTAATTTAATACACTCTTCAGTATGTTTAATTAAAGATCAGTGAATGACGGCAGGGGATGTGGTCCCCTTCTGTGAGGGTGTGGCTCGATTGTCTGCATGTATTACATCTTCAAATTAGTTTGCATGCTTGTTAGACTGACTGTATGTGGGCATATGTGAGTTTAGAAAGTAAAACTGTGTCTATTTCTAACTGTGTTTTATTGTTGTGTATTAGTGAGCACATTGGCCCTGGTACTGCACTGATCGATATAGTCAAGAGCCCCTAAATCGCAACGAGTCTCCTAATGCAAACCTCAGTTCTCTCTCACCTGCTGTAAAACGTGAGCAGCAGACATGAGCGAGTGTTGTGTGATATTGTGAGAGATCATGTAATATTTCTCCCCAGGGAGACAAACATCTAAACAGCAAGCCGTCAGTTTTATTGTTTTTTTGTTAAACAAGATGGACACTAACTTCATCTCATTTAAATCAAGTTATTATGCATATTAAAAATCTTTATTATAATATATTTATCTATATTTAATATAATAATGCATTATATTTGTGTATTTCAATTAAAGGGGACATATCATGAAAATCAGACTTTTTGCATGTTTAAATGCTATAATCGGGTCCCCGGTGCATCTACCAACCCCGAAACATGAAAAAGGACAATCCAGTAACTTTGTTTTGGTAAGCCTTTCTCTGCAAGCATGTGAAAAAAAATGCTCAGATTTCGCTCCTCTTGTGATGAATATCATATTACCACCCCTTAATCTGCATGTTTCCACCCGCAGCGCTGCCGTTTTGTTTTCGTAAGCAAAAACGGTGTACCATTTCTAAGGCTATAGCAAAAGTTCAAGCAAAGAATGCTCACTGGTCTGTCGTTGGGTGAACAGATGAGCACAGAATATATATATATATAATATAATAATATAAAATATTAGACCATTCACAGCATTTGATAGCAATCATAAACGTTAGCCTGGTGTGTACGGCTCTGTTTGTCAAACAGGTACACTATAGTGGGCTTCCATACCGGTTTTGCACAAAAGATTAACATGACAGCACATGCTAGTCAAATCAATTCCACAGCAACTACATAAATTTATCCAGTAACTGTTCAGAAATATCCAGTTGCATTCTAAAAGTTGTAACTTCCTGAATCTCTCCATCAGTGTCGACTCCGGTTTGTAAGGCTGAACACCGTTACTGACAATCGTCATTTTGGCTGCGTGAGATTCTCCAGCTTTGTTGTTGTTGAGCAACTGAAGTATGAGCTGTTAAAGCTCCGCCCTCTTTTGGAAAGCGGGCAGGGAGCAGCAGCTCATTTACATTTAAAGGGACACACATAAAAATGGTGTGTTTTTGCTCACACCCAAATAGGGGCAAATTTGACAAGCTATAATAAATTATCTGTGGGGTATTTTGAGCTGAAACTTCACAGACACATTCTGTGGACACCAGCGATTTATATCTTGTGAAAAGGGGCATAATAGATCCACTAAATTCTAATATATAATATATTATTTAAATATTTGTACATCTCCAAAAAAAAAAAAAAAATGTCTCGGTTACGACTGTAACCTGGGTTCCCTGAGAGGGAACGAGACGCTGCGTCGAAAGTTTGACGCAATGGGAACGCTTCGCGTGAGTGCGTCATGAAGCACATGTGAAATCCGTCCAATGGTGTGACTCGACGTCAGAGGCGGATGACGTCACGAACCAGGAACTATAAAGCACGCTGAAAAACAGCGATCGCCAGCTTCTCAAAGTCTGAAGTCGCTGCTGATAGACATGCAGGAAGTATGGCAGGGCGACGCAGCGTCTCGTTCCCTCTCAGGGAACCCAGGTTACAGTCGTAACCGAGACGTTCCCTTTCTAGGGAACTTCGAGCTGCGTCGAAAGTTTGACGCAATGGGAACGCTAATACCCACGTCGCCATAATGACCAATGACTAGCTAGTGAAACGTGAACACTAGGAAGAGAGAACCTGAGCCCCAGTGGAGCCCAGGTCAAGATCATAGAACCTCACGAATGTGTGCGGCGAGGACCAGCCGGCCGCATCACAAACGTCACGCAAAGATACTCCGGAGAGCAGAGCTTTAGAGGCAGCCATACTTCGGGTCGAATGGGCTCGAACTGCCAAAGGGGAAGGAAGTCCGGCCGATTCATATGAGAGTGAAATAGCCTCGACTATCCACTTACTCATCTTCTGCTTAGATGCTGGGGACCCTGTGTTAGGGGCTCCAAAACAAACGAACAATTGTTCCGTCTTCCGCCACAGGGCAGCTCTGTGGACATACGCATCCAACGCCCGGACTGGGCAAAGCAGGTTGTTGCGTTCCTGGTCAGAATCCCGGAAGGGAGGAGGACAGAAAGCCTGCAGCACTATAGATCTGGCCACATTAGTAGGCACCTTAGGAACATAGCCTGGCCTCGGGTGGAGAAAAGCTTTCACCATCCCGGGCGCAAACTCCAAGCATGACGGGGCCACCGACAAAGCTTGTAAATCTCCTATTCTCTTAAGAGACGTAACAGCCAAGAGAAATAAAGTTTTAAGTGTTAAAAACTTGATCGGCACCTCCTCAATGGGCTCGAATGGGGCCAGGGTCAAGCCTTGGAGGACCAAGGACAGGTCCCAGGCCGGCACTCGTGATCGGACTGCAGGCCTCAGCCTCAATGTGCCACGAAGGAAACGTGTAACTAATGGGTCTCTTCCCACAGATAAACCACCCAAAGGAATGTGGTAAGCAGCTATGGCCGCCACATAGACCTTTAATGTGGACGGGGATAACCCTGCAGTGAACCGATCCTGCAGGAACTCCAGTACTGTACCAATCGGGCAGTTAACTGGGTCAAGCTGGCGGTCACTGCACCAAGAAGTGAAGAGTCTCCACTTCAAAGCGTACAGTTTCCTTGTGGAGGGAGCTCTGGAGTGGAGGATGGTATTCACGACCTCAGTCGAGAGACCAACGCCTATGAGCTGGGCCCCCTCAGAGGCCAAGCCCACAGTTTCCACAGTTCTGGGCGGGGGTGAAAGATCGAGCCCCCCGCCTGGGACAGAAGGTCCCTCCTGACGGGAATCTCCCAAGGAGAGCCGTCCAGGAGAGCCACGATGTCGGAGAACCATACTCTGCCCGGCCAGCGCGGGGCGACTAGTATGAGCCGAACTCGGTCCCGGCGAACTCTCTCCAGAACTCCAGGGAGCAGAGCAATCGGGGGGAAGGCGTACAGACGAAGCCTCGGCCACGTCTGTACCATAGCATCCAGCCCCAGAGGAGCCGGATGCGTGAGGGAAAACCAGAGTGGACAGTGAGACGTCTCTCGAGACGCAAACAGATCCACTTGTGCCTGGCCGAATTCCCTCCATATCTGCTCCACCGCCTCGGGGTGGAGCCTCCATTCCCCGGGCCTCAGCCCCTGCCTCGACAGGATGTCTGCTCCCAAATTTTGGGTCCCAGGGATGTAAGCTGCCCTGAGCGAGAGCAGTTTCCCTTGGGCCCACAGGAGGATCTGGTGCGCCAGTCTGCAGAGTGGTCGCGAGCGCAGACCCCCCTGATGATTTATATAGGCGACCACCGATGTGTTGTCTGACTGGACAAGCACATGGTGGCCCCTGAGGTCTGAGAGGAAATTCTTGAGAGCAAGAAGGACCGCCAACATCTCCAGGCGATTGATATGCCAGGATAGATGGTGTCCTCTCCACAGACCCTGAGTTGAGCGGCCCTCCAGGACCGCTCCCCAACCCGTGAGGGAAGCATCCGTCGTTAGCAACTTGCGACGGCACGGAGCTCCCAGCACGGGCCCTTGGGACAGGAACCAAGGTTTCTTCCACATAATCAGAGCCCGTAAGCATCGCCGCGTGACTTTGATCATGCGAAAAGGATTTCCCCTTGGGGAAAACCCCTTGGTCCTGAGCCACCACTGCAAAGGTCTCATGTACAGCAGGCCAAAAGGTATCACGTTGGACGCTGCTGCCATCAGACCTAACAGTCTCTGAAACTGTTTCACAGTGAGTGACTGGCCTAGCTTTATCCGGTTTACGGTGGAAAGGATTGATTCTATGCGAGCAGGAGACAGACGCGCCTGCATCACAACAGAATCCCAAACCACGCCCAGAAAAGTGGTGCTCTGAGCTGGAGACAACACACTTTTCTTTGCGTTTAACCTTAACCCCAACACTTTCAGGTGGGCGAGAACGACATCTCGATGCCGAACCGCCACCTGCCGCGACTGAGCTAAAATCAACCAGTCGTCGATGTAGTTCAGTACGCGGATACCCTGTAGACGCAACGGTGCCAATGCTGCATCCACACATTTGGTGAAAGTGCGGGGTGATAATGCTAGACCGAACGGAAGAACCCGATACTGGTAAGCTTCGCCCCCAAAAGCGAACCTCAGGAACTTCCTGTGTTGAGGAAGGATGGAAATATGGAAGTATGCGTCCTTGAGGTCTATCGTGACAAACCAGTCCTCGGACCTGATTTGTGACACGATCTGCTTCAACGTAAGCATTTTGAACCTGAGCTTCATTACTGACATGTTCAGATGCCGCAGGTCCAAAATGGGACGCAACCCCCCATCCTTCTTCGGAACGATGAAGTAACGGCTGTAGAAACCGCTGTCTCTGTCTGGAGGGAGTACATGTTCTATGGCTCCCTTTCCCAGCAGAGTCTTTACTTCCTGTTCCATTACCAGAGCCTGCTCGGGGCCCACCACTGTGGGTAGGACCCCCATAAATCTGGGCGGGCGAGACCCGAACTGAATGGCATAACCCTTTTCGATAGTACGCAGGACCCATTGAGAAATGTTTGGCAGTAGTTTCCACGCTGCCAAATACTCTACTAAGGGAACCAGCCTCTCGAGACTGGCCTCTGGTATTTCTTGCACAACCAGTTCGGTGCCCTGTAACGAGGAACCGGCAGGGAACACCCGAACTGACTGCTTTGAGACCCTCCTTAGAGGGGGCGCGCAGCCCAGTGCCGCTACGTTGCCGGGCGGACACTGAGCTACACGCCTGCTGAGGACTGCTGCGCCCTGAAGCACCAGAGGTGGCAGGGTTGGCAGAACAGCCCTCTGAGGGCACCGAAGAGAAGCGGGCACCGTAAGCAGAGGTGAACACCGCTTTTCCCCAGAGGGACCTGCCCTCAGAGACCTGACATTGATGGCGTCAGGACCTCTTCCCCGCAGCCTTCCTAGCAGTAATGACGGCCCTCAGGTCTGTCTTACTCTTAGGAGGCTGGGGCTGAGCGCGCTTCCCAGGTCCCCTTACTCTCTCTGGGGGAGCCCGAGAAGCCACGCTCTGTTTTTGTGCAGCACGGTGTGAGGAGCTGGCTTTTGTAGCAGGTTGTTTGGCTTGCTGCCCGGAGAACTGAGGGCGGCGGGGAAGGAGCTTCTGAAACGCCGCAGTCTGCTTAGAAGCTTCCTGAAACCTTTCGACGACGCTATTGACGGCGTCGCCGAAGAGGCCAGGATGCGAGACTGGGGCGTCCAGGAGGAAATTCTTATCCCTCTCATGGATAGCAGATAAATTGAGCCACAGATGCCTCTCCGTGGCCACCAGGGCTGCCATAGAGCGGCCAATAGATCTGGCCGTCTCCCTGGTGGCCCGAAGAGACAAATCTGTGGCCCGCCGAAGCTCGCTGACTGCCTCAGGCCCAATACCCCCGCCTTCATCAAGCTCTCCAAGCAGCTCAGCCTGGTAGGCCTGCAGCACGCCCATAGTGTGGAGACATGCTGCAGCCTGACCAGACGCTACATAAGCCTTGCCCACCAGTGATGATGTTAGCCTCGTGGGCTTGGTGGGCAATGTCGGGGCCTTCAGGGACGATGCTGACTGGGGAGAGAGATAGCCCGCGAGCGTCTCCTCCACCTTAGGCATCGCCCCATAACCGTGCTCTTTAAGACCCACTATAGATGCATAGTGCGATAATTGTGGACTATGCACTCTATAGGAGGCCGGTTTTTTCCATGATCTCGACACCTCGGTGTGGAGATCAGGAAAGAACGGAAGGCCCCGACGCGGAGGTTGTGCTCGTGAGGGGAGAAAGCGTTCGTCCAGTTTGCTTCTAGGACGAACCTCCTGCCTCTCTGCTGGCCAGTTTATATTCAATTTGGCTACAGCTCGAGTCACAACCTCCATTAGCTCCTCACATGCAGGAGATGATGGCGAGTCATCTCCTGCATCGATGCTCTCTACATCCAACTCCTCAGAGCTGGATATATTAAGCACCGGCGGTTCACCCTGAGCGGAAGGAACCGCAAAGCGTGCTTCCGAACTCAAGGATGAATCGCTAGATCTGCCAGGGGAGGGGTGAGATAAGGCTGGGCCCGTCTCAACCCCCTCTGTCAGATCCATTTGCGATCCCCAAGATTTGGATCGCCGCTGAGCCTCAGCAGCAGCGGGACCCGCACCAAGAGGACCGCGAGCCTGAGCAGTTTCCTCAAAAACTGCCAGGCGAGTGCGGAGCGTGCGCAGCGGCAACTGCTCACAATGTGCACAGCCAGCACCCTCAAATGCCGACTGTGCATGCTCCACACCCAAACAAACAACACATAGAGTGTGTGTATCCCCACCAGTAATGAAACGAGGGCAGGGAGGAACACACACTCTAAACTGCTGCTGCTTCGCCATAACAAGAGAGAGAGAGAGAGAGAGTATATCACAGACAACACCAAATAAGACACACGTTTCACAAATAGCGCGACTGAAGACACAGAAGCTGGCGATCGCTGTTTTTCAGCGTGCTTTATAGTTCCTGGTTCGTGACGTCATCCGCCTCTGACGTCGAGTCACACCATTGGACGGATTTCACATGTGCTTCATGACGCACTCACGCGAAGCGTTCCCATTGCGTCAAACTTTCGACGCAGCTCGAAGTTCCCTAGAAAGGGAAACTCTGTTTGTAATGCAGATGGTGCGATAATTTTAAAGTGCTTGCTGCATCATAAATTGCAGTCCCTGCTGTGTTCAGACTCACTGCAGAAGACTAATGGAGCGACAAAATTGACCATTTGAGCGAACTGGAAAACTGTCACTCATTTGAGGTGTTACACCTCCCCATTCATCCTAGTAGGCTTTAAAAATAGATGTGGCTTCAAAGAGAAACTAAATGTTTCCAAAAGATAGAGCTTAGATAGAGCTAATGTGTCTTTTGGCAAAGAAATGCTGTATGCAAGGGGCTCGTGTACACTTGACTCTTCTTTTAGTGCTTTGACACAGTTTAGTTCACTGTCAGTTATGTAGTAGAGCTTACTGTATGTCATGTGATCTTGTTCACAGCTGCATCCCGTACACGCACATCTGCCGATTCTCGTATCTCATATATTCTCTTTGTATGTATTCATAAGCACAGGAGGGGAAAAGTCTTCACGCACACATTTAGACACTCTGTAAGACATCACCGATTTTTTCCACATGACTAGCAAAACATCTGTCTCATTCATCTGACACTCGCTGTGGGCAACCCTGCCAACACTTGTTTTATCACAAGTGTAACACAAATGTTCTGAAAGCAATTCTAATGGGAAGTTTGGAATAAAGTAACATGGATGCAGTAGGTCACAAAATAATTGCTGTAAAATTGCTTTTAAAATGAGAGAAATAAAAAGGTTAAAAATTAATGATTAAATAGTTACCATGAGATTTTCATTAAATTTTTTTGTAAATGTATAAATGTATTTTAATTTAATAATTAAAATACATACATAATGTGCAAAATAAATAAGTGAATACTGTAAAGAAAATGCTATAGAAAATAGAATTTTACCTGAAATTAAAATAGATCTGACCTTTAATTTTTACTTTTTTTCTTTATACATTTTTCTCTAACTTTTTAACAGTCTGTGTTTCTTTGTGCTGTTGCTGCAGCGGTGTCGTGGGCGCCTGGTGTGATGACGGGCTGACTCACTGGCTGATAGATCGTAACGATTGATCTCCAGTAATAAGCTTTAGCGCTGCAGGGCTGTAAGCTTGATCGATGTTTGTCTATATGTTTACAGCCACAGTGACAGCTCAACTAAATCATTCCATTCATAACCCTTCTCCTTTCTCATTCATCCATCTGTCCTCTCGTTTTCTGTCTCATCCATACATCCACTGCTTCTTATCCTCCAATCAGAGCAGAAACCTAATCTCTCTTTGCTAAATGACTAATTCTTTCAATTATATGAATTGGATGTGTACTAAGTTAAATACTATTTAGCAGGTGCATTTTGTGGAAAGTCCCCCTGCATCATGGTTAAAAGAATTGACCTTATTTTTTAGTAATTTTTACTTTTCTTTTTGTGAACAATTCATATTTTTTTCTCATTAAATGTTATTACGCACAGAAATTATTTTATTTTTATAGTTTTTATTAAAAAATGTTATTTTGTGCTTATATTGTTGTTGTCATTTTTATTTTTATTTTCTTTAAATATTCCTATTTTAAAATGAATGTCTTTTTTATTATAAAATTAATTTACTGTTATTTTTAGTTTTATTTCTAGTTAGTAATAATGCTTCAACTTAAACTTATTTCACTTAGTTGCAAATGCAACTCTGTTTTCTTTTAATATTTATATTTTATTTTATTTCAGCTTTATTTTAATGAACAAAAATGACTTTAATAGTTTTAGTTAACGATAATAACCCTGAATGCAACCCATGCTCAGAAAATTAGTGTTTGTTTCATGAAGAAAATCAATTGGAATCTTAAACAAGCTGCTGTTAGATTTTTAGGCACTTACATTTGATGTCATAACTAAGAATTTGCCTACAAGCTTGATGTGCCATATCCCATGATGTTATTGGAAAATCAGTCATGCGATCCCATCATCAGCACTCATGTTCTATTCTGATCCACATGCTTCTGATGAATTAATGGAATTAAGTTCAAATGTGACGTTTTTGCTTCTGCATTTTCAGTGCACTTGCTGACTTTGCATGTTGGGCCCAGTGAATACAGATGGGTAAAATTTTCCTAAATGGCAGTTCGGTGAACCTGAAGTGGTGAAGTCACAGTATTTCCTAAGGAATTGTGTTACAACGAGTCACCAAAAAATCTCGTGGGCTCTTGTGAATGTCATTTCTTATAAACTGTCATTGTTGTTGAGGGCCATATTTATCACATAAATGATCAGATTCGAGTTTTTTGTCATATGTCGAATGCTTGTGGGATTTGGAGGAGAGAGAAGAAGATTAGAAGACAAAAATCACTCATGCTTTGGAATATAGAGTGTAGAGAAAGTGGAGGGCATCTGTCCTGCTATTGGATTTCCATAGTTAAATATATCACTGCCACCAAGGAGAAAAACAATAATCAATAGCTGCCCTCACTTTGCCAGCTTGTCTCTCTCTTTATTTGTCTCTGTCTTTACTACTTTTTATTACTATATGGACACTGAATGCACAGTTAAACCCATGCAGACATACTTAGGGTAAAGTGCCCTTTAAGGCTCTTGTTCATGAGCGGATGTGGAGTTTATTGAGTATCGAGTGACAAGGTTTTCAATAATGGATGCGGAGTGTAGAAAAGCATTTGAGGGTATCCGTGGTGGTCTGTCTGCAAAAACCTAGTGAGCTGCCTTACCTAGACAGCATGTTTAACCAACATAGGCAAGTATGATGTTTTAAAAGTTAAACATTTCCTTGCTGTGGAAAAAAATTGAGAGAAATTATGTTTATCTATACTTATATTTCATTCAATGCTGATGAATTAAAAAAAATATTACATCTAATTAAAATGGACTAATTCAGTTTGTGTTTATCAGAGTAATATATTAGCTTAGTGTCATATGCTAACAGCAAACTGTTTTGGAAACAAATGCAGGTGCTATACAAGCCATAAAATCTCACCACAGAATGTAAGACAAGTTACGCTGAATGGTGGTACCCAGGAATCATTGTTTAGTTGAGTGTTAGAAGCAGTTCAGGCCCGAGGGGTACAATGTCGGGATGTGTCAAAACTCCTTTGAGAGGAACTACAGCATCTGACATCTGCTATTAGTCAAGAGTGTGTGGTGATGTGAAGTTTTAGGCTCTTAGAATGAGAACACACACCACACACACACACACACATGCGCGTGCGAGGAGGCGTGTGTGTCAAGTGGTCTGACTCTGGAGGACACGCATTGAGGATATCCAGCACACTCTCACTGAACTGAGCAGAGGCGAATTCTAGCAGTTTTCCAAATTATTGTATTGTATCCCATAAGGCATTACTTACTTACATTTACTTTTTAATTTAAATGTTTAATACTTTGGATTAGAGTTTCTCAAAATGAACACTGAAGAAAAATGCTTTTTAAACTAGCAGGTCAATGCTGTCAGCTCAAATCCCTATATATGTGTATTGTATTCTATAAATGTACTGTATATAAACCTGTATATAGTTACAGTACCTTTGTGCGTATTTATGTATGCAGAAGATTTAAATGTCAAAAGTCAAAAATTACATGCAGAATTCTGGCAGAAGCTGATCCCTGATTGTGTGGCTGTCTCTCTTTCTCTCTTTCTCTCTCTCTCTCTCTGCATCTGTCTGTTTCTGTCTGCTTGGCTGTCTTACTCCAGTCACAGAGTCACATGCCCTGATCAGAGAGCTGTAAACTGCTGGAAAGCATTCACACTTCCTCTTTCCTGACTCGTCGACCTCTTACTACGTGGCGTTCCCTGAAGGTTGAGTTGCTAGCTTACTCATGCTTCCTGTGGTCGACTCATGGGGCCCCATGACGGAGGGGGAAGGGGGTGTTTAGACGAAGTGTGTGTGTAGACACCAAACCCTTCCTGAGACCTAGACCCTTGAACACATCTGAAGTCATTAGGAGAAATTACATTAGGTTACAGTCACTGTTCATTACAGAAGCAATCTCAGAATGCATTGCATCTGGCTCTGTGAAAATAATTATTTAATGAAAAAAAATTATTTGACTTAATATTTTTCAAATCTGTGTATATATTTTTTATTAAAATATTGCAATATTGGCTCAGCAACATGGCAACACCAAACTATTGAATCAGTTGAGTCAAGCCAACTCTGCTTTTGTGTTTCAAATTGGTCATATTTGAGGTTCAATGACAGTTAGGGTCAGGGTTGTTATAGTTAACTAAAACTAACACCATAAAAAGTTACTTGAAATGACATGAATGTTGACTGAAATAAAATAAAATAACATAAAATAAAAGAATAAAATAAAATAGATTTACTTATTTTGTTTCAGCTAGTGAATAAAAACATATACAAAGTTCTGTCTTGAAACTCTACATGGCGCAGGATGGTTCTTATCTCAGTCTGCTTGCAATCATCATCGTTCTCTGTAGGGCACAGCTGATTGGTTCCTGCTGTATTAGTAGCCATTGAGCTTGCTACTCAACCTTCAAATACTTGGTCAGCATTTACTGTAGCAGTTTGCAGCACGCTTTCAGAAACCCTCCACCTTCCCCAGCTCCACCTGTATAGATCTGCTATGGGTAATTAATGCTATAATGGACAGCAGCAGCATTGCTCACAGCAAAGTGTCGTGTATACATCGGCAGTAGCAAATCCCGTATTGGCTCTGCAGCAGCAGCAGCGAAGCAGATCTAGACCAAACATAATAACCGTGTAATATCCATTACCATGCCAAACACTCCGAGAGTTGTCATGACAGAAGTAGACATATTTAAAAACAAAAAACAAACAAAAAAAATAAATACATAATCTTGCCATGTCATATTTTATGAGGAACTATCTAAATTCTCATACATTTCCTGAAATGTACTGAAAAATCAGAACAACTGCTCAAGCTGCTTGCTTCCTCTCCAATGTTTCTCACTGAGCAGATGAAAGGCAGGTGTGTGTTTTCGTGTGCATGGTTCCTTGCTGCGGTCAGTGGCATCACAGATGGGGCTTTTTGCAGAGCGCATCTAACCCTCTCTCATCATAACCACTAAGGGTCCTGTGTAGAGATCTGGAAACATTAAACACTCTGTACCACCTTAGTGTCCTATTTACACATCATGTTCAAGCTGCATATCTCTTCAAAGTGGGCTGCAAAGACCGATATTTTTCAGTCTGTAGTGGGCGCTTGGTATGAAAACACAAAAGCCGAATCATGCTTGAAGCAGTTATGAGATGTTTGATCCTCAGAAGCGTGGAATTGCGAGGCTTTATACTGAAGGTGTCATTTTAAAAGGCAATTAAAGATATTTTTGCTTGCAGATTTGAGATTTTTCTTTTCCAGCGCACCCCCGAGCCATCTGTTTGGATCCCAGTCAGCTCCAGTGAAGCTCAAAGATGTGTGCTTTAGAAAAGATGTCCTCTCAAGGCCTTTTAAACAATTCTCCAGTAAGAATTTCATGAAGGTCTTATCCGTTCGACTGAAATGCAGCCAGGAACAGATTTTTAGGAACTGTTTTGAGTCCGCAGTACATTATACATAATACATGCACGCAATATTTTAGCATAACTTCTTCATAAAAATGTCACCGAAGGAACTTCAGTCACACAGTATTGTTATGTGTTGAGGGGCAAGACCAACAGTTAGCTGCCATGCTTAATAAATACCTCTAAAATATGCACTATATTGTAAATTACAAGAAAATTGTTTTCTTGTATTGTTTCTGCAGGTTACATCAATACACCTATAGGTGTCGGCAAGTCTTTAAGAGTGACTCATTGAATCATTCATTCAACTGATTCATTCAGGATCTTAACGTTATAAATTAGTCATTGAATCATTCATTCAACCGATTTGTTAAAAAACACTGATTCATTCAGTTCCCTATCAGTCAGTCACGTTCGACGTTACGTCGGACTGACGTCATGAGATCCCATGACGTCAGTCCGACGTAACGTCTCCGTTCCCTCCTTCAGGGAACGGGGGTTACAATAGTAACCTAGACGTTCCCTATCAGTCAGTCACGTTCGACGTTACGTCGGACTGACGTCATGGGATCTCATGACGTCAGTCCGACGTAACGTCTCCGTTCCCTCCTTCAGGGAACGGGGGTTACAATAGTAACCTAGACGTTTTTTATTGGACTGTTGTATAAAGGGAATAGACTATCACACTCGCAATTTTGTTGTTTTTCTTGTTGTGATTCTACTATGTTTGTGTGATATTGCTTAAAGGCACAGTCTGTATTTTTCGCCGTTAGGGGTCGCTAAACTCTTCAAAACAATAACAACGTAATGGATGATGCAGTGAATGAGCGTGAAATCACGGAACTTGTCGTCAGGCCAATGGATCTAATAATGTTTATGGGGAAATAATGTTTATGAATGAGTGAATGCATGTTTTTTTTATCATGACTGTGGAAAGAAGCTTGGCGTGGCCGAGAATCGATTGCTAATAAGAGACAGATATCAGTGCCACACTAAACTAAACTGCTTTTGAGTGTGTTGAAAGTTATGTTATTCTGTATAGTAGTTTGTTGGCTGTATGAGAATTAACAGTGAACTAGATCAACATTAGATTATCATACTGATGATATTCTAACATTTCATCGTGTTGAACTATATAACATTGAATAGTATGTAGCCTACATTTGCTTACCTTGCCTAACAACGTGCAAGAGAGAAAAAAAAAATTATTAATAGGCTTTACAATACATTTGTTTATGGGCTTCTCAGCAAATATTGATATATGCGATTATTTGTGTTTGATAATCAGCGCAATTAACTTTATAAATCAGATACACATGAAACATGCATATTATTTTAGGCATAGCTGTCAGTCAATGAATGTTGACCAGTAATCCACTGTTCACACTGGCTGAAGAAGTATAAAACTAATGTGTCATGTTTATGAAAAGCATAGTGATGTCATCAAAACAGAAGCGAACACATGACACATTGTACTATGAATCTATCTTGTCACCAGGTGACATTCAGTTGAAATTTACTCTTCATACTTAAATAATGGCCCTATTTTTGTTCCTGGAGGATGATGTCTCAGGGCACAGGAGGACTAATTCTCTCAGCTGTGTGGGCAGTGTGTGGGTGCGGCAGAAGCTCTGTGGAATTTCAGTTGGTTGTGAAATATAAATGCAGAAAATGCTGTTGATTTTCATTTCGTGTTAAAGATCTTTGGTTCGTGAGGTTCCCTATTATACGCTCCGTATACAGTCTCGTATAATAGCGTGCCATTTAAATTAAATTGATTCACGTTACATGGAAATTACAATTTTTCGTTAAAAGAAATACAGCAATGAGCTGAGATCATTATGTAGGTCATAAAAGCAGCTGTTTCCTCTCGAGTCGGATCCACCTGGCTCAGATCAGTGTTAGCGTTGGGGTTTTCAGCGAAGTATTACTCAGGACTTGTTGTGAATGTGTTGCCACGTGAGTACTGGTTCTGTCTGTGCAGTGTTGTTTTCACCTCCTAGAACATTGGCGTAGGGTTTAGGATGGGCTTGCCAAAAATGGCGATATTGCAAACACAGTTGTAAAGGCCAGAAAGTAAATTTCATCCTGTTCATGAGGTTTATGTTTTTATCCTGCAAAGGAATCAATCTGCAGATGTTCTGATGTTGTGTAGTGAACTGTTGGGAATAGTATCAGTATGAAATTGTGCAAAAGTATTTTTCTGTGGAAGTAAAAATCTTAACACAGGTCGTAAAGACAATTAAGTTTCCGAAAATGGCAAAAACAAACAAAAAAATCAGGATAAAAGTAGTCCACATTGCTTGTTTGACAAAATCTAAAGACTTTGTTCAGTAACAACCTTGCCCTTTTAGTGAACTGTTGAACTTTAGAACAAATGCGACCTTATCATTGAGTCAGTGAGAACTCTAATAAGTGAAAAAATCAGTCAGATTTGTGAATCATTTGTTCAGTCAGATGTGTGAACTGGATCAAGTTGTTCACTGGAAATAAAATTCAAAAGAAGTCAGTGGCTGCATCTGAAATCGCATGCTTCCCTGCTTTATAGTAAGTAAAAAACAGTATGTGAAAAAAGAAGTATGTCCTGAAGTGTGCATACAAAGGACACTTTACCATCCCACGAGGCCACGGGAGAGGATTTGTGAATGGCAGTGAAGCGACGCAACTGATGCTGGTTGGTCACATGATAATGACAACATGACAAATTTAGATTACACTCATCCTACACACATTCATTCTAATTTAAAAATAAGTACCTACTCAAGAGAGTACGCGATTGAGACTGTCAGATTTGGGATCATTTGTTCAGTTCAATGTGTGAACTGGATAAAAAAAAAGTTTAAAACAACAATTCATTCAAAGTTCTTGACTCAATCATTTGGTCACAGAATAATGTTGTTGTATATAAGAGCTGTGTGAAGATTCAACCATTTTCATTTTGTGCTCCCTTAATGTTATAGCTACTTCAGTATTTCATCAGATGAATGTTTTTACTGAAATCAGATGTATTTTTTTTAGGAAATGAATGGGAGCTTTGAGGTCTATGGACAAAAGCTATTTGGATGATAGCTGACTCTGTTTATGGCCTGAAGAGGATTGTTTTTAAATATGCAAATGGAAGCTGTTCATTTTCAGTCATCTCATTCATGTCCTTCTTCAGGTTAAAACATCTGTAAGTGTATTCTGTTGTCGTTTTATTTATAGGGCAGTATTATACTGTGTCTGAGCTCTGCTTTAATTATACGGTACATCCATGAAAGCGCAGATGAGCGAAATGAATAATTAATCTGCATAAAAATGGAAAAATGTAACTGAATTAAAAAATCATTTCATTGTCATGTTAGATATTACCTTGACAGTCATGGGACCCATTAAACAGCTTCTGTACCGATGTCGGTCAGATGTCCTCTGAGATCTGTGAATAGCATTATATCAAGCTCCAGTGATCCATAATCACTGATCTGGAATCTGAAAGTAAGGAACGCTTCAGGAACGTGCCTGTAGGAAGAGGGAGAGATAAGAGAGTGGATATAAAAGTCTGCAAGCCATAATGGTCTTTCAGTTGAAACTATACAAGACAGCGCATGCTTTTAGACAGAGGAACAGAAACAGACCACAAAGGTAGCTGGGGGATTTTAACATCTGATTGAGGCTCATAATCAAACATTCACTCTTACTGAGTGCAAAATTACCGTACAGCGTTATTATGGAGAAGATCAACGGGGATTAGAAAGAGATGTTTTTACAGCACCATTTTAAAAATCAAATTGATGTGATTTTTGGAGGCTAGTTTCAAATATGCATGTTAACTTTCTCTGTGGTCTGTGTTTCATGCAAAAGACAAAACAGTATTAGTGCTGTCAAATTGATTAATCGCGATTAATAGCATCTCTACGGTGGGCGAGAGAGCTCAACGCGCTGCAAATAAGAAAATGCATGCAAATAAAAAAAACGCATGCAAATAAAAACAAAACGTGATGATCAGTTTGACAACACATGTGCTGCAAATCCTCACAACACAAGCAAACACAAAAACTCGCTGCAGGATCATTTCAAATATGTGAAATTTAAATGACTTGAAACATAAGGAGTCATTTTTTAATTATCTGACCGCAAAGTCCAAGAGTGATTCAAACAAATATGCTCATGAAAATGCCTTCTGTAAATGAGAAATCGTATAAAACAACATCACAAATGACTGTGAATAGACAGAGCATCCTTATGCAGGTCTCTTTCTTTTAGTTTTTTATTTATTGCAAATTAACGTTTGTCCTAAGAAAGTTTGTTTATTAATTATATCACTGTTTTGTTGTAAATAAAGCATCCAATTTTTTATGCCCACTCAGATCAGATGTCCATGATGTGTGGATTCTTCTTGTGCTTTATATCTATAAGTAGGAGTTAACATGAGTCCAGTAAACATGAAACTGTGGATCTGGTGTTTGTGTGTCCAACCTGCTTTTGTGTAAGTATATATGAATAGATCTTGCCAGTGACCTTGTATGCGGACTGTTGATGCCATCTATGCCTGATTAGTTTATCTGTCCTGCTCTGTACTGGAGGCATTAAAGGGCAGAGGATAGACTGAGAAAGATGAAGACACGATGAGACAGACAGGAAACTTGCTCTTGCAGTTTGATGATAGATGGGAGATAATATGGGTGGCACTTTCCACAAATAGTGTACAATTTGCTTTTAAAAAGACAGCATGAAAACTAGCTAGTTTTAAACACACTAACTTTGTTTTGAATAGATGTTTATTTAATTTTTTATTGCTAGAAAATAACAGTCACGCAAATCAAACCGTATTTAGACATGCCCCAAATAATGTCCTAATATAATAACATAACATTTAGACTTTCTAATGTTGACAATCCACATTTTCTGAAGGTTAAGCACCTCCTTTCACTGACAAGAGGCTGACGTATGTTAAGTTTTAATCAGATGATGTTTAAAAACACCAGTAAATCTCCTTGGAAGTCCCTGGACCTGGTGCCTGTGATTCTACAGCAGAGACTGTGCTTCCTTAATGTGTGTTAATTACTTTGTTCTTCAACTTGCAGTCCACTTTTTTTAATTGACGTCAGCAAATCTGGCATTGTGAGGAAGATTTTCCTCATATCTATCCCCGGGTTCACAGACAAAGCTTAAGCTCAGTCCCAGACTAAAATGCGTGATTGGGCCGTTTTAACGGAAAGCAACTTGTACTGTCATATCTTCAAATATATCAGTGCCATTGTTTTGTCTCAAGATGCACACCAGTAATGTTTTTAAGGCACGTTTATAAAACCTACTTGAACGTCTTAATTAAACTAAGACTTAATCCTGGTCTAACACCAGGTCACGCTAATTTATATACACTAATTATATATAAATGAGTGTGGTCTGGTTTTACAGATAGGGGTTAGATTAAGCCAGGATTAGGCCTTAATCAGGACATTTACGTAGCTTTTAATGATTAAACGTGCGCACATTTTATTTTATGTGTAACTAATTTATGCATAAATTAATATATATATAAAATGTGGGTATTTATACAGTTGTATATATATATAGTTGTTTTCAAACAAATCGTGCATGAGCTGATTTGACCTGATTCTTTAAAAAGTTCTTTGAAAAAAATGTCTTTTCTAATTTCTTTGTGCATTTTTTTTGTACTGAATTATAAATAAAGGCCGCAATGTTTTTTTTTTAGAATATGAAACTAGACTCGAGTAGACTCACTGAGCACACTTGACTCATAGCGAAATCTTTCTACTGTCACTTCAGTGAATGTGCATCAACAAACCTGAAAACTTTCATGTCTTTTCGTAGAAACAGAAACAGTCTTTTTCAACATTCGCAGAGAGAGAAACATTCCCACTGTTGTTGGACTCCTTAGGAAACAGTCTAAGGTCATGGATCCACCCTGACTCATTTTTTTGCTGTGTTTACAGGGGGTCTTTGAAGCACGCCACCTGTTAAATACTATTTCCACCCTTTCCTCTCCTTCAACCTGTTATGTAAGCCCTCACGGATGCAATCAGATCCTGGAAATAAAGGGGCTTTTCTTTCTATGTTTTGTAAATCTTTTTCCAGTTGTCTTTAACTCTCAGTGCACCTTCCCTTTTCTAAATGCAGCATGTCAGGCGCTCAAATTTTCCCTAGCAATCTTAGAAAAGTTCAAATTTTTGTCACATATAAAAAGCTCTGTGCTATTTTTTGCAATGACAAAACATGGCCTGATGATCTGTTACCTCTTGAAAATGAAAGTAATCATTGCTTAGTTTGCACCAGCTCCATTTTTGGTCTTCCTGTTCTGCGCTTTGCCGGTTTTTATGAGAAACGCAGCGAACGGTTGTTATCCTTATACAGAATGAGAACTTGCACCTTTGAGATTGTCTCCGTTTGTCTGAGCCGTGGTGTACAGCTCCTCGCCTGAACAGGAACCCAGACAAACCATTCGTCTCTTTAAACTATTATAATTTCCTGTGTTTGCATGTGTGTCTTTTATCAGCGCTGATGTGTCTGCATCCAGGATCTTTGAAAAGCATAAAACACCACGTTTACAGCATATTTACTGCCAAACTAGGTGGAACGTACTGCGGCTGGCCTCATACAAATCATGTAATTTCCGTTTTGAAGTGTTACAATATAGCGAGGTGCTGATATGAGGCTGGGAGGGTGGAAATCCCAGCTGAGACTTTCCCAAACGTAGCGTACGGTTTATGAAATGAACGAACAGATAGACAGCCAGCTTCATATACCGCCAATGTGTACTTCTGGGTTAGCGAAAGGTTTCAATTCACACATTTATCATTTACTTGTTCCAAACCTGTGTGATGTTTTTTCGTACAACACAAAAACAAATGTTAGACAGGATGTTCGTGCTGCTCTTTTGGATGCAATGAAAGTGAATGGTGACCAGGGGCTGTCAATCACCAAAAATAACAAGAAATCACCACTAAAAACCATAAAAGTAGTCCATAGTAGTCCATGGACTTTTATGGTACTTTTTGTCATTTCTTGAGCTTAAAATGGTTCACATTCATTGTATGCAAAAGATCAGTGTCAGCATTCTGCTAAACTTCTCCTTTTGTGTTCCACTGAAGAAAACCGAACAGGTTTAGAACCTTTAAAACATTAATAACATCATTTAGTGCATTTATGAAGTTGCTATTCTTACTGGAACCACGAGGTATGGTTTTACAGTCAAGGTTTTTAGGTTGCGCCCAAAAATTGCAAACCCGACAAATTCGGGCCAAACTGACTGATCCCTTCTACCTCCAACAATGCAGATGAATTATGATAAATTATTCCCTTCAACATGTCAGGCTGGTTGCATGTAAGATCAAATGCATTGGATCAGATCTCTGTGAAAGTCATCTTTCTCTCTCTTTCTCTCAGCAAAGTGGTATAGCGGTATAGCATGCATGGATTGGCAGTTGCTTGCCTGACTCAGTCTGTGCTCTGTATTCATAATTCGGTTGTCATGCACACAGCAGAGTTCAGCTGAGCTGGTGTGACTGCGATTGACCATTTGCAAAGACCCGGCCCCTTTACTGTTGCTTTGTCTGACAAGCCATGCGCTCTCATTGTAATTGTAATTTCTTAAAGAAGTTTAAACAATAAATAATGTGTAGTGGCTCTTTAATATGTCATGACAGATCACTGTAGATCCTTCAAGCGGCTCGTGAACCGATCATCTCTTCATACTAGTTCATTTATAGCATCAAATAAACATGATTGAACATCAGAAGAAATGTTGTTTCAAGCGCGGATAGACGTGAGTACACACAATATTTCAAGTTCAAGTTCACCAACGTTAATCTACTAACTCCCATGACTGCTTTGTCAGACAAAATGGTGGATTCGGGGTTATGATTGGTTAGATCGCCTGTCAGTCAAACTGTTTGTGTTTGTGAACATCTTCCCCAGGTGCTGTGGGCTCGAAAGCTCAAACTACCCATGTGCTTATCATAGATCTCCTTAAATACAGAGATCAGAAGAGGTGAACACTCTCTGTGATGGTGTAGAGCACAAAATATGATGATAAATCAATCTTTCAAACTTTTCATGTCAGAGCTTGATTTTGCACGTGAACCTGAACAGCACTGAAATGTGGATGCACACTGACCTCTACTGGTAGTAATGTTGCAGTGCTGGTATTTCTGTCTTGAAGATGATGTGGTTTTTTTTGTCACATTACCATTCATAATTAATATTTACACACATATTTCATTATATAATACTTGATAGGGTTTTTATAATAATAAGGTTTTAAATAAATATGTCTGTTTATATTTTAATGCATATGTATAGTTACAATAATTACTGTCTGATTGTATATTATACCTCACAAATAATGAATATTTTTCTTGTCTTTTTCTCTTAGGTTATGGACACACTGTCCAAACTCTCTCATACACACATTGCACAGCAGACTGGAATAAGGTACAGTATGTTAAAAAAAATAAAACAGAAAATTAACTATTTCACGAGTGCAGATGAACATGCATATTTTCTCTCGCTCTTTCTATTCTAGGCCATATCCTACAGAAGAGAGTGTTGAGGATGAAGATATTTATAACCATCTAGAGGATCTGATAGAGTGAGTCTTTTTTTTTTTTTTTTTTGCTTTCAGTGCTTGTCTTCCTCTGCAGAAACAAGATGATATTTTAACCTTCAGCTCACTGTTCGGTTCCTGTGAGGAGAGACATAAGAGCTTCAGACTGAAACACACAGGAGTACTTAGGTTGATGTTAACATGTTGAGTCATGGCATAATGTGTGTCACACAGAAACATATGTGTAGAAAATGACTTTTGCCAACTTTTACTAAGGGTCGTTATTAACGCATAAGATTTTTTTTATTCCCTTTTTTTATCATTAGTTAAGGTCTTTATCGTTATGGAAACTTTTTTCCACCATGGAATAACAAATAAGAAAGGTAATTATCTTTCAATTCAGGCTATTTTCTCATAATTGCAAGTTTATATCTCACGATTCGGACTTTATGACTTGCAATTGTGTTTATATCTCAAAATTTTCTCAAAGTTATAAACTGAGGTGCAAGAAAAAATGTAAAGATAAATCACTTTACTTTTTCCTCAGAATTGTAATATAAACTCAGAATTCAGAGAAAAATGTAATTGTTAGATATAAACTTGGAATTGCAAGAAATAAAGTCAGGTTTGCAAGATGTAAACAGAATTGCAAGAAATAAAGTCAGAAATTCAGAATTGCAAGATACAAACTTGAAATTGCACATTGTGAGACATAAACTCCCAATTCCGATTTTTTTTCTCTCACAATTTTGAGATATAAACCCACAATTCCGAGTTATAAAGTGTGAATTGTGAGATATAAACTCTTAATTGGAAGATTAAAAGTCAGTATTGCGAGATGTAAACTCAGAATTACAAGAAATAAAGTTAGGATTGTGAGATCTAAACTCAGAATTACAAGAAATAAAGTTAGGATTGTGAGATGTAAACTCAGAATTACAAGAAATAAAGTCAGGATTGCGTGATGTAAACTCAGAATTACAAGAAATAAAATTAGGATTGCGTGATGTAAATTCAGAATTACAAGAAAAAAGTCAGAATTGCGAGATATAAACTCAGAATTACAAGAAATAAAGTCAGGATTGCGAGATGTAAACTCAGAATTACAAGAATAAAGTCAGGATTGCGGGATGTAAACTCAGAATTACAAGAAATAAAGTCAGAATTGTGAGATAAAATGTCGTAATTACATTTTTTATTTTTTATTCTGTGGCAGACTCAAGCTTCCATAGTCTTTAAATGTCATTTTCAATATTGTTAGATTGTCAGAAGATGATACTCTTACATTTAATTCAGTTGTTACCATGACTATGCATGATATTTTTTCTTTTTTTTTTTTTTTTATAAAATTGTAATCTTTCTGCTAGTTTTAGTTTTAGTTAATGATAATAGCACTGCTTCTGATGAAATAAAAACTACGGGCCGTAGTTTGTCAGGCTGTTGGCAACACGTAGCGTCAGCAGAAATGTCTGTTCTTGTCATATGACATGCTTGAGGATTTGATATTATGCGTAGCAAATATTGATGTTGCTGTCACTATGTTTTGGCTCGACCTCATCCCATCTGTTTCTTAACCACACACACACACACACACACACACACACACACACACACACACACACGCACGAGGCCCTCTAGCAGAGGGTTGTTTTCCTCATGTGATGGTTTGTTCATATGAAACGTGTTTGCTGAGTGCTTTTCCCTGGAGGGTGATGTGCCAGTACGATTTTGTCCCTGTCGGAAAGAGACTTTTCCTTGAAGGCGTTTCGTAATAGATTCAAACTACAGACATGGTTAGGGAAAGAGATCAACACAGTTTCTCTCTCTTTTGTACCCATCTGGAGAATAAATCTGAGTGATTTTAAGGCCTGACTCAGCTATAATGTCTCTTTTGCTGTAGCTGAAAACCATGTGTTTAATTTAGACTAGGGAAACATTATCGTTTTAAACCCCTCATGAGCAATTTCGAGAAGAGGTCTTTTTCTCCATATATCGAATATGGTGAAGCATTTGAACACATTGTTCTGTCGTCTTAAGGGTTTTTCTGTTCCATCGTCCATCTATATATCGATGCTTACTTTAAACCGACTGTCTCTGAATGTAGTTTATGTACTAAATTAAAACCTTTGGAGAATCACTATATGTTGTTGTGTTTCAGTGAAAATGGTGTCGAAGATGAGGAAGATCTCTACGACTGTGTGTATGATGATGATGAGGGTGGAGAGGTGTATGAAGACCTGATGAAGGTTGAGGTAGTACAACCACAGGTGGGTAAACCAAAATGCTTTTACGAGTAAACATGTTTAGGTTTGTGAGTCATAAAATGCCCTCTGTCTCGCTCTCTCTTGCTGCTGTAATTACAGAAACAGGCCGAGACGGACATCAGGAGCTGCTGTCTAATGGAAATCAAACAGACTGAGGAGAAATACACAGAGACGCTGGACTCCATAGAGAAAGTGAGGCCTTTTTATAACTGCACAGTCAGACCCATTAACATAATGTGTGTGATCTGCCAAGTGTCTGCTAAATGTAATGGAACACATAGTTAACTTTGGTATTTTTATTAAGACCATAGTAATCACAGGTAAAACAATGGATGGAACTTTTTTTTTTTTTTTTACCATGTTTAGATGAATGTAACTTACCCTACAACATTTTACCATGATACCTCTATATAAATCCCATAGAAACTACAGTTATTGTTACAATTTCCCTCTGGTGACTTGATGTAAGCCACCATTATATCAAATTAAAGAAATTAAAATGTCAGAAAGGTTCTAAAAATAATATATGCTTTTGAAAATATAAAAAAATAGTCGCTTAAAGTTATTAATAAGCTATAACTACTGCTAACATAGTTTGATTAAAAAAGTATTTTATTATTATTAAATGTTATTTATTTATGTTTAAACCATGGTAAATTTCCATTTATATTACAACTTCGTATGAAAATACACATTTCCATTGTAGTTACTATAATAAAACTGTGCTAAATTTCCACAACGCTTTAAAGAATCATTATATTAAAATATATATTTTTTGTTTTTCTTTTTTATTGATTTATTGATTTTAAATCTTAGTATGAATATATAACATCTCCACTGTAGTTACTATAGTTTAAAAATCATGGTAAATTTCCATTTATTTTAAATCTTAGTATGAAAATACACAATATTAATTTCAGCCACTGAATAAAATAATAAAAAAGTCGATTGTGACTTTTTATCTCACAATTATGACTTTTTTTGTTATTTATTTAAGTTATGAAGTTAGAATTGCGTGATATAAACTCACAATTCAGAGAAAAAAGTCTTTTTTCCCCCTCAAAATTGTACTTTATAACTCGCAATTGCAACTTTATATGTCACAAATCTGAGAAAAGTATTCAGAATTGCAAGACGTAAACTTGCAATTGCGAGAAAAAAATGTCAGAATTGTGAGGAAAAAAAAAAAAGTCAAGAATTGTGAGATAAAAAGTCGCAATTACTTTTTTTTATATTTTATTCAACGGTGGAAACAAGCTTCTGTAAATTTCTGTTGTAGTTACTATAATAAAAAATGGTAAATTTCCACAATGGTTCAAAGAATCATTATATTGCAATATAGCTTTATTGTTATTGTTTTTATTTAATTTTTTAATTTAAAATCTTACTTCAACATTTCCATTGTAATTACTGCAGTATAATAAAACCATGTTAAATTTCCATTCATTATATTGCATTATATCTTTATTGTGTATTAGCTTTGGCCATATCAGCTTCTTTATCTTTATATTTCATTCTTATTTTCAGTTCTTCATGAAGCCTCTGGGACAGTCACTCTCTGGCGTGGATATTGAAAATGTGTTCATCAACATACCGGTGAGTCACGAAACCTTCTCTATTGGAGGACAGGTTTTAGCCGTGTGTCATCACCTCATATTTTCTTGCTCTATATCGCAACAGGACCTTGTGAAAGTGCACACAAGTCTTCTGAGGGAGATTCAGGATTCAGTTCTTATGCATAACGCCAGTAACCTGCACCAGATTTTTATTAAATACAAAGAAAGGTGATTGGTTTATTCTCTTTAGCTATTTAAGGAATGAAACCCTCTGTCCTCTTCTCACATGTGTCTGTTTTCCTGTGTGACAGATTAGTCCTGTATGGGAAATACTGCAGTCAAGTAGAATCAGCCATTGCATGTTTGGATGACATCTGTAAGAACAGAGAGGACGTCAGGCAGATGTTAGAGGTAAGGCATTGTCAGACTGGGTTCTTGAAACATCTCACTGGCACTTTCCGTGAATACTGTACACTTTTTTGGTATTAAAAGCATAAATCTTTGTTATGAGAACTATTAGATACGACTGTATCTAGCACTCAACATAAGTGACATCATTTAGACTCTTTTTACAGCATGATGGAAAGAAATTCATCTGTCATGAAATGATTTATGAAAGTAGTTTTTATTTTTCACTATCGAAACTGAACCCGTAGAATTTCTTTGCTGCTAGACACTGCCACCTGGTGGTTGACAGTAGTATAGAACATTTCAGAACATTTAAAAAAAATATTCAGTTCTCTTCATTTATTTATTTTTACCAAAAGGTCACATATGTGGTTTTTGTTTATTAATTTCAGGTATGTTCCAAACGAGCCAACAATGGGAAGTTTACTCTGAGAGATCTGCTAGTTGTTCCGATGCAGAGAGTTCTGAAGTATCATCTGCTTCTACAGGTTTGAAATGATTTTGCTGTATTCCTGCTCCTACACCAACATGTTTTACCAATGAGTACTTTAAAGACAACATAAAATGCATATGCATATACTGTTGTTACATTTTATTATAATGTAGTAGTAATAATAATGTAGTGGAATTTGATTGGAATAATTAAACATGTTAGGCTATGAAATTATTTACACACACACACTCACATACACACACACACAGGTTTGTTTTGCTATCTTAGTGAGGACATTCCATAGGTGTAATGGTTTTTATACTGTACAAACTGTACATTCTATCTCCCTACACTACCCCTACCCCTAAACATTCTGCATTTTTACATTTTTAATAAAACATAATTTATTATGTTTTTAAAGCTATTTTAATGATATAATATAATATAATATAATAATGATATATATATGAAGACTCATGAAATGTCCTCATAAAACATGTTTACGTCATAATACCGGTGTAATTCCCATGTCATTATACGAATTTGTGTCCTCATAAATCATGAAAACAAGCACACACACACACACACACACACACACACAAATTGTATAGTATATTTAAAAGTAAAACCATAAAAAAACATTTTTGCTGCTTTAAATTGAATAAAATAAAATATATTTAAACATGCATTTCTTATTTTCATTTAGTTTAACTATTTTAGTAATAAAATAACTCAACTAAAACTGAAATAAAATTGCAAAAAACGACATACATATTTACAAATAATAACGAATTAACTAAAGATTTAACAAAAATTAGATTGAATATAAAAATAAAGACTAATTCAAAATATTAATAAAAACTATAATAGTATCTAAATGATACTAACATGACACTGATATATCATTAATTATCATAAAATTATTAATATGTATTATAATGTTACATTTTGGCATAGTTTAAGAATATTACTATATAATAATGCATATATTACTAGTAATATTTTCTGAACCCATCAAAAATTGGTTTTGATTGAAGAAAAATAATTTCAGAGGTGGATAAAAATGTTAATATTATTATTATTTTGATGAAAGAATCTAAAGCATTTATCATAATATGCACTGATTAATGTGCCCTGATCGAAAAATGGGGTCAGTTCTTCTTTCGTGCCGTCTTTAAATGACTGCTTTACTGCTAATGTCCACTGGGGGCAGTGGTGTCTGTCTTCACGTAGAAGCAGCATAATCCTTGTATAAAATCCAGCAGTAGGGGCAGTATAGTTTATTCCACAGTCCTCCAGTAGAGGCAGTATAATCCACATAATGAAGAAGCAGCATGCTTTATCTAGTCGTGTATGTTTGGTCTGGCCCTATTCCACAAACATCTCACGCAGCCCGCCATGAATATTTCATAGTGTGTCTCTGTCCATCACACGTTAGGTCTACTGCATGACCCAGCTATGAGGGGATTTAGAAATAAATGTGAAAGTAGAGAGAGGGAGATGTGTGTAGCGTGTGTAAACTGAAGCCACCACGATCCTCCTGCTGTTGCAGGAACCTTTTGGCTCTCAGCGGACAGAAACCGAAGGTGTTTTCTCTCTCTCTGTGTGTGTGTGTGTGTGTGTGTGTGCCCAAGCATCTACTTAGCATGCCTGCATGACTGTCCACAGCTCAGTTCACCTCCCTGCCCATCTGGCCAGCTGTGGGTTTAGGGAGTGTGTGTGTGTGTGTGTGGGGGGCAGGCGGTGCAGATAGAGCGTCTGTCTGTCTGCTGCCCCTCTGGAGAGCAGGCTAGCGTGTGACAGACTGTCTTTCTCTGCTCTTTGCTCTGCTGGAGAAAGCCTCGGCCAGTGAGAGAAAGAGCAAACCAGCTTTACATAATGAGTTACATTTAAAATAATTCATAAATAATCTATTATTAAATATTCTAATATTTAAGCATTCAAATTAGATAAATAATTCTTCCTCATTTACTCCGAATGCTTACTTTTTTTTTCAAACCCTAAAACTTTTGGGAAGATAATTTTTTTTAAAGAACTTAATACATCTATTCAACAAGGATACATTAAATTAATCATCTATGAGAGTTTTTTTTTCTTTTCTACAAAAAAATTATTTTTCCAATATATGGTGTCGAACGTTCTGTTTTACAGTTGATCAAAATGGAAAGATTTCAAAAAAATATATTAAGAAGCACAACTGTTTTCAGCATTGATGATAATACAATAGTTAATCTTGAGCAGAAAATCAGCATGTTAGAATGATTTCTGAAGGATCATGTGACACTGAAGACTGGAGTAATGATGCTTTGGATCACAGGAATAAATTACATTATAAAATGTACAGTAATTTTAAATGATGCCAATATTTCACAATACTATTGTCCTTACTGTATATTTGATCAAATAAATACAGCCTTGGTGAGCAGGAGAGACCAACCCCAAACTTTTTAACTGTACTGTTTGTTCAGGTTCAAATTTGTTTTTTGAACATCAGATTTTTACTATGTAATGAAGTTAAAGTAATGTTCATATATCGGGATAATATAAATTATATGTACATAAAAATGTATGATTTTAAGAAATTGAACTAAGCCTATAAATATTAGTTTAAAGTGGTTATATTTCATTGGTTGACAGAGACAAAGCAACCAGAAGATGGTGATGGGCGAATTTTAGTGATGTGACAAATTTTGAGCATAATTTGAGCAGTTATTGAACATAAAAAGGTGCCAGACTTTACAATACTGCGATGCTGCTCAGTGAAATCACGTTTGAACGATATTCAACTAGAATTCTGCAAATGTTTGGATAAGAGATTGGCTGCATTTTATTTCTCCGGTAATCTCTGTGTTAGTGTCATACCTCCTTTCTGTCTCTCTATCTCTCTCTTTCGCTGTGTGAGGGCAGAAGGAAGTGAGAATGAAAAATAAGGTGATGTCCGTCTTTCTGCTGATAATAATGCGCAGGTTCAGCTTGACTGACGCAGGGGATTTGGCTTGTGCTGGATGGCAATATATCTCTTAGGCCAAAAGGAAGCCATTTATCAGACCTGAGTAAAGGACATTCATAGCACCCTCCCTTATCCTACAGACTGGCCCAGATGTCTTGTTTACTCCATTCCGGAGCAGGGAGGCAATTTCAACCCCACAAAAACCTTTTGCTTCTCATTTCAATTCTTGAACCTGGTTGGGATATTATTTCAGTTTGTGTGTGAGTGTGTGTGTGTGTGTGTTGGGGGGGGGGGGGAGAGTAAGATATAAAGACATGCCATGCTGTTTGTGTTTGTATTATCATTGTATTCTAAGGCTTGCCACATAATCATCTTGTATAATCTTGTATTATAATTATTATTTATTGACCATTTTTTCACCTCTTTTTTTTTTACAGAGTAGAGTTAGATGAACACAAGTAAAATCAAATAAAAAAATCAATTCTGCTTCAGTGTAACCTATGAAGTACAAATCAAAAACTGTATTAACAAACAATGCTGCTCAACTAATATTAAATATTGAAAAATCTCATTAAAAACATTTCTTACAAATAGTCCCAGATTCAATTCCCTGGCTTGTATATTTATTAAAAAATAAGTTAATTAATTAATTAATTGAATTTAATTTTAAACATTCATCTTTTTGCTATTTTTTGCTTTTTGCTCACCTTTGATTGGCCATTGTGTTCATGAGCTCAACAGATATGTCTGTGATTGGCTACAATGATCAATGCTTCAAAAACATGTTGTAAATAGACATGTTTGATGCTTTTCACTATACTAAACCTAACTATACGCTGAAACCTTACATTGTACTGAACAAATTATTTTTTTGACGCAATTACATGCATAGTAGTTAAAGACACCAACAACTATTTTTCAAATCAAATGAAAACAAATAAGAAAAAAGTCAAATTATTGTTATAATGTGATGCAATTGCTTTTGTTAATTTTATACAAAAAACACTCTTAGTAGAGAATGTTGTCACATTTTATATGACTTATAGCTAAAATGTTCTCTCTATACTGTTGGTAAACAATTTTCACGGTTATGTGCGGGAGTTATGAGAGCGTGCGAGAGTGACAGATGTCCTCCGGCTCGGCTTCGCTCCTGTACATCTGACTGTCTGCTGTGTTCATCATCATCTGGTGATAATAAGACACTGAGACACGGGCTGTGAACACCATCTCATATCTCTCTTCCTTCCTGACAGGAGCTGGTAAAACACACCCATGATGCCACAGACAAGAGTAATTTACGGCAAGCGCTGGACGCCATGAAGGTGAGTTCAGTGTGTAAATGTTCTTTTCATAAACTGCCTGTTGCTTTGACTTGTGGGTTTTAGTCCACTGAGAAGTCTGCAGCAGCGCAGGCACTCATTTGAACCATAAAATGACAAATGAGGCTTCCTACAGTCTTTACCCGACAGCTAGGCCTTGTTATCTGCTCTCATTCACGCATTTAGCTCCCCATCATTGCATAATTTATACCAACAGGCTTTTAATCACCCCTCTTTCTGTGATATTAGAGGCCTTGTTCAATTTGAAATTACAACAGTGACACATTTCATTCTCTTATAGCTATTTCTTTTGCATGGGCATACATCAACTTTTTCGTAAGAAAAGCTTTCGTTGGAAATCAATGTGGCCCTCTTGACTCAGACATGATCAAGATGGTGCCGAATGCATCTTGACAGGTAACCGTCCGCTAATTGAGGCAAATCAAGCTGAGAAGATTGTGCAGATTGCACCGAGGGCTGTGATGATTTCATTTGGATAAATTAGCCACTTAGCATTGATTGGGGTATCGGGCTAACGCGGTTAACCTCCTCAAGTGCCCCCTTAAAGATCCTCACGGTGGGCGAGCATGAACACCCCCCACCCCCCACCCCACTCTCTGATTATTCTAGATACGCGATGATGAATGAGTCGCTAAACTCCACTCACGGGAACGGGGGGCAATGAGATTTGTCAAATAAGCCTCGCCTTTCAGACGCTAAATCTTATTTTACATATTTAGACGGAAATGAGTTCCTTGAAAACATCACATGGGGCGACTTTGTCAATAAGGAAGCTGGGGAGGAAATATGGTTATTTTTAGCACACAGATTGAAAGATTTCCTTGTTTGTACTCAGGTCAATGCCTAAGTATGTTGAATGTTAAGTTGTTTTGTTTTTGTTTCCTTCTCCTCAGGATCTGGCCCAGTATGTCAACGAGGTGAAGAGAGACATCGAGACTCTACGAGACATCGACCAGTACCAGAAATCTATAGAAAACCTTGTGAGCTAAATCACACACTTCATATAAACCACACACTTCATTTAAAAAGTAGTGTTGGGAAAACTACTGTAGTCAAACTACACTTGTGATGAAGTATCCAGCTATATTATTTGTTAAAAACACAAATTTTCCACCTCAGTAATCTTTTTCAGGAGAACATCCCCATTGTGTGCCTCATGCAAGAGTCTGCTGCCTCTGAAACAACATTTTATTTCACTGAGGCCATTTATTTTTTCAACTCCAAGCACATTTTACCAATTCCAAACCACAGCAATCTGAATAACTACTATTCATTTTGTATTTAATCATTTATAAGTGATATATAATTGTTCGTAAAGGCTGCGAATGAAAAATGCCTTATATTCAGGTGTGCATAATTATTAGACAGGTTTTCTTTTACAGGAAACATTAGCCAAAAAGATATTTAACTTTTAAAAATTAATAAACGCTCATGAGAAGGATGCAATACTAATACTAGAAATTGCAGTTAAGGCCTGACCGATGGACAGCAAACCGCTCATTGGGTCAGCAGGGTCAGACAAAAACAGATGGAGAAGAAAAGACACATTAACTGCAAAGTAATTAAGAATTAAGGTGAAGAATTAAGCGTGAAACCCTTTAGTGTCCAGCGCCATTATTTTCCAGAACTGAAACCTACCTGGAGTCTCCAGAAGTGCGAGGTGTCAGGATTTCAGAGACTTAGGATATAGAATCCTAAAAAATTACCCCACTTAATATGAATCACAAGCTGAAGTGTTGTAAAACACATGAATGCTGTTTTTTTTTATAGGTTTTATCGACAGACACATTGAGAGAGACTCTTGAAGGACCAGCACCACATCCTCGTGTACCACTGTTTGAAGAATTGATCTTCCAGAATCTGGCAGGAAGGTGTGGGAGTTAATTTTTTGTCCATCTCCTATCCTGAAAAGTCCGTCTTGCAGATATGGAATAAAAATGATCTTCCAAAACTTCCTGCCAGATTCTGGAAGATCAATTCTTCAAACAGTGGTACACGAGGATGTGGTGCTGGTCCGTCAAGAGTCACTCTCAATCTGTCTGTCTATGAAGCCTATAAAAAACCTGTATTGATGTATTTTACAACACTTCAGCCTGTGATTCTTATTAAGTGGGGGTATTGCAGTATTTCATCCTTCTCATAAGAAATTTATCATTTTTGACTTTTCAGTCTGAGTTAAATCTCTTTTTTGGCTCATTTTGCCTGTAAAAGAAAACCTGCCTAATAATTATGCACATGAACGTCCTTCATGAACAATCATATATCACTTATAAATGATTAACTACAAAATTAATAGTTATTAAGATTGATGTGGTTTGGAATTGGTAAAATGTGCTTGAAAAAAAAAAAAAATATGATCAGAAAATCAACCTGCCTAAAAATTCCTCACACGGTGTATATGGTCACAATTCTCACTATTAACTTACTATTAATTATGAATTTTGCCTCAATAAACTCATAATTACTGCTTATTAATAGTTAGTAAGGTAGTTGTTAAGTTCAGGTATTGGGTAGGGTTAAAGGATGTAGAATATGGACATTAATATGTACTTTATGAATACTAATAAACAGCCCAATTCCTAGTAATACACAAGCTAATAAGCAAAACAAAATTAATAAGATTAATAAAAATTAATAAAAGTGTTACCATATATATATATATATATATATATATATATATATATATATATATTAAAATTATATTATCAATTATATAATATTATATTATAAATAATGTAATTTCATATATTATTATAATATATGATTAGTTTTTAAAACAGCTAATTAAACAATACAAAAAACGTATTAAAGTCTTTCAGTATTTAACAAAATATATATTTTGCTACAAAAAAAAATGAAATGGATGTAATCAATATCTAGGAACACTGTTGAGATTATTAAAATGAATCAGTGAATCATTAACCACTGAAACAAATAAATTTGCTATCATGAATCACACTTCACAGTGCGACTTTTTTAGGAAAGCGTATTTGAATATTTCTTCAGCTCACTCTGTTGAAAGGCTTCTGTGCTTCTTTATTCACAATACACTCTTCAACTTGGTTGAAAAAAAAAAGCTACTGTACCTTACCGTAAAAGCTGAACTATTTTAAAAAGAGCCGAGGTGTGTCAGACTACTAAAACTGCACTGATTTGCATGCCTACTTTTAGTTAGTTACACACCAGCAAGTTAAACTGAAACAGTATGAAGCTTTGAACAGTTTTGTGGAGAAAGAAACCTCTAACTCAAGAACATTGACCCCTAGCATCGTACAAACATGCAGTGAGTTTACTACATTTCTGTGTTCTGCAGAATCAGTCTCTCCGTAACTACGGGAGACCGAAAGGTGACAGCGAAGTACGAGTAGCTTCAGTCGACAAACGAGCCAAACAAGACAGGTGAGATGATTAAAGTGTGGAATACTGCTCAGCCTGAAACTCCACCGGTCTTTACTAAGGCCTAAGGGTTATGAAGGTGTCACCCTCAGGCATTACTCTTTTATTTTCTCTTCCTCTTTTGATCTTTGCCTTTCTTCTGCTACAGGCACATCTTCCTGTTTGACGCCGCTGTGATTGTATGCAAACGACGAGGAGATAACTATGAGATGAAGGAGGTGATTGACCTCCACTCCTTCAAGATCACCAACAACCCGACCTCAGACAGAGAAAACCGAAAGGTTTGCAGCCTGTCTCCTAATTGCCTCCAAAGTTTGCTGTTCCAAAGCCGAGGGCAGCAAATGTGCTGTTATGCTGTCGTGCCATAATCAGTTACTGCAGTAGAGCAGCTTTCGTTCGCACAGATGGTGTTTCCTATTAAAAACCGTCTAGCGACTGCTAACGAACGCAGCCGACACCAGACACGGCTAAATTAGAAAACATGATGTCGTTTGTTACTATACATTACATGCTGCTGTGCCAAGTCAATTATTGGTTAGATAATTCTGTAAATATTACATGTACAAGAGTTTCTTTGAGAAATGAAGCTGAAGTTTTAAACATCATTACTACTTTTTCGCATATTTGCAGTGATTTAAACTATTTTTGGCTACAGACATGAATCATGGGTCGAATTGTCCAACTTGTCGAGGAAAGGTGTTTTTGTTCATTTGAGTTCATTTAATATACATAAATATTAAGCTATTTATGTGTATCTATTTCAAATCAATGCTATTCTTTTGAACTTTCTATCCTTTAAAGAAAATTTTATTTTCATTTTATTTTATTATTATTTATTAATAATTGAATGATTTCCTCAGAAATATGAAACAGCGCAACTGTTTTCATCATCGATAATAATAAGAAATGTTTCTTGAGCAGCAAATCAGCATATTAGAATGATTTCTGAAGGGTCATGTGACATGCTGAAAATTAAGTTTTGCCATCATAGGAATAAATTACATTGTAAATATAAGTCTAATTTTAAGTTATTATTTTAAATGGTACTGTTTTTACTGTAAACATTTACCAACCCCAGTCTTTTGAATGGTAATTTACATAATATCTGAATATGGAAAGCATGATAATGCCAGGACATAGAAGCTCTTTTTTAAGCAATCACCATAGACACCTTAGCAACACCCTAGAAACCAAACAGAACACCTTAGCAACCACTTAGCAACACACTAAAAGCCCCGTAGCATAGCGTCTGCAGCTTTTTTTTTTTTTTTTTTTGCAGACACCGCTTACATATGTTTAAGAAAATGTAATAAATTACATTTTTATTAATTTCATAAACCCAAATCACTTATTTAAACAAATAATTTAAGACAGATAAGCCTAGTGTCAGGATGCGTAACTGCACATTGAACTGAATCATACGTTTGTAAACATTGAACACAAAAAAGATTTGTTTTTCAAATCTGTCTGTTCACTGTCATTTCTTTCAAGTGATGAAATCTGTTCCATTTGTTCTACATCAGTTGTGATATGATGTAAGCGTCAGCCCAATGCTAGCAGACGATAACAGGATGACCCTGCTAGATTTGATAGTAGCATTTCGTCAGTCTTGCATAAACAACAGTGACCCCCTCAAACCATCATGCTTTGTACTCTCATCCTTGTTAGAGCATCTTTGATGTTTTGAATCAAAGGCCTTAAGACGGTGTTTGTCTTCGCTTTATCTCTGTGTGTTTTGCATTTAAAACATGGATGTTCTTGCCTTCTCGGTCTCTTCCAGTGGTGTCACGGATTCTACCTCACACACAACCAGGGTCAGAATGGCTTCGAGTTCTTCTTCAAAACCAAGGAGCTAAAGAAGAAATGGCTGGAGCAGTTCGGCATGGCATTGTGAGTGTTTGTGTTACAGTATGACCTCTGCAGGTCTGCACTGTGCTGTTTTTCAGGTTTGTTATCGGCCTTGACAACAGACACAAAGGAATGATTTAGCTATGACAGTATGTCCTGGCCCCGTTTCAAGACTAAAACACCATTAGTGTATATTTTTACTACAGAACAGACACAGTAATGAGGACAGACTTGCTTAGCCAAGCATTTTTGCAATGGTGTTCCTTATAAAATATAATGTGACCCAATGGATTTTCATTCTCTCAGAGTGGTTGGTTCAGTTTTGCAGATAGATATACCAGGTATTTTTTACCTTTTCTTGTTGTAAGTTTGGGTGTTTATAAGAAGAAATAGTCTTTACTTTTAAACCTGGTATTTTAATGGACTTAAAGTCTACTAATAATGCCATAAATTAGCTCTGCATGACCATTGTTCTCTGATCATAACAGGAATAGCTCACTGAAAATATTTCATGCCATTCCAAACCTGTATGATTTTCTTCTTCCATGGAAGACAAAAGAATGTTTGTTTTCCCTCATGGTTAAATTAAATGGAGACTGGAGCTTTCAAGCTTCAAAAAACAATGCACCTCACAAGTATAATAATAAAAGTACTCATGCATTATATTCCAAATCTTATAAAGCCATATTATTGCTTTGTGTTAGAAACAGACTCTAATTTCAACCAAAAATATTGCAATTCACTGCTAATCTTCTCCTCAAGAACTGAAGTATTGCTGTGAATGGATCACTGAGTTGAATCTAAGAACTACATCAGTCTAATTTGTGAACAAATCATTCAGGGCTGTGTTTCCCAAAAGAATGCTAAGCCTAAGCTGATCGTAGAACCATTGCCACCAGCTCTCGAGAAACACAGATCAGATCGGTTTGTAGACTCACTGAAAAGACAGGACTCAAAATAATAGTTAGCTAGAGCTAGGGTGGATGGCAAGTGAAAAAAGATTTTGCTTGTTCCTCACACAAAGCTATTGTTTGGATTCAGAAGACTTAGAATATAGCACATAGACCACTTTTATGTTAATTTTTTTGGTAATTTCACTCTTTTTAAAGCTTTTTAGAGCAACCAGTTGATTCTTCAAAATTTGAATGGAAATGGAACAACATGAGGATGAGCAAACAATGACATTGGGGGCGGGTGAACTGTTCCTTTAAAGTGTCCTGTATTATTCTTAATTTAAAGGTTCCTAATTTTGTTTTGGAGGTCTCCTACAATAGGTTTACATCCATCCAACATCAAAAAATGGGATCAGTCTCTTTAAACCCCTTCTTTCTGTGCAGAGTACTATGCTCTGTTTGGTCAAATGGCCCAGTCTGTTGTGATTGGTCGACCACTTACAGCACGTGCCAGAAACTAAACACCCATTACTATATCTGAATTTCAGCTCTGAAGGTTTCCTCAGAACTTGATACACAGTGATACAAACAGTAACGATGGCCTCAGTTTTACCGTACTGGATTTGCTTTCACAGTGTAGAAAAAAGAGTCTTCTTGATATGTCGACAACACGAACCAAACTTTTTAAGGCCTCAGCTGGAACTACAGTTTTTGAGTCAAAGTAGATGTTGTTCGCGGGCAGCCAGTGTAGACCATAGGCTGGCATTATGCAAATTTGTTACACAACTACATAGATTTGTGCAGGAAGTAAGACTGGAATTACTGATGACTCATTTCAGACAATTCAGAATTGGTTCTTTCTTTTGGGAGACCAATATTATCCCAATTTTATCATGCACTTTGATCTTTGAAACTGTGCAGACCTTGTACATTCACAAACAGCTATATTATATATAACATCTGAGAAAGCACAATAGGGGCACTTCAAGCAAGCTATTTTTGTCAAAGTACTGTACTTTAAAGGGATCGTTCCCTCACAAATGAAAATTCTGCCATCATTTCTTCAAGATATTTTAAAGAATGCTGGTAACCACACTGCTGATGATAGCCATTGACTTCAAAAGTATGGAAAATATGAAAATATCAACTGTTGGGTTACATACATTCTTCAAAATATCTTCTGTGTTCTGCAGACGAAATTCAAACAGGCTTGGAACAACTTGAGAGTAAGTAAATGATGACAGAATTTTTGGTTGAACTTTACCTTTAAGAGTTCTATATGTAAATAACTGAAAATAGTAATGATTCTGTTTTAAACATGGCTGATGATGTCATATTACACATTAGAATATTTCTACATAGTCCATCAAACTGTTTTATTTAATAGAAGCAAGATAAATCCTGTTTTCTATTATCTGACTTCTATGTTATTTGTATCCATGCAGAGGTTTTTTTTTTTAAATCTTCCTTCACTTGAATTTGATTCTATTCACTATTCTTAGGAGAATCAGAGATTCAAGTAAATCTTTGTATTATGAAATACTAACGAAATAAGTGATCCCACAGCGTACCTATGAGAAAAATATAAAGTGAAAGAAAATATATTTATAATTCCAGGCTGATGACAGTAACAATCAGTGAAATGCAAGTAAAAAATGTTATAAAACATCTGACAAGTGATCTACCAAATTTCAGACGTCATATATATCCAAAAAAGGCACATCCACACACACACACACATTAAAAAAAAAAAAAAAAGACAGGGGAAAAAAAGTGTAATGCACCAAAGATAGGAGACAGGCCTCTGATTAATTAGATAACACGTTTTTAACAGATTTATCTGAAGGGCTCATTAATTCTGGAGAACACTGATGAGTCAGTGCTCTCTTTCTCTCTGTCATGTGTCATCAGATCAGTGTACAACTGAAGCTGATTGGATATCAGTGATTTTACATACTCCGAGCGCTAATGACGACATCAGCACCCACAGACAGCTCTCTCATCTGTCCGTCATCCGTTAATGCCTTTATTATGAGGGCACTCGCCGCTCAAGGGTTATTCTAGATGGATCGAGAGAGAGAACCAGAAAGCGGGTGGAGGGTCTTGGGCTATAAAACATTAATAGAGCCATAGACAACATCATGACTGCTGCCCTGCTGATGCTGTAATAAGTGGTGCATGCTAAGACAGCAACACTATTGCTTTAGCTCGTACTACATCATAATATAAAACAGATTTTTAGTTAGAATATAGTTGGAAAAGTCGTTTTGTTATGTGTTATATATGCAGTATTTCATTCAGGGATCTGGTTAAAAAAATAGCATCCAAGCTTTGTGGTATTGAGTTTTACAAGATCGTCAGTTGAGTTGAGTTTTTTATGTGTCTTAAAGGGTTAGTTCACCCAAAAATGAAAATTCTGTCATTAATTACTCATGTTCCAAACCTGTAAGACTTTCGTTCATCTTCGGAACACAAATGAAGATCTTTTTGATTAAATCTGAGAGCTTTCTGTCCGTCTATAGACAGCTACGCAACTGACACTTTGACGCTTCAAAAAGTTTATAAAGAGATTCTAAAACGAATCAAAATCAAAATGAATTCAGCAGCTTAGTCTAAATTTTCCGAAGAGAGACACAAACACTTTATGAACAGATTGAATTTAGGCTTTTATTCACATATAAACATTGAGCAGCGAACATAAACAGAAGCTCAATCGAACCTGCTTGACACACGAGAACGAACCTCATTGGTTCTTGCATATCAAGCAAACATGCTTGAGCTTCTGTTTACCATAACTGATGTGTGCGTTGATGAATGTTTGTATGTGAATAAAATCCTAAATTCAATCTGTTCATCACATAAAGTGATCGATTCTCTTCAGAAAATTTGGACTAAACGGCTCAATTCATATGGATTGGTTTCATGATCGCTTTATGAACTTTTTGAAGTGTCAAAGTGGCAGTTGTGTAGCTGGAGGGACAGAAATCACTCTGATTTCATTCAAATATCTTTATTTGTTTTCCGAAGATGAACAAAAGTCTTACAGGTTTGGAAAGACATGAGGGTGAGTAATTGATGACAGAATTTTCATTTTTGAGTGAACCTTTGAGAGGCAATCACAGCTGATTGGATGGAGGGATCAGACTACAGATGGAAACAAGCGGTTCACAAGTTACGTTAAGCCTTCAGTCTTTTTTTAACACCCAATTTCTCTCTCTGCTTCTCTCTCAACAGATCGAACATCTGTCCAGAGAGCGGGAAAAGTAATTTTCATGAGTTCCGCATGCACACCTTTGAGACGACCACATCCTGCAGCTCGTGTAAAATGCTGCTGAGGTGAGCTCACCATTGAAGCTTTGTGAAATGACACAGTATACCCACAATGCACCTTAATGAGATCGATACTGCACCTAGAGTAAGTGAGAGAGCAGGAAAGATAGAGTAACAGTGGTAAATCAAGGGTGTGTATGGATCATCATCACTTTGATGATGGCGTATGTGGGCGTGGCTAAAGAAACACTACTGGTTCCCCTAATTACATGTAGATCATTCATAAATAGTTGTGTAATGGAATGGAAACAATGGAAGATGTTAATGCAGGTCTGTCTGTTTTATCTATCTATCTATCTATCTATCTATCTATCTATCTATCTACCTATCTATCTATCTATCTATCTATCTATCTTTTTCTCAGAGGAGTTTTCTATCAAGGGTACCGCTGCTCCAAATGTGGTGCTGGCGCCCATAAGGAGTGTCTCGGCAGGGTCGACGTCTGTGTCAAAAGCAGTGCCGGTGAGCCTCTCATTAAACACAACAAACTCTTTCTAACAATTTCTGCGCATGCACATTATGAATCATCTATTTACAGAGCTGCGCTGGAGCCTCTGGCTCATGTTTCAGCGTTATGTGATGTCGTCTTACCTCGCTGCACCCTAATGATTGACCTACACTGTAGTGTAACAGACAGGGCAATAAAAGCTGTCAACACGCAGAGATTCCTAATAATCTAACCTAGGCCACATAGATAAGCGTGATGTCTGATGACAAACACAAACAGGCTTGGCTGGCTTCCTGAACTCATGATGTATGCATGTGTGTGTGCGTCTGCCAACAGTACCACTTCTTATTGTTCTAGGCATTAGTCAGGCTTCTATAGAATTTCCTTGTTCCCGCTTTTAGGCACAGCTGAGCTCTCTCTAAAGTCGCATCAGTTCTGCACATCCCATGTCCTATTAGCTAATTTGATTGTGCTTTAAGCTAGCAATAACAATAAAACAAAATATGCACAGAAAATGAAAAAAACTAAAAGAGCCCAAAAAGGGTTCTGGTAGATTTAGTAACTCTTAAAATTCTGGTCTCACAGTACCTCTGACTCATTTTCTTTCATCGCAGGAAGGACGATGTCTTCTGGTGTCACATTTGGCTTCTAGGGCGTTAGGGGACAAAATAAAAGAGACAGATCAGATCAGATTATTGCATGTAGAAATCTTCTACCTTTACCACGACAGATATATCAACTTGAATTTATTTTATTTTGTATATGATTGGTTGTAGTTTTTATTAAATCTTAGTTTTTCAAACAAGCAAGATATATTATAATATATCAATATATTAAAGTATTCGATACATTTAAGAGTTTAAAAATGCAACATATTTTTATTTTTATTTTGTACAAACTGTATATTCTATCGCCTAACCCTACACATCACAGAAAACTTTTTTTGCATTTTTAGAATTTCAAAAAACATCACTTGCGATTTAGCTGTTATTTTTATATTGCCATCTTTGTGGGAAAATTTTGTCCCCCTATCATAGGGTATACCTAAACCACACACACACACACACACTCTATATATATTTGTACACTCTTAATGTAAACAACTTTTTAGTTTTAGTGTGCTGAACTATGTTGAGACTGTAGAGTTCTTGAGAACACAATAATCCAACATAAGGACAAATGAGGATGTTGATTTATTTTCACTGGAAATTTCTAGACTCTGAAAATGAAATTAAAGTGTCTGGCCTATCTGATGTTTTGTACACAAGATTCCACTCTGTTTGTATGTGCACGCCTGAATCTACGCCTCTGTGTGTGTGTGTGTGACACTCTTGAGGTGTACGCTAGTGCAACAGGACAAAGTTCACAGTGTACAGGCCAAGCCTCTCCCTCAAGAGCCAATGAGACAGGCTCCCGGTGCATAACTCCGTCTAGTCCAGCCCCTCATGTCAATTTAGCTCGGGCAGCTGTCAGGTACCTGCAGCGTAGCAAAACAAATCGTAAATGTTCACAGCACACCGTGTTCCACACACTCTAATGACTGCGTCTGTTACAGTGTGTTTATCTGAAAGTGTAGATTTACTCTAACTATGCCTGTCTTCAACATGCTTGCAGATTCCAGCTCTTTCGGATCACAGGTGAGGTTTTTGTTCCTTTTCAACTAAATCTATGATGTGGTTCTGCCCTGCAGGGCCTCATTTACTCCTATCGATTACCATTTAAAATTAGTACTATAGGAAATTCTCTTTCACAAAGCACTTTAAAGTTGCTGCAGCATTATTCACGGAATTGTTTTTGAAGTAATATTACTTTATTAAAGTTTGATGCAATAGTTATGGGGAAACATTATGAGATTATTTCTAGCCCAGAGTTCATTGCAGTTTAGAATGATATATACGTTATGGATTGTGCATTTATTTAATTGCACACTAGTTTTATTAATTGCATCGCTTGCAACACAACACCACGGTCATCATTTTGCAATAACAAACCCAATGTAATTTATATAGCATGTAATAAGGATATTGACATGCAATTTGCCCAGAGTGCAGTTCAACACTAATGGTAAATTGCATGGAGGAAATTCTTCATTCTCCTTTCTTTGTGCATATGTTACGGGACGAACGTGTTTTGTGCAGTGGTGTGACAAACAGTGTTTACTTGTCAAAATTAATGATGAGATTAATTGTGCTTTGCACAAAGTTTTACTTAATTATCAAATCATTAATGCATTGCAATGTCTGTGAGTGACAACCGTATGAATCATGTGATTTATTTACTGTGATTACAGATTGGAAAAACACCCTGTCGTGGAGGAGATGCAGGTAAATACAATAAGTCACATTTTGCATTCTTTAAGGGACTGTTCACCCAAACATGACTAACCAGCATGCTGTTATTTCTGTCAGTGGCTCACAAAAGAATGTTTTTTGAAGCTGTTTTCAATACAAGATGTGGTCACTATGGACACTAAGAATCTAAAATATTGTGATTTACTGAAAAAAAGAGCAGCGTTTAGGTTTGGATTTACATGTTAATGCGTATAATGATTTAGGTGAACAGTTTGGCATGCACTGCATTGGTATTTGTACGTGAATTTGCTTACAAAACATGCGTAGTCTTGTACATTACATACTTCTTCAATCTGAGCCAGATTGCATGTTCTTAGTAGTCATTGAGCCGTAGTGTTGACGTTTGCTGTAAAGGCAAGCTCATACATGTAATTACGGCTTAGTGTCAGATTTAAATCAGATATAAGCGGGAAACACAATATGCGAAGACATTTAACCTCTGTTGCTCCATTTGCTAGCATAGATCTTAAGCTGTGGAGAGTTCAGAAATGTGAGCTTCCCTGACCCTCAGTCTTAACTATATTAGCACAGGTAGTTTAGGCCTCCACAGAAGAGTATTCATGTCCTATTTTAAATAATCTTTTCTTTGATTCATATTATTTTTTAAGTAACCTCCTACTTTTCCTGAATAATCACCGCTCCCAAATACATCATAGTCTGGTGATTTGTTTGGGTCATTTCAATCTGACTTAAATTGATAATAGGCATTTTAACATTTTTACAGAATCACATTTTGACCAAAATATGTCCACAAGTGAGCCTTTCAACCAGGGTGCGAATTATGATCTTTAAATTTTTAAAAGTGTACGTTACTTTTACATTTTATTTTAAGATTGCTTATTTTAAGGTAGGAAGATAGGTAGATGTTTAAGTGGCAAGTTTTTATATCGCCATGTCATGCACAAGACACTGCAAAACACGGTCAAACGCATCCGTCTAGTGCATTTACATAGAAAAATAATACAAATATAGCACAGTGGAATGGAAAATCGCGTCCTGTCTGACAGAAGAGCAATGTCTTTGCAGAAAAGTCAACATCTTTCATTCACGTCTTTCAAAATAAAAGTCTCACATCAGAAAAACATTTTGAAAAAAGTTTTGTTGTTGTTGTTTTTTTGACAAACAGACCACTTTTGAGTCACGAAACACTGAGATGGATGACTTTCGCCACCTCAACTACATGTTCAGTCTCACACGGCTAGTGTTCAGCAGCAGTCATTCCACCCATTAGTCTGTCGTAAAGAGTGCCACATTATCTTTAATCATGTTTTCACCGTGCCATTGATAGTTTGATTGATACCCGAGTGGTGATAAATGTCCACCTGGGATACAGGTTCAGATATCAGGGGAGTGTCTGCATGCTGATGGAGCGACGCACCTCCCTCACCCATGTTTTTAATAGCTTCATGAATATTTGAAATAAATGGGTGAATCAAGCTAAATTGCAAGTCGTCGTTTCTCACCCCAACCCATTACGATTCACCTACTCCTGAGTTCATTATATCTCTGTTAAGTCACCCTCTCTGTGTGGAGCTGCGAGAGGCCTCCTGATCCCACACAATATTGAGGTCGGTAGATTCATTAAAGTTCTGGTGAGAGAAGCTCTCTGTGTAGTGTTTGCTATCATGGGAATCTCACCGTTTGAATTAAAGTAGTTCCTTCCTGCCTGTTCAGCGCTGCTGGATTTGCCTTCATCAGAAACAGCCTTTATGAAAAACAATGTTTGTTCCCTTCAGCTGAATTTGTTATTTCATGTGCAGATTTCATTCTACATGATATCTCAAATAGTGCTGCTTTTTGAGAAGAGGTGTGTTGTTACTATTTAAAATGAGCTCTTTTGTATTGTGAAGACTTAAACCTGCAGATTTGTTTTCTTTTGGCACGTTCAGACGACCTTTTATGAGATGTTTTGATGCAAAAAGGCATTTTAGTGTTTATTGCCGCTGACTTTTTGCCCTTGTGCTCAAAGGTTCTTAGCTTAGCATGCCAGCAAGACGCTTCCCTACAGAGAAGCACAAGCTCACGCTGTTCTTTAAAGCGTCTTCAAAGACAGCCAGCTGCGCTTGGAGGCCCAGGGCCTTGGGTGATCTGCTGGGCTGGAAGGCTTCAGCCACAGCTGGTTGCATTAAGAGAGTCTACAATCGCCTCTCATCATCAGAACGGCAGAATATATAGAGCTGCAGCAACCAGCTGAGACCATCACTGTTGACCCTTCAGCAAACCAGCCCTGTGCACACAAACACACTCATTCATAGCTCACTGGAGCGTCTGAACGACTGTCCGCTCGGTACAGTTATCTCTGCGGCGCGAGACCCGTCCGTGCAATTACCTGAGCGAATAAAAATGTGTTTTAATGCTAATTAGCATAATGGACGTTTGTGGTCAGCTGGTCTTCGTACAAACTCAAGGGGAAATTTGGCCGTGACACACCAAGCCGATGTCAATATTGTTGTCAAAAAGCTGCGCTTGAACACACAGCAAAGACTACAGCTGACTGCCAACTATTAGACTCGCGTGAAAGAAAATAACTGTCTATATCAGCAGGTATCAGTACATTTGTCATTCAAAAAGAGAAACTGAAACTAGGACTGCAGATATACGTAAGCATAAACAACGTTTTTGAATATCAATAATGCTAATCACTTTCTTCATTCGAGGCGGCTTTTGTTGTTATGAAAGTATTAGCGTATTGGAATGCTCAGGTAAAATGATGTAAAATTAGTCAAATTTGCTCACTTTCATCGCTTTCCCTTTTATTCTCGCGCACTGGCTCCGTCGCTAAACTGAGCAGCCAATCGGAGCGATCTCTCACATGCTGAACCCGCTGACGTGAGCCCGTCTAGAGTAGATGTAGCCCGAAAACTAGCCCGACGTTGGCCAACTTGGTGTGCCACGACCCTAAGAATGAATTACGTGCACTGATAGTATGGTTTGTTTTAGTTTTTGCTTTATTTATTTACTAAAATGATCAAGGAATAGCAGAAAAATGGCCAGCTATGGTTTTAAATGCCACTTACCACAGGCTACCTGTTAATATTACAGACCTTTTAGTGACATTTTTCTTTTTAAGCTTTATTAATGTAATGTGCTTTTGTCATTTTTATAGTTTTTTATATTTCTATTAAGCTTTATTTAGTAATTTTAGTACTTAAATTTTATTTATTTATTTATTTTTAGTATCTGATTCACTAAATTGATCAAGGAAAGCAGAAACATGGCCAGCTATGGTTTTAAATGCAGACTGCCTACATGAATGCGCTGCATGCATGACTGCACGAACTTTCGAGACAAAACATGAGCTTGCTGACATTTTTATGATGGATTGACGTGATTCGTCTGTCACCTGTGGTGATTTACGATCGCCGCGTCACGTAAATAAACCTGTTCTTTATGTGCCGGAATGTCAAAACATGCAGTAATGACACTCTGTCAAAGTTCAGCATGCTCGCTGGCAATATAGACGAACACAAAAACACCCACACATAAATGCATTATTTTAACAATTGTTCTGTTTTTTCCTAGGTCTACCTAAGATGCAGGTCATCCGTAATTATTATGGTGTTCCGAGCCCCCTGTGCGGCCCACCGCTTAACATCCAGGTTGGTGACATCATTGAGCTGATAGAGGCGACCGTCCGCAGCTCTTGGTGGAAGGTGAGACAGTTTTACTCACTCGTCATAAACTTTTCAAGTCATACAGCCCTGCAGGAACGACGCTAGCATGTGTTCAGCTGCTAATTGATTGCCTCTCGTGTTTGTGGCAAAGGCCAGGCGACTGTGTTGTTATGCTTTGCTAAGCGTGACTGACTGTGAAATGCTAACTAGTCCAACCCTTTTTTCAACTCATGAAAGCTGTTGCGAGTTAAGTTTCATTGCCATACAAAAACAACAGACGAGCGTAACGCCCAGAGAGCAGACACGTGCTTGACGACAGGTTTAATTTGACACGTTGACAATGGATAGGTGTTGCTGGTGTTCTATTTAGCTTTGCTTTATGTATGCAAGTTTTACTTCAGTCATTTTTACTACTTTAAGTTAAACATTTGCCAAGGCAAAACTAGGCTTGTTGAGTGATTACAGGGGCCCTGTCCTAAATGCCCCCGCAAATCCACACATAATGCTGCATAGACCACAAAGTGTGAAGCCTAAAAATAAGAAATGTGACTCGCTACTGGACTTTAAGGGAACTCTGTAATCATCGCCATTTAGGATGGGGTCCAAGTCTCCTCATGATTATTTTTTCATGAGAAAAAGACACAGTAGGACACACACTGTCCTCAGATTTGCCAAAATACCAAAGTCCAGATATCAATAGTCAGAGATATCAGTATGAACTTGAGCATTTATCATCAAATTCTATAAAGACCAAAAATGTCCCTCATGAGTTTTGTCTCATTTGTGTAATTTTTAATTCTCCTGAGGCACACTTGAGACAAAGTTGATACTTAAATGTTTCTTGAACTATGAAAAAGCAATAAAATGTTCTTCTGAGATGGGACACTAAAGAGCATGCAGTTCATCTTGATGCCCACTCTTCTTGCTCTGGTTATTTATGTGCCAAGGCAGTGAGGAAACCAGCCAAAGATTGTCTAGAGAGCCAGAGAATTGGCAGAGCTTGGCACACACTCGAATGCCCCTACATCCCTCTCCGTCAGACGGGTCCAGCTGTCCGGGACGCTTCTCCACAGCCCTGTTTTAACATGTTAATCTCGTTCTGCCTCATTCTAAGACCGCCGCCCGCTGCAGGCTCCGATCGCCCAGCTGTCCCGTGCACCCGGAAGTTGTTTGATTTATTCAATTTGAGCTCATGCAAAATTACACCGCCCGTGTCACCTGAGACCTAGTAATATCCAGCGTCCCGCGGCAGCTCCGGACAGAGCAAAGGACGCTCGGAGCCCTTGTAGCCGTGGTAACCCGGAGACAATTATTGCCGCTCTGGTGCCTAGACAAACGCAATCACTCACTGTAATTTCATTTGGGCCCTAGGTTGCCATCTGTTTGATCTAACAGGGTTATGAGTTTAATCATTATTAGGCCCTTATCTGAGCAACAACCAATAGTGGGGCGGCATCATGAGTGCTGATAAAATGTCAATGCGCTAAATGCAATGGGGGGGGGGGTGCTTAAGGATCCACTTACAAATCAAATTTGTTCAAGGAAGAGGTAGATGAGACTGAAATGCACTTTCTACGTCTCCCTGGAAGAGCGTCTGAGAAGAAGGAAGGGAAAGATCTGAACGTTATCGGCACTTTAGGAGAACCATCGGTTGCCGTTACATCAGCGACAGCTGTATCAGATGATCATTTTATTTGAGGTCATTCTTGAAGTGTCTGTATATAAATTATTTGTCAATTAGATAAACATGCAGTTTGCACTTCATTTACAGTTTAGCTTGAACATTATGGTGCGCAAAATTTCAAATTTGCTTCCCATACTTGTGCTCTAAAAGTAGGCCTATGCAATTTTGTGGTGATTGGAAAGATTACAAATGAAAACTACAGTACCTGTCAAAAGGTTGGAAACACTACATTTTTTTTAATGCTTTTGAAAGAAGTCTCTTATGCTCAGCAAAGCAATCAAAAATACAGCAAAAACTGCTAAATATTATTACAAATTCAAAGAATTGTTTTCTATTTGAATATGTTTTAAAATGTAATTTATTCCTGTGATCAAAGCTGAATTTTCATCATCATCATCATCACTCCAGTCTTGTGTCAGTGTCACACGATCCTTCAGAAATCATTGTAATATGCCGATTTGCTGCTCAAGAAACATTTATTATTATTATTATCAATGTTGAACATTTTTGTGAACATACTTTTCTCAGGATACTCGGCGTTTATTAAATGTATTAAAGCATTTATTAAATAGAAATCTTTTATAACATTATAAATGTCTTCACTGTCACTTTTGATCAATCTAATGCTCATTTGATGAAAAGTATTCATTTCTCTCCTTTTTTTCAACACCCCTGGATCTATTATATTGTTTCGTCATTCTCCTGGTATTCTTCCTGTATTCTCCCTAGACTTTTTCAGCTCTGATTAACTCTCGGCTGTAAATTTGTGGCGTGCCGTGACTCGTGTTAAGTACTAATTGTTACTGAATTATTGAGGAGGAGTTGCCCAACTGAACGTAATGTAATTATCTGCCATGGTTTCAGGGTAAAGTCCTGGCAACTAAGGAGGTTGGCTTCTTTCCAAGCGACGCAGTGAAGCCTTGCCCATGTGTGAGTACAAATACCAGATTATATTATAATGCTAAAAACATTCTTTATTCTCTGCCAAACAAAAACAAATGTGATCAAGGCAAGGTAGGCTTGTCCTTGTGCGCATGTTGTTTTCGAATAGTTTAGGTATGCAAGCATCTCGTCAGTGCTGTTTTTGAATGACAGGTGCATTGTGGGTGTTTGTGTGTTTGTTTGCTGTAATGCTGGTTTGTCATGTGGACAGAATGCAATGACACGCTGTTATCGGCAAGATTATTTACAGTCATAATTATGTACAAGTCATCTTAAGAAAAAATATGTTAGGTTATCTTCATGAGTGCATTTAGAAAACCAATTGTGGTTGTAAAAAGATACTGTAAGTGGGGCAGATTTTTAGCGCTAATATGAGCTGTATTGTCCCAGACTTGAGCTGCAAGTTAAAAATACTGTATGAAAATCAGGTTGAGTGGAATTTCAAGAACAAAAGCGCACATGTGTGCTCTACTTTCTCCTTTTGATTCTGTTTCTCTCAGTTTCACCTCTTTTTTTATCCCTTTATCTGTTTTAGGTACCCAAACCTATTGACTACTCTTCCCAGCCTTGGTACGATCTTTATTCTCACTACCAGAATATTATTATAATTATATATTATAATTAAAATATTTTGCAAACTACATTATACATACTATAAATGACTGGAAGAATCTTATGAAATATTCATATTAATATAATTGCTCTCATTCTGTTTAATGAAATACAGTAAATACAATTGTAAAAATTCATTTCAGTTTTTTGCAACCACAGGTCAGCACCTGTATTGCCTTGTTAGCTTATTATATACACGACCATCAAGCCCTTCAACTCTGACCTCTGACCTTTCGTTCAGGTTTGCAGGCCCAATGGAGAGGCTGCAGGCAGAGGCTGCGCTGCTCAACAAGAGGAGCAGTACGTATCTAGTCCGTCACAGAAGCCGAGAGTTTAACGAATACGCCATCAGCATCAGGTGAGTTAGAACAGCACATCTGGTTATTTTACTGTGAAAAAAATGTTTAAAAACAAAAATTACTAATTTGTAAAAAAAACTAATTGAGAAAACTGCAATATTCCAGAGTATGGAAGCTTGTTTTAAAAAATTGTAAAGATAACTGATTTTTTTTTTTCTCACAATTGCGAGTTATAAAGTCCGAAAGGCAGGGTATAAACATGCAATCACTAGAAAAAAAGTCAGAGTTGCGAGATATAAGCACGTAATTGCGAGAAAAAAAGTCAGAATTACGAAATATAAATGAGTAATTGCGAGAAAAAAACTGAGAATTGCGAGATAAAAACATAATTGCAAGAAAAAAGTCCGAGTTACAAGATAAGCGAGGGAAAAAATTCATAATTGTGATGTAAAAAAGTAAAAAAGTCAAAATTGCGAGATAAAAGCAGGTAATTGCGAGAAAAAAAAGTCAGAATTATGAGATATAAACGCGTAATTGCGAGAAAAAAAGTCAGAATTATGAGATATAAATGCGTAATTGCGAGAAAAAAAGTCAGTTACGAGATATATACATGTAATCGCTACAAAAAAAGTCAAAATTACAACAAAAGTAATTGCGAGAAAAAAGTCAGAATTATGAGATAAACGTAATTACGACAGAAAAAAGTTATAATCGCGATGTAAACTCGCAATTCTGACTTTTCTTGTAATCCTGACTTTATACCTAGCAATTGCGAAATTATGGCCTGTTTTCCCACACAGGGCTTACAGTAAACCAGGATTAGGCCTTAGTTCAATTATGGTAGGCTATTTAAGTACCTTCTATAAACGTGCCTTAGAAAAAACAACATTACTGTTGTGCATTTTGTTAAAACTATGGAAAAAAATATGCATTAACAATTCGTTACCACAACTTACTGATACATCAGCATTTACTAAATCGTGGCCACATTGTAATAATTTGTTCCCTCATTTTAGTTCAATCAAAACGTGGGAAGGAATTAATTTTTAAAATTAATAAACCGTGGGAACAAATTCTTAATTCATGGCCATGATATATTTTTTTTACCCACATGTCATGTGAGGGGCTCCGTAACCCAAACAGTTTAAAAAAAAAAGAAGATTTGATTTGTTTTATTCACACACTCAAACAGCGATAGGACAACTCTATGGAGCGTGCGCGTTTGAGCGCAAGGCCAAAAGACAAAAGCTGCCCCATGAGATGGCAATTTTATCAGTGTTTCTTGTTTTCAGACAGTCCTGTGCACTTTCTCTGTAAAAAATGTGAGCTCGTAACTTTTAATCCAAGGACTAATGGAGACGCCCCACCCCTCGCTATCGACCCTCTCTCCCTGCATGAAAAGCTCTTTGCCCCATGCATTACTATGGCAGCTTCCCATAGGGGATAGGCAGCATCGATCGCAATGATCACCAGAAAATTACTCTCATCATTTATTCATGGCCCACAGGTACAACAACGACGTGAAGCACATCAAGATCTTAACAAAGGAGGGATCCTTCTACATTGCAGAAAATAGGAAGTTCAGAAGCATTTTAGTAAGTGCTAATGTTTTGTACTAGTTCTCAGCAAAGTCTTATTAAAACGTCTTTATCATATAGAGTGAAAAGTAAATGTTACACTCATATGTTTTTAAGGTTGGTGCAATAAAGATAAATGTTTGCATTATACCAGCTTATTACATTTGGAATCTCTTTGTATCATTTATACAATCCCTTTTGTTTTGTCATCTGTTTGCCTTCTAAAGGGCATTAGGAAATCATGCTGCTTAATGTCTCTATTCTGTAGAAAAATCAAATGTCTTTTGTCAGCTTCTTTTTGAAAGCGCTTTTAGATTCGATCTCGCAAATGCCAGTTAAATAACATTATTGGATTGTGAATGCTGGAGTCATATTGAATCCGTTCATATATTTATTTTTTATTTTCTCTTTTAATGGCTCTAGATATTCACCCTTTTATGCGAAGTGACATCATGTTGTGCGCATGTGTGCGTTTAATGCAGGAGCTGATCGAGTATTACAAACATCACTCTCTGCGGGAAGGATTCAGGACACTTGATACCACCCTGCAGTTCGCCTATCGAGAGCCGGAGAATGGAGCCAACAGTACGTCCTGTGCACAAACATTCATGCAAACACAACTCGCCAATAACAAAATGTACGCTTTGTTTAATCTTAGTTTGAGTATAAACAATGATTCATGTTTAAAAGTTCAAAACATGTGACATTGTTGGGATGGTCACCAGTGTTTCCTCACTGAAGGTCTTTGAAAACACGCGTTTGAGACAAAACCTTCTCACAAGTTCCCAGGTGTCTCAATGTTTAAGGATACATTTCTCTTAGTGTTTGTCATAAATAGAAGGTACATTTTCATGCTACAGTATATACATTTATAAAGCCTGAAACATCCGCTAGTATAATCAAATGCTTCTAACTATGGAAGCTCAATTTCACATTACATTTGGAAATATCAGAACGCAAATATGTTCTATTATTAGTGGCACAAAGGATGTTACAATGAGTTTCTAAACCTTGTTTTTATGCCTTATTTATGGCTTTTTTTTTTTTTATATTTTAATAATTTATTTGTATACATACCATTCAAAAATTTGGGGGTCAGTAAGATTTTTTTATTTTTAAGTAAAAAGACTTATATTTCAAATTGCTGTTCTTTTGAACTTTCTATTCCTCAAAGAATCGTTCTTCAAAAAATGTAGCATTGCCATCTTAGGAATAAACAACATTTTAAAATAGAAAACGGTTTAATAAAACGATTAATCGTGATTAATCATATCCAAAATAAAAGTTTGTATTTACATAATATATGTGTATTATGTATAAATAAAAACACACATGCATGCGTTTATTTCAGTAATATTTACATGTATATTTATATATTTATTTTTATATATAATTTATTTTCATCATACATAAATGCATGCATGAGTGTGTATTTATATATATACATAATAAATGTACACAGAACACACATTTATTATGCAAACAACCTTTTATTTTGGATGCGATTAATCGTTTGACAGCACGATTTTGTAATAATGTTTTTACTGTATTTTATATCAAATAAAGCCTTGGTGAGCACAAGAGTCTTTAAAAAAAGACTTGTTCATTTAGTTATAAATAAAAATATATAGCACATATATGAAAAGTGTAGGACAAAAACATTTTTTTGCTAAAAACTAACATACTTGCAACATTCACTTCACTTCACTTTGCACACTTGTTTCTGGCCAAAGAAGTTTTAGAGCTCTTCTGTCTGTTCATGGCTTTGTGGTTGCGAAAGCTCCTAAGACATCTGTGTTGTTTTCCAGCCGTGGGAGAGGAACGAGTTAAAACTCTCAAACAGGGGCTGTTAGTAAACCCTGAGCTACTGAGCTGTGCTTACAGCCTGATCTGAGAGTTTATGGCGCATTGCAATCAGCGCTTAGATGAGATTTTATTGTAGCTCCATATGTCACAGCGAGGGTCTTGTCGCAATTGGGAAATGTCGGCAGATTGAGAAGCTGGGGGGACGTCACTCAAACACTTCACTGCGTTAACAAAGAGGACGAAAGCAATTCGACATCTCTGACCAAAGAATGGATCTCCCAGCATCCATCGCTTCTGTTTTTCTCTTCTCATCCCCAAGCTCTATTCCCATGCAGCACAGCTTTTTGTTTTTTTTTTCATCTCAGCGTCTTCTTACGTGTCAATACATGCAAATCATATGCAATTGTTTCTGAGATGTCTGCCAGAGGCGCACAAGTCTTTCATGTAAACAGGACTTATAGAGCAACAGGGGCATCTACTCTAAGTGATTACTCGATCCTGCGTAGGCAGCGTACAGCAAGAGAGTTTCAACCGGAAAAAAAAAATCAGTATTGCATTGTTCTTGTTGGACACCGAAATAATCCTGACTTTAATTCGCAGGTGAAGACAGAACAAATTGCTTGATGGTTGCCCTTTCCGTCCTCATTTTTATTTATATCCAGGAAGCACTGGAGATGCTGTCAGCTACGCTCCGTTTCTACTTATATTCCATCGAATGTGAAGCGAGCCATGCGGGATGGACGGCAAATCCATAACCCTGAATATTTACGTTATGGGTAACGACACGCTGAAGACTGGAGGTTTGAGCCTCGCAGCGTTTGCAGAATAGTGGGCGGACGGGTGTTTGGCTTTTCTGGAATGACGTGGGCGGAATCTCAAGTGCCCATCAGCAGCTCGGACATCACAGGTTGGGTAGTGGTCGGAGACAAGGCCTTTTGGAGACACAGCATGTGCTCCTGCATAAATTCATGAGCTTGGTTAGCCTCAGCTTGGGTTGTCCCTTCAAAACTTTGAACAGATGTTTAAGAAAGACATGAGATGCTTCTGAACCCAGTCGGAGTTGAACTGCTTGCCAGAGAAGGAACGGACGAGCAAGAGGGAAATGGAGAGTGAGAAATTTAATGAAATAAGAGGAAGTTGAGAGATAGTGTCGGGTAATTATATTTCGAAGTTCAAAAGCAGACATTTGGTTGTATTTTCTGAATGCATTTCTTTGTAAAGTCAACAATACATTTAAATTGAACCTTGTTTATATTCTTAAAACATTTCTGATCTGACTGTGGGTGTCCAAAAGTGCACATTATTCCAAAGAAAATAAAGGTCTTCATAGTTTTGAGGGAAGCTCTGCCTCTGAAACATTTTTTAGGGCATCTTGGGCCATGTTTACTAACAGCTTGCGCCAGCGTCAACCCTCTTTTGATGTTAAAAAAAAAATTGTTAGTATTTACTAAAGACTTATTTTTGCGGCTGACCATATTGCATATGCATTTGTAGGAGTTTCCCTTTCAAATGCAAAATTTATGGGAGGAGAGTGTTTAAATCAATCATGCAAGGTGATTTACTAAGGTTTGCGCTAGTCAATTTACTGGTATTTGTGCCATTATTTACTACCCAAAAAAGCATGTCTTAAACCAGATGCTAACCTCACTGCTCTTGGTAGATCGCATTGGTCATTATGCAAATGATCCAGCTGTGTGTTCTTCAATTTGTGCGTCATCAGTAGATCACGCACAGAACTATACACTCCCATTGGTGCTTTTTTGGAATTGCGCTCTCATGCTCATTTGCCCTGTTTAGTAAATCTGGCTCCTTGTATATATGTATTCTTTTTTCTTTCATTTTTGTCTCACACCACTCTTTTAATTAAATGAAGATGGTGCTTTTAGTCATCAAACTCCAAAATTATGGAACATTATACAATGGTTAGACAAGCTCCAAGCATTCACTTTTATAAAAAGTAGGTAAAAACACATCTTTTTAAAGATATGACACACTCCCAATCTTCAGATTGTTCAATGTTCATCGATGTCTTGTTAGTTACTCTACCGTATTGCTTTGGCCGCAAAGGAAACATATTGTGTTGGTGACACACTGGGGGTCCATGACGCGCTGGTCCAAGCCGGTCAGATGGAGCATCAGATGGCGAGGGGATGCATAGCCAAGCACAGACGCTCCTGGAGTTTTACAAGTAAACCCAGACCTCACGGAAAGTTCTCGGTGGAATGGGACTTGTTGGAATATAAATATTCCACAACTGTCGTTCTACCGTGTAAAACCGGTGCGAAGCACTTAGAATAGGGCCAAGTGTTGTTGCACGAAGTTAGCGTTTGTTTACAATCTGCTCTGTTTGCTTGCAAATGTTACGTTTCAATTAAAGATGCTTTTTCTTTTGCTTTTCTTCTCTTTACCCTTGCCTTACCCCAACCTCGCTCCGCCTCGCCCCACCGCGCCCATGCCTCCGCCCACCTCAGCCCCGTTGCTCTGCGGCCTGTCTTTTCTAACTCCTGCCGGCTACAGCTTTGTCCCCCCCTCTACCGCCCCATTCTGGTCAGGTACAGGTACACGTTTTCTTCTCCATTGGTGTCATTTTGTCAAGGTCGTAGGAGATCTGAGGCTGCCATGCCCTGCGTTTAACCCCGCCTCCCATCTCACCGTGCATGTCTGTTTATAGATCATTTCATGGCCGCTATCATCTCCTTTAATGCATGCACCATATGTCCTCTGTCAGCCGCACAACACTGACTGACAGACACTATGACTCATCATTATCTCATTTCAGGTAGTTAGCTTATTAGATCCGTCATTACGGGCGGTTTTTGTCAAGGGAGCTGTGATGAAAAGGAAGGAGTCTGCCTAACTTTGTGACATCTCTCTCTCCCTCCTTTACAAACTTCTCGCTTTGAGCATGACAGCAGCTAACTGGCAGCCAGTTCTCTGTCTGTACAAGTCTTGCTCACTTTAAAACAGCTGAAGGGAAAGCATCCTGGCACCGAGGCGGATCTCATCAACACACGTCTGGCGGAGGGCCTAGCTTCTCTGGCTGCCGTTCACAAAGTCCTTAGAGCCTCTGAAGTCCGATAAAACAAAGGCTCATTTGAATCCGCCACCGCGTATTTCCCTCGGCCCGCCGCATTTAGCGAGAAGCGCGAAACGAGTCCAACAAAACGTCCAATAGTCAGTGAGCTGGTAGAAGGAACATGATGTGTTTTTGAGGGAAAAGTCGCCTGAAATGTAATTAACCCAGCGGATTATGCTGTTGACACATCTCAAGACATAATCAAAACAGCCACTTCAGCTGTGATTGGACCCGTCCCAGATTCGCGAGAATCATTTATTTAGAGTGGATGTGCTAAGGCAGGCAAACACATGAAGGAGTGCGGTGATTACAAGAGTCCTCAGGGAAACTATACAGCCCGACTGTGCTGCATCCATCCTCTCTCTGTTTGTCTGGTTAATTTTGTCTGATTCTCATCTTCTTTTCTGTCCGGTGACGTCTGTCGCTAAAATGTTCACTCTTTTTACTTGTCTCTACAGTGTTCACTCCCAAGGTGATGGGGGTGGCGATAGCCCGCTACGACTTCAGCTCCCGGGATACGCGGGAACTGTCTCTGCAGGAGGGCGATGTGGTGAAGATCTACAGCAAAACTGGAGCCAATGGCTGGTGGAGGGGAGAAATCAACGGGCGGGTGAGTGTGTGTGGATGTGTGTGGAAGTATACTGGGTTACTGCATACGACATATTACACACTGCATACATAGTATGTGAAACTTACGCAGCAATATAAGTTTTGGATAGAATTCTACAAATTTGACATGATTTTGTGCCATGACATGTTGAATTGATTGTTAAAGATTATTTTCATATGTAATTATATTATGTTAAATCAATCAATCAATCAATCAATCAATCGTTCAGGGTCAGTGTGATTTTTTTTTTTTTTTTTTTTTTCAAGAATTTATACTTTTATTCAGAAAGGATGCATTAAATTGATCAAAAGTGACAGTAAATATTCATAATTTTACAAAAGATTTGAAATAAATGCTGTTCTTTTGAACGTCCTATTTATCAAATAACCCAGAAAAAAGGTTTCAAGGTTTCCGCAAAATTATTAAGCAGCACAACCGTTTTCAACACTGATAATAAGAAATGTGCAGCAAATCAGCCTATTAGAATGATTCTGAAGGATCATGTGACACTGAAGACTAAAGTAATGGCTTCCAGTTTATTTGTCAAACTGGAAACCGGTTCAAAGGAATGCTTATCATTATGGGATACACAATTTCTTGTAGCATTCTCCAGTTCACATTGCACATTTAGAGCACCTACAAAAATGTGAAACTTTATACTGTCTGTTCATAACACGCTTCTCTTCCCTGATCTAAGATGACAGGCATCGTGCTAAGAATGTCAGAAAACTGAAACCGCACAGAAAATGTGGCATCACTATCGAATTAAGCGGCATTATTTCATACTGAGCCCAAAAGCTTATTTGTACTTAAAGCGCATTGAACTGTCAAATGTTTTTTTTGAGCCTCTTGAGCTGTCTTATAATGGTTTCATCAGGGAGGCTGTATGTGCAATTCAGTGAATAAAACGTTCTGGGCTGTTTTATGGATGGCAGTAATAGATTTTGGGATCAGTGCTTTGAACAGTTCCCCTGTCTCCTTCTGAAATGGACAGAACTGCTTTTGTCCCTTTTGCATTCGTGTTGTATTCGAGGTGTGACATGATAAAACGTCAACCAATAAATCATATCTCTCCATTGTTAATCTGCGTTTTGTCCTAAGCAGCTGTTATTGTCAAGAGTGTTGCGTGAAAAGATGTTTTGATGGATGTTTGGTTTATATTTTTTTTTTGACAGTCCAGCCTACAGTGAAAACACATCGGTCTAATTTCCAGCTTCACATAGTTGTAGAGGTTTGAAAATTAAACGCAGTGCTGAACAATAAGGGTGGATCTTTTGAAGATTCTGCTCTGATTGGTCAGCGTGTGTCAGAAACGTCAGCTCCAGAGGCTTCCTCGGCACTTGCATACGCAGTGATACATGATGGTGTGGGTTTATCCTTATCTATTCCAGCGCTCGTCTGTATCCTTTTGAAGTGCATGAGAAGTGGATTGGCAGCACAGAAAACAAACTCTTCCTCACATTAGCTTATGTCCTGTTTGCCGCCTCTTATTCCTGTCAAAATGGAGTTCCATTATTTCTTATGCGCGTTATTTTAATGTAAAGTGTTGCTCTTATTCAAGCAACCGAGTGAATTTGTAGCGTATTACTGCTGGAAGGTATGAGGATAAGACGGGCACAGGAAGCTAACCTTTTTGGTGGCTGTGCATCTCAATACTACCCCTCCCTCCTCCTCCGTGTGGATGAAGGTCCGTAGTATCAATACTCTTAGTTCCTTCAGTGCATTTAAAAAATGTGTTGTTTCAGTTTTACTCCAGCCATTGTGCATTCTGACGCCCCCCGGCCTGTTGACATGATGACGTAGACGCAAACTAATCGTTTTAACACGTTTACATGGCAGATTTTGAATTGTGTTCGATTTATAGAAAGGTTTATCCCACCCCTCTCAAACCGATTACAATTTCATTCGGTTTGGGCATTTTTATTCCGATTGAGGTGTTTATATGGAGCATTTTCATTCGGATTGGATCAATTACAATTCTCCATGTAAACGCACCTAATAACTTTAGTTGTCATGGAATTTGATCTTTAAAATGTTGCAAACCTTTTACAGCTATATTACACACAGCACGAAAGGTAACATTCAAAAAAGCATTATAGGGGCACAGTAAGTCATAAACAAAAAGACATTTTGCATGATATTTTGTGGGTTTTCACATTGTGCTGGTTATTAAACATGTTATGCATGATCTGATTGGCTGATATCGCTTTGTGGATTTTGCAGGCATTGAGTATAGAAAAATGATGTGACACCCAAAACTTGTTGCATCACAATATAGAAGACCGTCACAAAAACAGCACAGCCATTCGTCTCTCTTCCTCCCTGATTTGAAAAGAAAATTCAGCTCTGCCGTAGATATTATTAGATATTATAGCTCAGGACTGTGTGCAGCTACCAGAATTGCTTAAACAATCCAGCGCTCTTCCCCTCCTCTTGCAGCAAGCGCATCCTCAAGGTTATCCAGGCAATGAAGTGACGCAAATCCTCTGTAATACCCCCCGCAACCTTCTCCTCTAATCACTCATTCCTTCTGTTCTGTCTCATCCACAGGTGGGCTGGTTCCCCTCAACATACGTAGAAGAGGGCGAGGAGTGAACGGCTCAACGCACAAGAGAAAGGAAATTGAAGGAAAAAAGCAGATGGACTGCATTCGACTGAACTACACTGAGCCGAGTCACAGAGTCAGCTGATTGGCTGCTGCTCTCGCTCACTCTCTGTCTTGTTTGTCTGTCCTGGAGGAAGTGCACAGGGTTTGATAGATGAAGGACTGTCTCTCAGGGAGCAGATTATCAAACACAACCCGAACCCTCAGCCAGACCGCATCTTAAAAAGACCCTTCCGGCCGCCTGAACGGAGCGTCGCGGATGAATCCGGGCCTGGGATGGAACGCACCGAATCAGACTGAGGTTACACCGTGAGCTATTTCTGTATGTGTGGCAGTTTGTCGGCTCACAGGGAAACATGCTTGTCCTGACCTTGCCTGAGTCCTCCTTACCTCCACTATTATTGATGATGCCCCCTCCCTGTGTGTACTCTGCCCTGGAGGTGTTCTCACACACGGAAGACCCTCCCACCCTCCTATTCATCTCCGATTAAGATCATAGCTCCCTGCCATGTAGGCTGCGGTAATTGATTGCTGTCTCTTCCTTGTTTCCTTCCTACGAAATCTCTCTTATTTTCAGATTTCCACTTAAAGGGAACGACGGTTTGTTTTGTGCGCCGTGTTTCTCGCCCGCTTATCTCGGGAGATATATTGTGGGGTTGTCACGGCGTGTTTATCTGATTTACACGCTGCCGCGTCGGCAGGGAGACGCGCAGCGAGACGTTGACAGGAAACAAAAGGGATGGCGGTGACAGGCCTGTAAACAGCTATTTCAGCAGGGGGCCACGGCCCCGAAAGCATTGCGTTACCCCATCCAGAAAAGGATCCTGGCAGTTAGCGCAGACAGTGCCTTCTCAATCAGCTAATGAGGGGGATTTACACACATTTCCAGGAAGAACTGACACACTGAAAAACAAGGAGGCAGATCATTCTGCTTTAAATTCAGTGAATCAGAACTCTTGAAAGTCTCGTGGTTGACCGTATGGATTTTTCAGCGTCTCATGCAAGTGTAGGATGGCTAATATTGCGCTGATAGAATTTTAGTTTGGATTTAAATGCTTAAGAGTCGTTGAATCATTATTGCTGTGATTATTACGTTATATGTTTGGGAACAGTTCTTTTAACTCTAATTGATAGAGTGTGTAGATTTGCATTTCTTAAACAACCATGTTGGAAGATGTATCTTGGCCATAATGTCAAAATTCATCAGGCTCAAATTGTGAAAGAATGGTTGGGCGGGATCATTTTCACACTTGAATTGGAACTTCTGAGTCCAGACCAAAAGTCTTTGGGTTGTGCTGGAGGAGACTTTACAGAGTGCTTGACTCTTGCATTGCCAATACAAGATCTTGACCAAAAATTGGCGCATGTCTTGATGGAAATATCATCACAACATTTATTTCCATCAATTTTTGATAAGATCTTCACATTGTCATCCTGGAATATGTCCATGATGTGTCTTCCCATATGGTTGTTTAAGTGATATAAAAGCTAAACGCTCCATCAATTTGGATTAGAAGAACTGTTGCCAAACATAACATGCTAGAAACATAATAATCACTGCAATAATGATTCAATCATAGATTTTTTTTGGTTTGACATCAGTGGCAACCGTCTTGGCCAAGGGTTAGTAACTCTGTACTGTTGGATACTGGATACTTTTCACTTCCTGCAGTATTTCCCCTTTGGGACTTATTCTTCCAAGAATTTTCCAGCACTATAATGAACTAGCTAGATGCTTTACCTGTCTGTAGCTTCATGTGCAATCTGAACTGCCTCTAAACTGTGATGAAATGAAAGTTTTCCAAGTGTTTAGACAGTGTTGAGGTGACAGACTCTATAATAGGAGAAAGGTCATATCAGGAAACACTCAAAACCGCTGGTTTGTCTCAAATGGTTATATAAAAGTGAACTCACAAAGGATTATTTATTTATTTGCCATCTAAGAAGACTTTGACAGAAAAAGACATTCAAAGGAATACCGACAGATGACTGAAAAGCTTCAACCGATAAAGCCAGTAGAGAGAAACTAAACGCATAAACAGAAATACACTCCCATGTGCCTATAAAGCAGTCCAATTTAAAGCGTCTCCATCTATAACTGGCTGTTCTTTCCTCACATTATGCTTCGATTGAACACAAAGACAGATCTTTTATTGTTTTACTTTTGTCTTCCCAAAGAGCTACTTAATGTACAAAGCTGTCATGTGAGCAAGAATTATGTATTTTTTTTCATTCCTGTAAAATGAGAAGATGTGTAGAGTAAAAAGGGTAAATATTTATTGATTTATATATCTGTGTAAAGATCGTGTCTTTTAAATGTATAATGTGAATACGGCATTGATCAGTCGTCTCATTGTGTGATCTTTGTCTCAATGTAGCACAATGTAACACCACTAAGTGGCAGCATCATTACCAGATGCATCTCTCTTCTAGTTTCTCCTTCCTCCTCTTTAAGTCTTTCCTTGAATTTTCCCAATCATCATAATGATGCCTTCAAGTCAGGAAAGTCTATACTTATGAGTTTGAAAGACACACTTGCATTCAAATGATCGGGAAAAAAAAGACGGCTAAAAATCAAAGATGCCGTTGCTGTGAAGAAGGTCTAAACTAATTAGCTTCCGCCTTGATCCATTAACACGTTCGGAAACTCTGGGCTCAAAGTTTCCCACCTAATAACGTTCATGTACGCTCAGCTCATAAATATGATCATTCTGACACGATTTAAAGGCAGCATAAGGTCGAACGATATTTAAAAATTCAGCATTTTCCTGTGATGCGGTATCAGTTCTCTCCTCACTCAGAGGAAGTGTTGTTATGTCACAGAGGATTCGCGTAGATTAACTTCTCATTAGCAAAATCACATTTACCAGCTGTTTATGGCATGACCGTACCTCTCCCTCCCTTTATTTCGAAAGGTTAAAGGTCGGGTTTAGCATTGCCTTTTTTTTCTTTCGGGCTTCGACTCAAAGAGGATTTTTGGTCTGGCACCGAAATCTGGGGCGAAATCCGTGCCCGAGGCAGATTATGGTCTTCTCTTGGGTTCGCTGTTCCCTTACACTCTAACTGCGAGCGGTAGAATTGGTTTTCTAAGCTTTCTCACCGGTAATCTGTTCCCACTCCTCTCTCCCCAGAGATGAACCCTGACAGGACGGATTTAACAGGCTTCCACACATCATTATATATTTATATATGGCGGAGTTTGTTTCAACAGAGTTGTGGGCCACTAATCACCCAGCGATCTCTAACCTCGAAGGAAAGGGATTTCTGTCTCTATCTTCTCCATGTTTTCTCCACTCACAACTTCATAATCATATTCTCTGCTCTTTATCTAGATATCCTTCAAACTTTTTTATGTAATGCTAAGGGCGTCCTACAGGCATAAAAAATTAAGTGAGCACATATTTGAAGGCTGGTTTGTTGTGCTGAGAGTCACTAAATGTCTCATGTATTTTGTGTGTGTAATAATTGGGATTTTGCAACAATTTCTGGGGCTATTAAACAAGCAAAAGCCATATGTATGTAATCAACCTTGAGTAACAGAATGACGGTACCTTGAGGGGCTCATGGTTAATGTTCTGCTGTCCACTGAAGCCAAAGACATACACAAGCCCGGCCACCGTGTAAACCGCCACAGTGGCCTAACCTGTAGCAGTGCAATCCGAGTGTCCTGCAGCGCCACCTACCTGCTGTATCGCACTCGAACTGTATATATGTTAATAAAGTTGAAATAAAAATGTATATTGCTTCTTTTGTGTCTGTTTTTGTGTGGAAAAACTGGAGCGAGCTGCGAGTGCTAATGGTTGGTTTTAGGGCAGGTTAATTGACTGATTAAATTATGAATAGAAATCAATTAACTCAAAACAGAACGAATTGGGAAAGAAAATGAGCTGAAAAGTTTGATTTTAATAATATAACTAATTGTTTCTGTTAGAATCCTTCTTAGATATTTTTTCTACTGATGTACAGAGTGATATATCAATAGATTATTATCTAAAACAATTTAAATCAATATTTTATGACTTGTTTTTTTTTTTACCTTTATTCTTATACTGAACCTCTACATGTTATTTTAATATTATTTGTAAAATATCATTTTTATTATTTTTATTTAGCTATCATTTTTATATTTTTAATTTTTAGTAATTTTGTTATGTGCTTTTGTTGTTTTATTACTGTTTTAATATTATTATTAGGTTTCTTTTACTTTTATTTAAGTTTTAGTTTTTTATTGAAATACTAAACACACAGTTAATATGTTTAGTGCTTAAACTGTTAGTTATTTCAGTTAGTTGCCAAAGCAGCATTTCACATTTTCGTTTAGTTGAGGTGTTTCATCTAATATTTATATTTATATTTCATTTCAGCTTTATTTCAGTGTTTTCAGTGTTCTTTAAGGGGTTGGTTCACCCAAAAATGGACGTTCAACTTCAAAAATATCAATGAAAATATTTCTAATGAAATCTGAGCGATTTCTGTGCCTCCATAGACAACTACGCAACTGACACTTCGATGCTTCAAAAAGTTCATAAAGAGATCGTAAAACTAATCCAAATGAATTGAGCGGTTTAGTCCAAATTTTCTTAGGAGACACAATCGCTGAACAGATTTAATTTAATTTAATAAAAGAATTTTCATTTCCTCATGGTTGGCAGACTTATGCATTCATATATGCAGCTGGTAAGAGAACTAAGATGCTGTCAAATTTTGTAGTCATGTAGAAAAGTGTGCGTGTAAAATAGGGATTAAAACAGTGCCGGTCACCATCTGTTTGAGCGTATGTGGAGAACACGTTCTGAGGAAGATGACGGGGTCATTCGGTTGGTGATGAGGCGCTCGAGGTGTCTGCCGAGACTCAATCTATCGCCTCAAAGCAATGTCTGCCCATCCCACCAGCAGAAGAAAGCTTGCGCAGATGAGGATTGATTTACAGAAAAGTCATGACTGCGGCAGAAGACTCCCGGCTCCTGAGGTAAACACTCATTTGCTGGTATAAATGTAGAGGAATCAGACAGAAGACTTATCCCTGAAAGCCTGGACCCAAAGAAAGACGTGTTAAACCACATCAAAAGTGACATCAATCTGCAAAACAAACTGATTTTACGTACCCACCTCTATCCAGAAGAAACCATCTTTGACATTTAACAAAATGCACTCAGTTTTTGTGTTTTTCTCATATCGAGTGAGCCCACCTTGGTATTTTGATTATTATACAACGATCTGCAGAGGATATTGTCTTTAATAAAAGCTCACAGTATTTGCTTTTTGCCCACAGTGTCTGGTAGACTTCTCTGTAAAGATCCGTGGTGGGCAGCATTTGATGCAGTGGCCATCTGGGAGCCGTCAGTGGAAAAGGCAGTAGCCGACGTGTAAATATCAAGTCCTACGGCCCACATTCACACGCCCGCACGCAGTCTCCAAATGTATTGACAGCAACGTCACATCTTTCCATTTCAGGAAAATACAACAGCCACTAACCCAGCTAACAGAGTTCTGTTATGAGAACATTCTCTAAATATTCAGACTTGGTTATGGGAACATAAAAAATGTCCAGTTTTCTTGATGTTAGAGGAACTTTTCTTTTTTTTTTATAAGGTATACTGTTAAATGTCGCTGTAGATTTAGCAGCACATTACTGTAAAAACCAACAGTACAGTACTGTATTATTAATTACAGCAGAAGCAGACTAAAATTAGAAAATGCTGTAAAAATACAGTAAAATACTGTTTTGTAGAATTACAGCACTCTTCTTGTGTAGTGTACTGTAAATTAAATTACAGTACGTTTACTGTATATGAAAATACAGTAACTTGCTGGCAACCGTGCTGCCAGTACTGTACTTTAAAAATACAGGAAAATTGTTAACAGTGTATGATGTTCCTTAAAGGGTTAGTGCACCCAAAAATGAAAATGATGTCATTTATTACTCACCCTCATGTCGCTCTACACCCATAAGGCCTTCGTTCATATTCAGAATACAAGTTAAGATATTGTTGATGAATATACTTTTTGAATATATTTTTTTCAATATAAAATAAAAAATTTAGAGATGACCGATTTCAAAACACTGTTTCAAAGCATTACGAATCTTTTGTTTCAAATCGTGCCAAAGTCACATGATTTCAGTAAACGAGGCTTCGTTACGTCATAAGTGATTCAAAATTTTAATAGTTCACGTGAGTTTGGCAGTTTGATACGCAATCCAAACCACTGATTCAAAACAAAAGATTCGTAAAGCTTCGAAGCAGTATTTTGAAGTTGGCCATCACTAGATATTGTTGAAAAGTCGTTATTTTGGCACAGAAAAAGCATTCTCGTCGCTTTATAACATTGAGGTTGAACCACTGTACTCACATGAACTGTTTTAAGCCTTTGATACATAAGCAAAGCGAACCCCTTCTAATGCATAACATGAGTCTAAAATGACCCGTATTCATTTCCTATGTTATTCAATCATGTCTGAGTGTTTCTTTGTTGAATCTTTGAAAGAAATGTGTTGTATCATTTATTTATTCCAGGTATTCTTTAAATATCTTGTTTTTGATTTCCACAAATAGTTTTTCCCCTTTCTTATTTCATAAACAAAGACATTTTTTGTGTTTTTTGCATAAATTTTACACACATGGGTCAAAAATGACCCGTATAGAAATCTTTATATTTGCAACTTTTTGCAAGCAGGAACATATTTGCTGCAGAAAACTGTTCACTGTCTCATGTCTGTCTGTTTTGCTCATCTTCAGTTGACCCAGTTCGCCTGTGTTTGATTAGTCATTTAGTTCACCTGGTGTTCATTAATTATCTCATTAGTTCCCTCATTATTCCTGTAGAAGTAGTCCCTGTTTTGTGCGCTCTTTGTCCAGTTATGTTTGGATGTGGTCTGTCTACCTTTGAGTTATTATTAAAGCTGTAGAGGTTCTTCGGAAACATGTTTCTCCTGCTTTCGTCTGCCTAGGTGCACACACTGTTATGGATGACTGGACCCCTAAAAAGGAAGTGGGCTGAAGACCAGCTCCTCACCATTCGACAGGACGGACGGCCTTCGGAGCGGTATGTGAACAGTTTCTGTATGTTTCCCATCAGGTGAGCCGGAGGGATGCCATGATTAATGCCTGCTGGATCCGACTGGATAACTTATTTTGATTCTTTTCTCCTGGTGGTTGTTATAGGTCTGTAGCAGACTTTATGAATGTCCTTTATTTAAATGATTTGGATTTCTTTGTGGATGTAGCTAATGAGGACGATCTAAATGATCAGTTCCTATCCGGAAGCACGAAGGCACTCCACAGATGCATGTCACTTCACGCTGTCCTGCGAGTCAGTAAAAAGTGAATGGCCTTTGGGCTTTAGAAGAGTAGTGATCCAAAAATTATTTTTATTCAATTATTTAGGGAGGGGAAAAATAAATATTTGTTCATTTATTCATGCAGAAATGCATGATGGGAGCCATGGATGAATTTTGATTGGTGGCACCCAGAATGCACTGCAACATGTTTTATTATTCTCATTGAGATTCACAGGCTGATTCTTGATGTCTATGTCTCTTAATGAGGTTTTTTTATTCATCAAAACAACTTTTGAGAAATATTTTGGATCATATTGAAACTGTGTGAACGTCTGTATTATCACAGTGTTGCTGAAATCAATGTGCATCTGACTCAGAGATTGGGTTCTAAATGAGTTTGACAATCAGATCAACTTCTGATGAGAAAACATACCAACAGCTAGTCAAGGGTCGTGATCTCCATGATGTTGACTTAAAAATTGTAAAAAATTGTGGTTCTGCTTGTTAACATCAGGTATCTTCAATAACGGTCAATCATCACTCAATCACTTAACTATCTGTTTCAGTGGGTGGAATAAACCTATGGCGAGACTTTTACTTTCTGACCCCTGACCTTTCCACCTCAGCCTGAAACATTCTCTCAGTCATTCAAACACATGCTGTGAACAAACACTGAAAGAGAAATAAGAACACAACAATTTTCGTCATACACAGCCTTAGATGAAATCAACTGAAGATAAAAACATTAAATCTCTCAAGATCTGTTTAAAAGCTCTACAAACAGCATTACTAACCAGACTTATTTCTATCAGAAGTGTACAGAAGTTCTTATCGAAAATGTTTCGTTTGAGGTCATCCAAGAGAAATATTTTCTTGTGTATTCAATCAATGCTATGGCTTACACATGCTTAATTTAGTTAATCTTACATGAATTACATAGATTTCCTTTTATGACCATTTCATAACTGTCAAATCATGAAAAAATGAAATTTGTTGACCTATAGATGTGTGCTACCATTGCACATATAGAGAACTGATTTCTGTCTCATTATTTTAAGTTATGATCTTTCCAAACTAATGTCTAAGAATGCGAGGGGATGAAAACAAGGTTTCAAACAGATTGATGCCCAACGGAGGTTAAGCCACACATGTAAGGGTCAGATTTTGGTTGTGCATGAAGTGTGTACATGTTAGTTTTATGTCTAAGTAAATGGGTCACTTTTGTATGCTTTACCATTTATCTTTGACGTTGCAAAGTTGGTTTATAGTTCCACTGAGTAGCGACTTGAGTGACTCTTTTTGCCCTCAAGGTCATAAGCTGGGAAGGAGTTAGATGTTTCCAAATAAAAATTATTTACACCCGTTAGGTGGATAACAATTATGGGATGCTGACAAACTGGAAATCGTACTTGTATGAAAAAGGGAAGTAGGATGGCTTTATGGTTTACTCATTTGGTTATCCAATCACTTCTGAAAGTCTTTGTTTGCTGGAAAATGATTTGCTTTGATTGAATAAATACTGTTTGGAGTTAACTTTACTTCTCTGAAAAGGGACTACCCTGAATTTCTTTTTTTTTTTTCAGAAATAAACTTGGTTTGATAATTTTACTATTGACTGGCCTGACTTAATCTCATAAGTGGATTTCCACCACAGTCCCCATCATGGAGATCAGCGTTTGCTTTAGTTGGGCTCTTGACCCTTAACTATTGTTGAGTCACTGGTTTCTTGGCGACGACTGACTGGTGTTTACAGAGACCATTGCTGCATTATTAAAGTAGACCAAATTTCTGTTTTTGAAAATCTATGTTCCTGCTTTAAAGTGGTTAAAATAACTGTTTATTTCAGTATTTGGTATTTCAGTGTTTGTGAATTAATGTGGGATAAAAATTGTAACGCTGAAGTGATTTGTGAGTCAACCTATTTCAAAGTTAAATGCGACACACCCTTAAACATCAGCACTCATAATACAAACCGATAACAATGGTGACAAAATCAGCAGCATAATTTATTCTTGCTGCAATGCATGCTGGGAGCCATGAATGTGTTTTGTATATTGGTATGAAGCATGTCACCATTGTTTCATATGCTAAATGTTGATGTCTGTGAGCATATAACTGGCACAAATCGTGTCTAAAAAGCTAACAATGATTTATACACTCTCAAACATAAATGTTCATCATCTGAAATGCAGCAACCGTGTTACAGAAGAACTTTGACATTGATTGGGTTTCATACTTCTCAATAACATTTAAATTTGTTAAAACTGCAATTACGGAACAAAGTTATTAAAACATATGTTGATCTGCTTTATCAATGCAGGAGAGTTACATATATTTATAATTGCTGAAAGCAACTCAACAGAAGTCAAGGGTCAAGAGCCCAACTAAACCAAACACTGATCTCTGATGGTGACCTCAAACAAAACCTTTCCAATAGGACCTCTGTTAATTCTCGAAGTTCAGTAGACATCTGAAAATAAAGTGATAGTTATTGTGAAATCGCATGCAAAGGAACAAACAAATACATTTTGGTTTTGCATAACCAACCCTGTGAAACCACAGCATGAGCACAAAGTCTTGCAGCCAACAAATTGAATAATTTCAAAACCCTACAGTACATAATTTAACTACTGCATCATTTAGACACACGCAGACATCATGAATCGGCATATGAATCTTAACTATGGTGATAATAAAACACTTCACACTGCAATGCATGCTAGATATCACCATAGGACACAACTCCCATCATGCACTACGGTATTATTGTCGCCACTGTGAGAACGGTGCTACATTTTGATGTATAAGCCAGCACATTAATAGTTGCACATTCACGTAAAAAGGCTTTCAAGCAGAACATTCAAGCTAATCTTCTATCTTAGTGTTTTGATTAGCACAAGTGTTTGCTCAAATGCAAGTTGTTTTAAAGACATAAAAGGGTGAAGATCTCAACTAAAACAAACCCTGACTACCATAATGGTGGCATAATTTCTTGACCTATAAAACACCAAGATATGAACCTCAGTTAATTCTCAAGAGCTTCTGTAGACGTGTGAGAGAAATAGCCTGGTTAGTAATAAGTGCATCAGATTTTGAGAAATTTAATCTCTTTTATCTTCAGTTGATTTCATGGAAGGCTGTTGCTGAAATCACTTGTAGTTCTTGTGTTTCTCTCTTCAGCGATTCTACTTGTTAACAGCAGGTGTTCATCATTAATGTTCAATCATCACTTAATTGCTAAATTAACAATTAATCAGAGTTAAAGTTAAGATACTCTAACTCTATAGAGAGACTAAATGTTTGCTGAGCAGAGTTGATTTAACTCTGGGGATTTTACTGTGTGTGCAAACTTTAGATTTGTTTTAATAAACTGTTTTCATATGACAGGATTTACAGGGTTAATGCTTTGTCTCAAAGAGTTACTGTATTTCAACATGACCTGAGCATAAAACTGAACGGGGCTGTAATAAATCCCTGAGTTCCACGGGGCACATTTAATACCACATCCTCTGAGCTGAGCAACACATACACATGGAGTTACAGCTTGATAGAATTCATCAGAATCCATCAACAGCAGATCTGTGCCATCACTCTGTGCGTATCACACACCAACAACAGTCTCGCGTCTATCCGGCACTTGAACCCGATAAGATAAGACCATCTCCGCAGTTTTTTAAAAGGAAACTGCTGTCTGCAGCGAGCAGAATCTTGCCAGTGATCTGCTGAAGCTCTCAGTGGAGGGATGTGGCATCTCTCACCCTACCTCTTACAATGTCTCGTTTTCATGTATCAGCGGGTGTGAAAAGAGATGCCTTCGTTCTCTTCTGCTACCGGATCCTGACATGTGTTCCTCTGCAGAGTCCAGGAAATCCGATTCAATACATGGATCTGCAAAAATGACTTAACATTTGCAGGCAGGTTAAAATTTAAACATTTTTCAATATCCTGTTTCACTCAGAAAGCCTCACATTGTGAAAGTGGGTTGCAAATGTTTGTAACACAGTTCATAGATATGGGAAGAAGGAGGCGGGAACAGGTGAATATTCAACTTACTTTAATAAAAATAAACAAATTCAAATAAATAAACAAACAACAAAACAAAAGTAAAATGGTAGCAGTTCCTCACAGCGACTGTCGCCCACACAAACATAATAAAACACAACATAAAATCCAGGCCTGGTCCGCTCTCGTCCTTCACTGTCGTCGCTCCCCTTTTATGCTTCCGGAGCTCCTCCGTGAGAGATACGAGACCGGTGTAGCGTGCAGCTGGCGCTCATTATCAATCGTGTCACCAGCCTCACGCCGTTCCCTCACGGCTCTCGCCACGCCCTGCTCGTCACAATGTTGTTTCATGATTTAAAACCTTAGCATACATAACTGTTCTATGTGGATTTGGCAGCTCTAGTCATTAGCCATTGAATGTTGTAGACCTATAAATAATGATATAAATGCTTTAAACCTAAGGTTTTTGGTCTAAGCATCCCGATCTAGCACGTTGTTCTATAAGCGGCAGGAGAATTACGAGATAGGAGAGATGCTTGTTTCTATTTGGTTCCTGAAGAACCATCCGCTCTGGCTGTGTCAAATCCCTTGCGCTCTTCCTGAATGCCTCCAGGTATATTCCACTTTCATTTGTCATCCAGAAATATGATGGCATCAGCTATTCTCTTCAACTCCAGAGAGAGTTTTTCATAACACTGCTGCAAGTCATTGACAATAAAAAATCCACCAATCACTTCTGGAGACCAGCGACGTTATTGTGGCCTAGGTAAGCAGATTTACATTTGGAAGTTTTTAATGAAATACTTGTCATGTTTAACTGGTTTACGTTCAGGCACAAGTTTCCTTGCTTTTGTACAGTATATGAAGGGTGTTGCACATGAAGAACACTTTTATTGATAGTTTTTTTATAGTTAGCCAACGGCCGGCAACTCTGTGTGTCAGGTTTCAAGCAATTTGAAGCATGTTAAGAGTCTCAAACACATTAAAAAAAGTTAAAGTTTGACGCATTGCCATGCCAACAGTATTTAAGATATCAAGGATCCTTTTGCAGTCATACATCTGCCTTGTCTTGACATTATTCTGACCAGGTTTGAAGTGAATTGGGTAAATATAAGAGGGTGATTTCAAAGAATCCATGTGACTGTCCTCCTACATCGAACACACAGCTGAAGTTTAATCAAAATCAGTTAATCTATACAGATGTTATAACACACTTCCTGTTTCCTTTTTTCACCATAAATTTGTTGCCTCACCACAACCAAACCGTTTGAGATACGCCCTTCAACGAAAACTCAAGATCTTTGGCATTTAGCATTGCAAAGGCCTTTAGATGAGACTTGCCAAATATGAATTTGATCTGATTCAAACACTATAGGAAGAGTTAAAATATGATGCATTGGAAATGGCAAAAACTGCACAAAAATGGAAATAAATGGTGTATAATTTGTTTAGAAGATATGAGACTCTTCCTGTTTCCCTTTTTTGTCATTATTTTAATCCTTCACCATGGCAACACCGTTCAAGATATCCAAAATGCAATTTAGTAGGTTTTATTTTGTTGCTTAACAGCTTCAGTTCTCATTCACTTTGCTTATATTGAAAAGCAGAACCAGAATATGTTCCAGAGACAAAAGAAACAACATTGGAATGACGTGTGGGTGAGTAAATAATGAATTTTCAATTTTGGGTGAAATTCAAGGAAAATTTTCTTTTCCCCTTTCAACACTGCTGCATTAACACAGTGGGGTTCATGAAGTCCTCTCAAAATGTCTTGGCATGGTAGTATGAATTTTAAATCCGATATTCGCATTCACAAGCTTATATTAAAGTGTGCAGCTCTGAATCGGTGACCTTTGCATTCTTCTTTGCTGCACCGAGTAACAACAGTTATGTGAAAAACATGTGCTTTTGTAATAATGTCCCAGGTTGCACCATATGTTCTTCACAAAAAAAAATACTAAACCCACTTTCTTTTTTTCTTGACACTTTTGAATATCTGTCTGTGTGCATAATGCAAAATCCATTGAGAACAACTACACAGTTGGGGTTTTTGGCAGTCAGACAAGAAGCATGTGAAATTACAGTGTTTGTATTCCCCATGGCTCATATTCAACACCAAGAGCTATTTTATTAGCCAAAAACCCCTCGATGCCAAACGTGACTAAAGTAAGATCTGTATCTTTTCAACTTGTTCTGAAGGCTAATACTGGTTGTTTTTCCAGTTTCTGATAGCATAAACCAGTTTCTTGCCAATTGCACAGTGTTTTAATTCTAGACAGTTATTTTTTGCTCTAGACACCAGTAATTAAATCTGGAAATGGCAGATTTTTTGCTAACCCAAAAGTGATCTCATTAATGTCTCAAACTGTGACCTAACACGATACCAAAGACTGCAAAGAAAAATGAGAGTTTTTAATATGAACTCACATTTCTCAGCAAATTATTCTAAGACCAATTCATTTGCACTATGCCATCCACATTCATTATTTCTGTCCTGTTACGTTTTCAACCTTTTTTTTTTATTTTAAATATTTTTCAAACACGTGCACATATACACACACACACACATGAGAAATTAATACTTGTATTCAGCAGTTGTATTGAGAAAGTGACAGTAAAGACTTTTCTGTTTCCTTTTTTTCCAAATATGTTGTTCTTTTGAACTTGTTCATCATCAAAAATTCCTGAAAAGATGTTGCCATGAAATATTAAGCAGCAAAAACTGTTCTCAACTTTTAAAAATTAGAAATGTTTCTTGAGCATGAAATATTACGGCATATTAGGATGATTTTTAAAGGATCATGTAACACGAAGACTGGAGTAATGGAGTTATAAATAAATAAATAAATTATATATAATATATATATATATATATATATAATTTACTTTACGTTGTAAATATATGTTTAGAATATTATTGGCTGTATTTTTTTTATAAAATATCAAATAAATGCAGACTTGGTGAGCATTAGAGCATAAAAATAATTTTTTTAATGGCAGTGTATACACATTTTAAATATTTAAACAAACTAAATTTAGTTATTTAAAATGCTACAAGTCAATTTAACCTTGGTGAGGATAAGGAACTTCAAAAACATTTACAAACCTAACCAATTCCAAACTTTTGAATGATATATATATATAAAAAGTGTGATAGTGCAGGCAGTGTGGTTAGCTAAATGAATTTTGGGAGAGAGGTTTTCACAGGTCTGCAGCAGCTGATCCCTGATCGTGCTGCACTAGTGAGAGCTGCCATTAGGAGGAATAGCGGGGTAGAAGCAGGGAGGACTACATTAGCCTAATAACAGACATCTGGTGGCCATTCATTAACTTGACCATCCTTGATGTCCTCGACCTGAAAAGTCATCTCTCACTTTGTAGAGATTCAACTTTGGTCAAATCAAGGAGACGGTGGAGAGGAAAGAAGCTTTAAAGGGAGGGCAGAGGGACAGTGTTGAGACATTCATTAGTTGAGTGGATGCCTGTCGTGGGACGTCTTAGAACTAGTGATCAGATGGATGGACGGGTAGGAGGAAGAGAGGCTCTGATCTCAGATGACCTCTGATTAACTAAGGCGATTTTTGTGCTTTTGCAATGCTGGATCTTTACGTTTTGATTTACCACACTTAAGACAATCAGTTCCTATCTAAACCTGTTGAAAGGTCATATCAACCATAGCTGTATAACTTGATTTTGTGAGCAATGTAATTAAAAGTGTTGCTACAAAACCCAGTGTTGCTACAGTTCTTTGTGGTTTTAGTGCGTTTCTAGGGTGTTGCTAAGTGGTTGATTCCATACTTTGGGTGGGTCTTATGCTTTTCTTTAGCAAACAACATTATATTAATAAATTATTATGAACTTTTTTTTAGTCTTATTGTGAGTCTTGTGGCGCTGCATTCTTTATTTGTGCAGGTTTGCTTTGGCCTTGTACGTGGTCAAAGTCTGTCCGACTAATTTATAGTAACACACAGCTGATAAAAGCACTGAAATCTAGGATTTTGTACTGACATTGACATTCATACCAGTGTTTCTTTATCATTATTTGCAGCAAAGTTGAAAGACTTAACACATGAAACGCATGCTATATAAATAAAATTACTAAAGCTAAATCAGAAACAAAATAAATTAAAGCTAAATAGATTTTAATAAAATATATAAAAAAACAAAAGCACATTAACAAAATTACTAAAACTTAAAATTAAAAGGGAAAACTTAAAATGTAAAAATAAACTACTACTATATAAATAATAAGATAACACTGCCTCCATCATATACCCAATATCCAAAAATATTGTTTTTATTTTATTTATTTTGAATTTATTTTTATTTTGGAAATGTATTTTTTTTCTGTGCAATATTACAGAAAAATCATTTACTTTGGGTGAATTTGTTTAGCCATGAAACTGGATGCTCTAATTGAAAATTAAGATTTTTAATTCTAAATATGGGGAATATCGTATTCAATTTATAGGTTTATAGTACTTCATAATTTTCTAGGCTTTTGTAATGTCCTTGACATCATCCTGCAGGAATTGACACATTTTTGAATTCGATTCATTTAATTTGTATTTGATTAAAGCATATTTCTGAAACACTGCTTTATCTTTTACAATACTCAAACATATCTTTAACAGAAATACTTTAAGTAAAATAAAAAATACTTTTTAATTTGAAGTTCAAAAGGTACCGCATTACTGAAATACACCCACATAATACACAGTGGAGCAATTGTTTTTGTACACCTTGTTCTATGAATATGGCTGCCAGAGGAAACAGGAAGTAGTCACTCTATAATGAGTATTAAACCGTTCAGTTCTAACCCTTAGCTGCATTGTTGCTCCAAACTGTGTGTTTATTTGTTTTAGCTATACTTGTATTGTATTTCACTTTCACACCCAACTAGTGAGGACATTTGACTTGGCTTATAAATCAGCCAAAAGAAGAGTTTATTTAAATCACATGTTTCTGTGATGAGTAGGTTTAGAAGTAGGGGTTGGGTTAGGTGATATAAAATATCATTGACCTGATAAAAAGTCAATGGAAGTCTATGCAATGTCCTCACTAAAATAGCAAAACAAACCTATGTGTGTGTGTGTGTGTGTGTGTCCACATCCATCCATTGAAATTACATCCACAATGTCTGGTGTTCACACTTCTTGCTTATCTACTGCTGAAAAGGGCATGCCGTAGGTCTAAATAATGCATTACATCTTTAGTTTATCTTGGCCATACTGCAAAAGAAGTCTATTTCCCCACTGCCAGAGAAAATATGCTTGCAGTGCTGCTAAGGTGTCAGTGTGTGTGTACCTCTGAGACACAGAGAGCGAGCGAGAGAGAGAGAGAGGGAGAGAGCGATACACGGCAATATAGTTCTTGTATATTTGGATCTCTGAGTTTTGTATTCTGGAGAGGTGTGAAAAACTAACTTGGAAAATGGCAAGAATAATCTTCAGTCATACACCTGCCTCTGCCCCAGGGACTCGTCCGTGCTAGGAAATATTTTTAGTTTTATTTGTATGAATTTGTCACATGAGGTTCGGTGGCTTAATGAAGTTGTGCTGGAGTAATCTGGACTATACTGTTAATCAAGTGTAAAAACTGTTTCACCCTCAGTTCTTCTCCAATGAAAGCACTATTTAAATTTGCATTAAATCATACTAAGGAAAAGGTGACGGTGTACCAGAGGATTTCCTTCTTCTATAGCGTTGCTGCAAAAATCCCATTAGAACCTTTACAATAGACTATAGAAGATGGAAGTGTATATAGATATCGAAGTATAGAAGACTCAAGTGTTAATATTTCCATATTTTTGCAGTGTTCATTGTATTGCCCGGCTGAATGTTTTGATGAGTTTGACATGTATATTCCCACTAGAAAGATTTCTTATCGGGAGAAATGAGTGCTTTAACAGACTCTAAATGACTTCATACATGATTCCCATTCTTTTTATCACCTCTTAAACGTTTAAGATTCTGTTGTTCATATTGAGTGCATGTTTGTGTTCTGGGATTCTTGAACTGTTTTAAATTCTATTAAAATGTTCTTTGTTTTATTACAATTCTTTTTTGCCGGTCCTACTACTCGCATGCATTCCTGTGGCTTTTTCTTGTTGTTGAAATGAATTTCATGCCAAACAACCTTGAATCCCTTTTAAAGTTCCACAATGGTTTGACCTTCAGGACTCTGCAGCGCTCACACATGTTCTCCAGCACTATACTTCATTCAGGTATTCTACCGCAAGCGTGCAAAACATGAACCCATGCACTTTGTTTTTCTCTCCAGCAGCTCTTCATAGAATAGGCTTAGATTCTCTATTCCTTAAAATCGGACAAATCTGAACGTCTTCATGCAGCCAAATACCAAATGCAGTGTGTGTTCTCCCTTATGAAAGCGCTTGTTGCCAGTGTTTTTGCAGCGACATTCCCATTAGCGGCAGAGGGAACAATATCACCATTACTCCTGCAGGAGAAGGACTTAGATGCCGAGCCAATGTTGGGCTTTTGTACTGGGAAGAAAAGCGAGATGCTGAATGGTGGATAATGATCTTACCGAAGCCCGTTGGCTGTCTGAGTTCAGGCGGAGGTTCTTTGGGTGGCGTTGGTTCACTTTTCCTCTGTGTTGCTGTGATGTTATCAACTTCAGATGGGTCTTCCAGAAACAAATTCTGCAGTGGTTAGCAACAACAATATCTGAATGCTTCCATGGGTATTATTGGGATGTTATTAGCTGATAAAAATGAAAGTGTGTGTCTTACCCTGAGTAGGAAACCATAAATCAAAATCCTAAAATGGTCAACGTTAAAGGAATCCTCAGTTTTCCATTCCTGTTATCAATGAAATAGTTGCATGTGCCTGAAGTAAAAAATCATCATGTTTACTGAAGCGGAACTTCTTAACAAATGGAAAAGCTGATTTAAAAATCAATAGACTGCCTTGTTCAAGGGCAGATTAACTCCAGATGCAAAAAAAAAAAAAAAAAAAACCTGACACGTTGCTTTAAGAAAAAAAAGTGATAAAATATGCAGAAATAAAAACACTCACTAGATCTTTTTAGAAAATAATCTGCAATATCTTTCCTCCTATAAATAGGAACGATGCAGCTGATTCTGGCTGAGCCTGTTTGTTGGCTTGGTTCAAAGAATTTGTTGAATACACAGTGGATCTGCTGAGTATATAGATGCACTGAATTGTTTATTCTCTTTGTCAGTGTTGCATTTGTCTGCAGTGATAAAGGGAATGTTGCATTTCTGAACCAATATACCACAAATGTACACGAGGTGATGTTGTGAACTTGTTTTCTCAGCCAGGGATGGAGTACAAGAGCGTCTCTGGACCAGTTCTGTGTCAAGGTATAGAGTTAAAAATAACTGTCAATGCTTATATAAATGTATTTATGTGTGTGTGTGTGTGTGTGTGTATATATATATATATATATATATATATATATATATATATATATATATATATATACTAACCATTTACTCTGAGATTCAACAGTTTCAAATTAACAATATTTCAAATGACATGATTAATCCACTTAAAAAAAGACAAAATTATGAAAACAAATAGAAACAAAGTCATTTCTAAAAATGATATTGATACTACTATACTACTGAAAGACAACTGAATCTTTTAAAACAATCCTGATTTTTGCAAATAATACTTTGCCATCCATTTCTTTAAGTAGAAATGAAATGTTGGTAGAATGTTATAATTTGGTCACAAAATTTCCAAAGTGAAATGTAGGTTGTGGTTTTTAAAGAACATAAATGTGAATAAACAGCAATTCCAACGGGAACTTCACACACACGTGCTCGGGCCGTAAATATCACACACATTTCTTTTGTTTTCTAAGCAGACACACAAGTACATGACACACGAAGATTCATAAATCAGTATCCCGTTTCATTGCAGATAAAGACAAATGTTTCTGAAGCAGCTCCTTCGAAATGAATCATTTAGCAGGCCTGTGTTGTCACACACTCTATAATCGTGAAAATGGCTGTAAAACTTTCTGTTTAAAACAAACCCGTGCAATAGATGGGCAGTTTAGTCACAGGCAAAACCAACTCCATAAAACAGGCTCTCAAAGAGACATCAATAGCTGTTAATATTTAATTTTGCCCATCCTATAATGCGTTTCACTGAAACAAATCATTACTGTATTGAATTTGAGATAAATGGTGTGCGGAAAATTCTGAGGCTTAAAGCATTTTCCTCTGTTCTGCAAAGTATGCAATTTATATGCACGTGTAATATAAAGACATATGCGATTATTTATTACGCTTTCATTGCAGGGACAATTTAGATTCATTTTGCAATAAAACACACATAAAACAGTACAACACAGCTACATAAAGTCCTTTTAAAGTTTTATTCACTTAAACTTTTCAGTGTTAAAGCAACAAGAAAACATTTAGAATGTCCTTTGGTGTGATTTTCTTTTTTTACATGTCAGTATATATACTGTATGTAAACTGATATTCTTTGATGCCAGCACGTTGCCAATATACTTTAGGAAAACTTCACAATCCAAATGAAGGAAAAAAAAAAGCCTAAATGAAATAAAATTTCAGACAAACATAATTGAATATTTAATTCTGTTTGCACCTTGATTGAACGCACTAAAATGTTGCCCTTAAACACATTTCAGCAATAATACAAAAAAGTTTATGTTCTACATTATCTTTACTCTGTCAAGAAAATAACTTCTGTATTAATACAAAAATTAAATACACTGATGACTGTCTAAGCACTTCATCTGTTTGGGTGAAAACATACATCTCTGACCGAGGCCTCAGCAAACAGTCCGTCACATTGCAAAGTCATGAGTCTTTAATAATATTTTTTGGAGGATAGGGGTTGTGCCACATGAGTGTGACTAACATCACACAGACCGAAAGGAAACCAAAAAAATATATGAAAAAAAAATACCAAGGGTTACAGAATAACATTCACAAAAGCACATGGTGGAGGAAGGACGGGGCTCTTGACACAAAGGACACTCTAAAGTTTATTTTCGAGGGTGGGGTCGGGGTGTTGGCGGGACGAGCTCAATTTGAAAGCGGATCAAATGTGACAGTCTGAATAGATTTCCTTATATCCACAATGCACTGACAGCAAAGAATGCTTGTTTCTTATCGCAAGTCTTTCTCCATATTATTACTGCTTTATCTTTATTTTTTTTGCAATTGCTAGTTCACACAATCCGGACAGTTTTTCCATCCATCGCTCCGTGTCACAATAGCCGAAAGCAGTCTACAGCCAACATGATACCCAGAATGGCTCAGGTGAGGGGCGGCAGCTGGCTTTACTTGTACATGCCGCTGGCTGAACGCAGCTCCCGTTGCCATGGTGATAAAGGGAGGAAAGGGATGAGACTTGTCCGCTCCGATCCCTGTCGCTCTCTCATTCTGTTAGGGGAGTGAGTATCTACTATGGCTTGGTTCACGTCTCTAGTTCCTCTTATTTGCTTCATAAAGCATATGCTCAGGTAAATTCTATAAATAACACCTTGATCTTTTTTTTTTTTTTTTAACTTTTAGATTTTTATATTGAATCAATTTTTATAAATGCTATTTTTATTGATGTATTTATTTATTATATTTTGTCTGTCATCCTCTGAAATTTCGCTTTGATATTTGGGCACATTCCACATGGCCGGCCGAGTGTCGGTGGGTCTGGTGCGCTGCTCATACAGAAGATGCTGGATAGTCAGAGATCTGCCTCTCAAAGGACTGTGACCCAGCAGATCTCCATGAGGAGAACAGGACCCAAGACGAACAACAGCAAAAGCAGGATCGGCGCAGGGGGGCGGAGGGAGGCCTGGCCCGAGTCCGACAATCCGCAGCCGCCCGGCTCGTTCTCACACCGCGGTTTCTCACACAGCAGGCCGATGTATGCTGGAGGACACTGACAACGGATGTTGTTCACACACACACCACCGTTTTGGCAACGTAGAAGTTCATTGTCGCACACCCGGGCTGTGGCATTGAGAGGAAAAGGGTAAGCAGAAGACAAACACACACACAGGCTAAACCCAAACAAGTATGAACACTTCTATGATTACATAGAGCTCTATCCTGTGATATCATATATTCATCTATTGCTGAAAATAGACAGAAATAGTCAATACAAAGTGCAGGCAAAGTATTGATTGAAATGAATCACAAGTAGAAAACTTAATATCATTATTAATAGAAAATCATAAGTGAAAAATATTGATAGACTTTTTTTTTTTTTTGCAGAAAATTGAACTCTTCAGCTTTGATTATTATTTAAAAATTATTTTCGTCGAAAAGTTTACTTGGCATCCCTGCTCATCGGCCACCTCAAAATTACTATTTGGAAAAAAGAAAAAGATAAAAAAGGAGTTAAAGGATTAATTCACTTCAGAATTAAAATTTACTGATACATATACTTACCTCCAAGATGTCTATGTCTTTCTTTCTTCAGTTGAAAAGAAATTAAGGTAAATTTTCACAGGATTTTTCTCCATATAGTGGACTTCAACGGCTACCCACGGGTTGAAGGTCCAAACTGCAGTTTCAGTTCTGCTTCAAAGGGCTTTACACGATCCCTGACGAGGAATAAGGGTCTTATCTAGCAAAACAATCTGCCATTTTCTTAAAAAAAAAAAAAAAAAAAAAAATATATATATATATATATATATATATATATATATATATATATATATATAATATAAAATATACCTTTTAAACCACAAATGCTCGTCTTGCACTCGCTCTGACGTAGGCGGAAATGCCACGGTAGGGCGAAAAACTCATTTTCTCCTCCAACTTCAAAATCGTCCTACACTGTTGTTTTACCTTATTTTGTAAAGGGCGCTTTGTCTTTGTACGCTCGCTTTGTATACACTTGCTCGGAACTTCTGCCTACATCACACGTGACCTTTTGCATGATTGCATTGCAGAGCTAGTGCAAGACGAGCATCTGTGGTTAAAAATTACATACATTTTTTTTGGAAATAACCAATTGTTTTGCTAGATGAGACCCGTATTCCTTGTCTGGGATTGCGTAGAGCGCTTTAAAGCTGTACTGAAACTGCAATTTAGACCTTCAACCTGTTGTACCCCACTGAAGTCCACTATATGGAGAAAAATCCTGGAATGTTCTCCTCAAAAACCTTAATTTCTCTTTGACTGATGAAAGAAATACATAAACATCTTGGATGACATGGGAGTGAGTAAAAAAAAAGTCATAAAATTTTAATTCTGAAGTGAACTAATCCTTTAAAGTACTATAATTTGTCTGGTTTCATTTGAAACACTGAAGAAAATGTCACTCAAGAGACCTCAGCACTGCCATTAACACAAATCATTAACATGGCATAGGTTTCTACAAATCGCAGACAATGAATTGCATTCTCCATTATGTGGTGGCACTGCACCCCTCAGGCGCATTGGGCTTCAGTATATTTAACAACAGGGACACCAAGGCCAGACCTTCTCCCTACGGATGCAAGCTGTTGAGCAAGCATCAGGCAAACAAATTCCAGTGCAAACTAGCAAAACCAACAGAAACAAATAAAAACCGATGAACAAGCCATGCCTCTCACATCTTCATCAAGATAGAAAAGCACTGTAAACCTGCTGATTGGAAAATAATCATCTAACACACAATCATTGACCTTTTTCAGCTTGCGAGGAATGGTTCTGAGAGGCCTTGTGCGTTGCAGCATCTGTTTAATGGCTGTTACTGAGCTATTTTGGGATGGACTGAGCTGACAGGAAGAGCTGGATGATAGAGAGAGGAGGTGTAACTCTCCCAGTCATAACAGGCTGATTAGGGAGCTGGCAGAGCTACATGGTCTCCAGCTTCTCTCTCTCCATCTCCTGTGTGGATACGGGCTTTATGGTTGAGTCAGGGAAAAATGAGCCCCTGTTTGTGTCCATAATTCCCTCTGTTCATCACTGCCGAGTCTTTTTACGATGCAGATCAATCGTTCCCTAGTGAAAACCCACACTCATACCACAAAACAAGACTCAGACATTGGACCTGCAAGATGAACAAGCTATTTGAATTATGTGATTATCACATATTGTGATTGAATGCGTTCAATTAATATTAGTCTCATTAGTATTTGTTAGTAAAGACATGCAAATCATATTTTTGGATACACACTGATACAATTTAATTGTAATAAATAATAATAATTATTATTACTAACATTGAAAAATTATCACTGCGCATCCAAATGTTAAGAAATTATAATTACAATATATTGTGCATTACAGTTATGCATTAAATTTAACAAAATTAATGCATTTTCCTAATTAGACACTACATTAGTTTCAATGTTTTCTGTCTGATCTTTAAAGACTTGAAATCAGTGTCTAAATTTAAAGCAACGTATGAATGTTAGAACAACTTTGATATACAATTACCTACACTCTAAAAAAAACTACACTCTATAATAATAATAATAATAATAATAATGCAACAGTTTGCATATTTTGTTTTGAGTTGTCACAACTTTGAGTGAATTTACATCCAACCAACAAACTATGTTGAGTTAGAGGAACTTTATAATTTGTAGAATAAACAAATTTTTAAGTTGATTACTCAGTAAATAAATAAATAAATAAATAAATAATAATAATAAAAATCCTCCAACTACCGGATTTGTATCCCTGCCATGGCTTATGTAGTCAATGTAATGTTTACCTTCATGTATCCACTCTTCAGCAATGGTAACCACAAAAACTTGACATTACAGCATTACAGAAACTCTTTAAATGTCAAACATAATAGCATTAAACACTAACAGGTTGTTCCCTTCACTAAAAACACATAAATTAAAGGGTTAGTTCACCCAAAAATGAAAATTGTCATTTATTATGTCAGTGGTTCGGAGCGCCATGTGATTCCAGTAAACGAACTTCGTTACTTGATAATTGTTTTCGAAATTTCAATAGTTCACATGACTTTCGCAGTTTGATAAGTGATCCGAAGCAGTGTTTTGAAACCGGCCATAACTGGATAATGTTGAAAAGCCGTTATTTATTTATTTATTTATTTTTTTTGCTTTATAATATTAAGGTTGAACCACTATTCTCACATGAATTGTTTTAAATATGTTTTTAGTAGCTATCTGGGCATTGAAAGTGTTAATTGTCTTGCCGGCAATAGAGGCCTCACTGAGCCATCGGATTTTATCAACGATATCCTAATTTGTGTTCCGAAGATGAACGAAGGTCTTACGGGTGTAGAACGACATGAGGGGGGAGTAATAAATGACAAAAGTTTAATTTTTGGGTGAACTAACCCTTTAACACTTAATTTCAACATTTATTCTCCTTTGCAGTCCTATGCAAAGCATGCTGGGAACTAGAAATCCACTTCCTAATTTCCAAAGTTATCAAGACAATTTCATTGTTACTACAACCTATTTTTTTTTTTTTTTAAAAAAAGCCAATAAACACAGTATTGTCTGTAATTTAAAGTCAAATTTCTAAGTTGATGTATTGATCAACATTATTATGTCTATACAAACTCTACAAAATAATGTTTACAACTGGAAAGGTTTCATTAAAACAATACATATTAACTTGCAACCATGCATTTACTTAAGTTGTGGTAACAGGTCCCCTGAATTACTTTTTAGAGTGAATGGTAAATGTGATGTGCTGCTTTTGTTACTGCTCTCTAACATGTTAAAAATCATTTAGATCACAGTAGTTTAGGGAGGTTAGTTTATCTACGTTTTTTCTTAAAGTATTCAAATTCATGTAGACCAGTATGTTTTACTAATGGGGCACTGGTGTAGTCATGAGAGCACATTTTTAACTTGTCTAGCCTGCCCTTAAGAAATAATAAAAAAATGATGAATGAAAAGGTGAAAAAAAACTGTTTATAAAAGAGGTTTCTTTATAAAAGAGGCTTTATTGATTCAATGTTCTGGATAGGCGCTCTTTATCTTTTTAAATCTTCAAGTTGCCCACTTCTCTTTTATAGACAAAATGTTATTATTATAAATGAATCTTTTTTAAAAGATGTGTAGGACATATTGACTGTTTGCAATCTAGACATCAATGTTGCCTCTTACCAAACTGTCCATGAGAAGGAGATTGTACAAAACAGGTAATGAGTTGATTGTGTCTGCGGAAAGAGTTTTAGAACAACTCTTCTATGTGGGAAAGAGCGAATTGATCGATTACCTTTTCCACAACTGTGGCCTTTGGCAAGAGTGTTTTTGTGCTTCATCTGAAGACAGACTTAAAAGAGGAACAGTTATGTAGGTAATGTATCTCTCAAGAGTTTTGGTCTTTTTGGTTCACCCTGAGATCAACTCTTTCTGTCTCCTCAGTTTGATATCCCCTGATGACCAGAAAAAGCTGCTGAGGCAAGCGTCAGTGATTTATAGGGGGAGGGGGGAGGGGGGAGGGGGAGAGGGGAGAGGGTTGAGAATGTTTGGTTGAGAATATATCTCCCATATCCTACAAACAGTTTAACCTCTATATCATTCCCCATGCTCTCCAGAGCCCATGCACAGGAAGGTGTTTTTATCTAATAAATATGAGCACAGGTCTATTTTAAGAGCAACAGAAGATCTGTATATGTTTAAAGCATGTGCACTCATAACAAAGAAAAATATGCTCAGCCTCTAATTCTGCATTCATAACGTTCTTGCATGTAAATAAACCATAATAAGAGAATAAATTAAGCCATTTATTGGGTTTGCTTTTGATAAGAGGGATAATATTTATTGAGAACAGCAGTAGATTGCATGGTGCTCTGGGAAGAAAAGGCTTATTTGAAGAAAGATTTGAGCTTTAATTGCATACCGAAATCTGCATACAGATGGACGGGATCAGGAAAACGAGCCTTAGATTACATTTATTACGCACATTTTGGCCTCTGGGATTTTTAATGAGACAAATGCAACAAACTTAAATCTCTTGTCTAGGACGTCTAACAAAAAAGCAGCTGTGTTGATGACAACATCAAATTAAAATGGTTATGGTGATTTACCGTAGTGCATACCATTGGCTGACACAGTCACATGGTAATACATCTTCATGCTGGTGGGAGATGGATGTATATAAAGAACATGTCTCTTTATCTCTTTTTGAGGACATCTTCCAGAGCAGACAGTAATGGGAGTGCATTTGCCACATGTCACCATTTGTACCAAACTCTATGTTATACTTTAATCTTGTGACATGTGATGGTGTGAATTTCTGCTTCTCACAATAAACCAGCCTCACACTGTTGCATTCAAAGCCGCTCTGAACTCAATATACACATGTACTGGACTGTCCATCTCACATTATTACATCCAAAAATCCCTTTGTGTTATCTGAGGCTTTGGTAAATGTTGACCTTTGATGCTGGAAGCCCATTGAAGAATACAAATCAATGCATGACCTACGGATCGTTTCAACCGCAACGCTTGGAGCCAAGAGAGAAAAGCAGCCATCACAATGTGGCCATAATAGCAAACAGCCAGAGAACACAGCGCAGGCGTCAAATGTTCTGCTCACTTCAAATATTAGCTCAGCTGTCTGCGTTCATCTGCACAAATGCACATGCATTGGACTCTGCTGAGATTTGTTTGCATGATTTATCTCTGTGATTGAGAAGAATTCTACAGTAATACTATTAATAAAAACAATTCTAATAAATGATGATGGTAATTCCCCTCAAAATTGAATCTGCAGTTAAACCACTAACAAGGCAGCATAACAGGTGTGACTGAGCCTTGGATGGAAGTCAGTCCAAGTTTTCTTTGTCCCCAAGTGCTGTAAGCAAACCAAGCTGCTCATTCCTGGGTAAGCCAAAAAAGCAGCAGCAAACAGAGAAAATAGAGGGAGGGAAGGAAGAAGGGAGGGGGTGAGAGGGAGGGAAAAGAGAGCAGGGGACTGAAGCTGCAGGTTGGTTGGAGGTTCTACTTACATTTGCAGCCATTGTCCCACAAATATCCTGGCAGACACTCATGGCACTTAGCCCCTGTCGTTCCCTCCTTACATTTACAATATCCTGTGCCATTACAGCGTTCAGTGTTTGAGCCAAAGGGATTACAATTACAGTCTGTAGAAACAAGACACACACATACACACAGTGGAGAGACGGGGTCTGTGGTCTTCAGCCTCTCAGATCAGCTCATGAATAAAATCCCTCTGTTTTCTACACAAAAAGCATTTTCGCTCAAAATGGGCCTCTGCTGCCTCCTTCATGCACATTGCTAGTCTACAAAGGACAGATTTATAACCCGTATATCTGAATATTTACCTTACATCTTCCATTTCAAAGGAATAAAATGAGAAGCATCAGCTGGGGAAGGTGAGTGAGGGTGGAAAATGGAAAAACTGGCATTTGGTTTAGTGAAGAAATGTATGTTTGTGAATGTTTAACGTCTTGGAAGTCCCATAATGGGAATGAATGAACTGTGGATTCTGAATAATTTTATGAAAATATATTTCTATATTTAGTATAGCACCAAAAATGAGTGGCATGAAGGGAAGGAACATACAAAAGAGAAAAAGACACACGGTGAAGGGTTCCTGAGCAGCCAATTTGTTTGCTGTCCACAAGTCAAATACTGATAATTTCTCCTCAAAAATACCTTGTAATTAAATAGATACTACAGGAAATGTCCTTGAAGGTGACTATTTTATTAAAGTCAACATCATTTTAATTGTGTTTTTCTGAGTGAATCAAGATACTGAACAGAAAAAATTTATTTTATCCAAGTAAGTGTTTGGGAATATCAGTAACTCTCTAGGTCATGGATCACTCCTACTAACATTTGAACTAAAGCCATCTGGCCAACTACCCAGGGTCTGATTACTTTGACGGGCCATTCAAAACCTACATCTCTGGGATGTCTATGGACAAGACAAATGTTTTGAGCAGATGTTGAGCTACTGAAGGGTTTTAAATATGCAATTTTTTTTATTATTATTATTATTTTCCATTCAGAAGAGAATCTGATCAATTCTCTTGTGCTTCCTCTGAAGAACTTGGCCTGAAACTCTTTTGTGTGTATTGGCATATCTGATCAATACTGCATTATTGTTTTTGGAAGAAACTACTCCTTTTCAGTATGAATTCACCAGTATGCCCAGTACATTAGAACGCATATATTCACACATTATATCTGTGAATATAGCCTTGAGGTTTTAATACAGTAAGTAGAAGACATTAATGGTTATTAATTATTAATGCTTTGCTAAAACACTAACAAACCTCTCCTAAGATGCACTTTTCACATATTTTGACAGCTCTGCGGCCCTCCTGTGAGTACAGATTTTGCTGGGTTGAGGTGGAGGTCAGAGTCTGTGACCCGTATCACCTAAAAATGTGTGTGTAAGTCACACAGCCGTGACCTGCTCCCAGACACCTCTCTCGCTCTCTTCTCTCTCTCTCGCTTCTTCTTTCCCAGAGTGACATATGCAGCACGCAGCACCTTTTTCTGTGGCTGCGAGCCCTCCCAGACACCTCACTGAGGAAGTGTGATGGCAGACATCACCTCTGTCTCACAATGACACCTTTCTGGCTTTATTGTCTGTCTTTTGTTTATTCTTTCTGTCTTTTCTTGTTCTCTGCATCATGATACGTTTTCTTTTCCTTTCTGAGCTTTGTAATAAACAATAAAGTTGACACTATTAAACATGGCAATTTTTTTCCGACAGTGTGTTCTGTTATAATCTGCCATGGATCATTGCGTCATATACTTTCTGGTTTTGTGGTCAAATATCAGAGGGATGTGGTTCAACGTGACGTTGCTGACTCACACAAGCATGCGTGAAGAGACTCGGTGATGACAGACAGATGGACAGACACAGAGAAGGGAGTGAAGAGATGAAGGATGATGGAGCAATAGAAAGGGAAGGCCAGATGGCAGAATTTGGGAGGGTGTGTGATGTGCTATAAGCCGTGTTGGTGGATGGGAGTGCTGGAGGACTGACCTATGCAAACATTCTCATCGTCCAGCTCTGCTGAGGCATTGCGGTAGTATCCAAGCTTGCACAGCTGGCAGTGCTGCCCTCTAGTGTTGTGCTTACAGCTCACGCAAATGACGGTGTTTAGCACCTCGATGTAACTGCAGCGATTGGAGTGACTGAAGCATTCACAGTCTTGCAAAAAGGGGAGAGAGATGTGGCTGTGTTTAGGGTATGTGTGTGCGAGTCGCGGCGGCGCTGCAGAAGAGGGGCACCATGGCATGCGAGGTTTGGATGGTCTGAAACAGCGGAAGGGTGGCAGGCACTGCCATGGATGCAGCCAGCGGTGTTAGATGTACGATCACCTTAAGATGAATGGAGAAGCGGTGTTGTTATTAGAGAGTTCGCCTCGAGCACACCACAGAAATGGAGAGGAAAGTAAGAGCAGGAATGTTACATGGAAATCAAACACGAGTAGATGTAATTTTCAACCTCGGCAGAATGCGAGTGCACATGCGATTTGAAATTTACATCCACAGTATTTATATTCTATTGCTCATGGAGAGTTGTCTCAAAGAAATGATGGAAGGGTGTAGTGAAGGAGCTGGAACTTTCAAACATGAGAATAAAACAATGGCTTCTATTTTCTATGCCCCCGAAATAACAAAGCATCTCAGGTCGAAAACGGGTACACAAACTGTATGCTCTCCACAGAACTACTGCCATAAAATGAAAGACAAAGCACTTTTTTCAGTATTGATTCTGTCAGCTCCAAAAATGAGAAATAGCACAACCAAATCAGAAATAACTTCCTATCTATTTCCCCACAGCCTCCAAAGAAACCAAACAACGTTTATCCAGGACCCGCAAGGAGTTTGTCCTAGTTTCAAAGTGAAGTTGAATCTCAATGCTCGGATGCTGCTCTTGGCATAACAAAGTGGTGCCCTGACCTGCCTGGGACACTTGGTCAACCAACTGGCCAGAACCTTCAATCGAACGGGTCTGACAAATCTTCTCGTTCATAAAGCCTCCGCGTCCTTCCCTCCAAAAGATGATTTCAGGGCTTTAGGGAGAAATGGAGGGATTCTCATTATCAACATCTGGATTGAGGTCAGGCCTCCTCAGCAGCCTTTTCCCCCGTCCCCTGACTGGAGGAGTCGAAACAGACATACCTCCTGTAAAGCGATCTCTAAAGCTGCCTGAATATGTCAATCATTCTGTCTGAGAAATGTTTTAGAGGCCCACTTTAACAAAAAAAAATTGACAGGCTTCTCGCCTGTGAGCCACTGCGGAATTATATCAGATTCAATGTTCTCATCCAAACTCGGATCAGCAATATTGTCTGAATACAATACATTAATCCGACAGAATCAACATGATGCTTCCCCTTCTGATTCATCAAGTAAAATCTTTGTCTCCTCGAATTTCAAAGACTTGTGTGTCCCAAAAGCATTCAGGACAGAGATTCCATGCTGATTCAGGATGGAGTTAATTAACAAATTAATAATAAACAAATTAAACCATAAAGTAAATACAACAAAATCAAATGTTTTACTGGTACATCTTGATAATATAGAAAGTGGGAAAAGTAAGGTCAGGGATAGGTGTTCTGCAAGTACAGAAAGTACAGGACTCACTCTGGATTCATTCAGGGGATGGTGGGGGTGGGGGTGGGGTGGGAGGGTAATTCGGACAACATACACTGACACAGAGTAGTGAGAGGTTATGAATCGAGTCCTCCTACCTCTCTTACTGTTTGCAACTTGTACAGAAGGAACGGTTGACAAAGCAACTTGAGGAGCTACTGGACAAAATAAAGACAAAATAAATCAAATAAAAACATATTAAATCAACAGAAACCTTAAATTATAATATGAAAATTACATAATGTTCGTACCAAAAGAATAATGAATTTGACAATAAAACAAGAAGGCAGACTATTTAAATCCTGTTTCTCTGCCATTTATGATAAAAATAGACACAAAAAGAACACAAATTTGCATAGTGCACGTTCCATTCCTTGCAGCTCTTGTGGTTTGGAAGTTTTCAATGCCTCTGGAAAAGAAAAAGCCTGCATTGCTGGCAGAAACTGCTCAGCTGGCATTAGCATAGTTGAGCTTCCCAGGCTTCTTGTGTGAGAGCACGTAAGGCTTAGATCCCTACGTCCCGCTGCCAGTCCGACACAACAGCAGAACAACGGGGCTCAGAACAATCCCAAAGTTATCAGCTCATCATGCATTCACAAAACAACCCAAGTTGCAATGAGCACTATGTCCTTTACTAACCTCCAACCCCCAATTCAATCAAAACCACTGTTTATTCAGGCCTGCTGTTTGCATGTTGTCTTTCCGCACAATGTATTAACTTGAAACAGTATACCTAAAACAGCCATGAAAACTCCCTAGCAGGGCTGAGAGAAGATTGAGAGGGCCCAAGAGAGAGCGCCATTCCTAATTAAAATGGAGGGCATAATGCTTTAAATCATCTTCGCGTGTGTCTTTATGGCTGTTGAGCTTGTTTCTAAGAAATGCTGATTGCTCAAAAATCTCACAGCTTTCAGACATGTCAGAAACTCGTACGTGAAAGAGAAAAAGCAAAAAGATAATGTTTGTCCATCTGGAATGAGTCAGTACAACAAATATACAAAAAGACTAGCTGTCAGCAAACTTCTGCTGGATCTGTTTCACTCTTATAGCAGTCTAAAAATTGTTCTAAGAGTCAGATCAAAGGAAATTTTATCCAAGTTGAAAAATATACCCTACCTTGATTTCTGTTAGCGACACCTAGGGATGAAATGTTCTGCCGAACTGCATGCAAGCAGGAGAAATCAGGTGTTAATTGAATGCACTGGCTGTCGGATGTCAGATGCACTAGGACGGGTCCAGTTTGGACTCATGTACACATAAACAGCTACACACATCTCCAGATGGGTCATTCATAAAGTTGAGCTGATAAGCTCGATGAGAACAAGCAACCAATAGACCAATCACAGGTCATCTCTAGAGATTGTATGTAATTGAGCTATATTTTGTGGCATATTCTATATTAATACATGGAAATGACGGCTGACAGAGATGAAGGGGAATTGTGTCAGTCTTTCGGATGCACTATGTGAGACTGGATTGTGCGCATGTGTAATCATGGTTGCTTGAGATACTTGTTCAGTTCATCAAATTGATTCATTTGAAATGATGATTTGATGGGAATATCCTCATAATTACATACAATTCATTTCCTTAGATGTGGAAATATTAAGACTGGGAACGGGGCAGTCTCTCAGTCAATCTCAGAGGCAGCACTAAAGCGAAAGGACCAAACCAAACGTTTCTTCCATCCAACACAAACATGGTTAAGTCCCTTATGTGCTGCTTCATGGTTGACCTCATTGTGTGGGCAAAGTGTGTAAAACGAGGACAGGGTGCAGGAATTGCAGTGAAGACAAGTCTATGAATTTGAATTTTTTTTTTTTTTTTTTTTCACCAGGGACATAGCATGGTGGTTGGGGACTCGGAATGCATGCAGACGCAGGTTACTGACAGAGGAAACCCATCTTGAAGACCCATTATGAAATGGCCTCTATGTCCAATCACATTGGGAGAAATGACTCTTTTTCCATGTGATTCGGGGAATTCCGTGAAAATAACTATGAGTTTTCAGTTCAAGCTCCAGGAATATTTTATGATAGAAATTAAAGATGAAAAACAAATAACTATTCTTGTAAGATTAATAGGATAATGTGAGCTGAGGGTGTGTTTTCAACATTGCAAAGTGTTTCTCATTCTTTAGATTAGTATTTGTCTTGTCAGCATCACCTCATCCGTTGAAGAATATTTTGATACTCAACCACATTAAAACACAAACAAGAAAAAAGGAATGTTTTTAGAATTATCTCAAATTGTGATTAGGCTTTAATTTGTAAACTAATAAATTCTTCTAAACTAAACCATTTGGATCCATCAAACTAATCTAATATTTGGAGAAACACTTTCTTTCCACAACAATTTTCATGGATGTTTTTTTTTTTTTTAATCCAGTTGGACACAAAGATTGAGGACACAGCAAAGAGCTAACATTGGAGTTGATAACAGTTTGGAAGTTATCTGCCCTCAGAGTGATGGACGAATCCATCTGTCCTCTTTCATTACATTACATGACACTCCGAAGCCAGCATCATGATAGCCATGGGACAACGTTGAGCACTTTATTATTGATATAAAATGTGTTCCGTATTAGCAAGTGATTAAGAACGATGCTCATCACATCTGCTCCTCATCAATGTTTTTGTTAGTGGAAATTTGGATAAAAATTGGATAAATAAGAAGTGACAGCTTTTAATCAATGCCATCCCAGTAATGAAATGCAATCCTGTACAGCCAAAATCTCATCTTAAAATATTAATTTTGCTCTAATGCCTGCATTAGGCAATTCTGGCAGGCTTAATAAACTTGAAATAGAATTGGGAAAAGTCAATAAAGAATTCAATTACCCTCAAGCAACTCTGAGGAAACTGCAGTGTTTTCTTTTTCAGTCTCGCAAAACATCTCCGTCCTCAAGGACACTCTTTACAAGTTCTCTCTCTATAGTTTTTGTGAAAGGGAGAGAATGGTGTTTATAATTGTTATAGTGATGGTCAGAGGACAGTTTTTATGGCTTCAGTATCATCAAACTGTTCAGGACCCTAGTTGTACTGTGAGTGTCTCATCTTTGTGTCTTTCTGGACGGAGGTGTGTAAATTCACCATGAAGGACAGTGAGTGGATGTTCATGGTACAGTAGCATGTTTGAGGGTGGTCTGAAGATTGAATAAGAAATAATGGAGTGAGCCCATGCAGAAATGGCACAGCACAGGCCATGCTTTACAGCCAAACACAAAACACACTTGAGGAGAGGAGGAGAGGGGAGTTTCCACTTGGTTTGACGTACATTTCTGATTAAAAGTGCAACTTATAATGCTTATAATATAATTTTTTGTTCACTAATTCTCAACAAATGTTCATTGGTAACTCTCTAACGTATGCATAAATAAGAGATGTATAAATCCTTATCATCTCCTATAATAATACCAATGTTCATTATTGAATATTTGATATGTGCAATGTTATTCCATACACCTGTGATATGTTACACCAATCTATCCAAAGAGGAAATGTGTATATTTGTCCTGGACCCAAGAGAAGTGAAGCGTGTGGAAATATTCAGGGCTTTACATGTATTCTGACTTGTTCAATATCTCTGTGGCTCCAGTATTCACATTCAACCTCCCTGCACCTGTAACTCTATCTGTCTGCTGGCTTATGAGACCAGATAGTACCAGATAGACCTGCATTTCTCATATTAAAATGATATTCCCTAAAATGATATTCCCCCCTTTCTACTTTGGAAGAGATACTGAAATGTTTCTAAGACCCTGTGGTATTTGTGTGGCAAAACTTTAAAAATTACTTTGCACAGTTTATATTCAACAGATCCAATGAAAATCAGAAATTAACGTTCAACCAGAAGTGGATTTGAGGTAAAGTGAGAAGCAAAGCTGTTCATCTCGCACTTCCTGTGATTTGGTTCTATGAGTTTGTTTACTTACTAACTGGACCAACGCTATTTGGCAGACCTAGAAGAGAGACAACAGAAGAGATTATATTAGTAAGAGTACATAACACTTGCAACAGCAACAAACATTAATTTTAAAATGTAATAAAAAAGTGCATTTGGAGAGCAGTAAATAGAGAATCTCCTTTGAAGGAAGGAGGACTCTTGGAGACAACGCTCTAGTGGAAGAAAGAGAGCTGAACTCATGCCCCTGCCATTTGCCATCGATCTAGTGTTCGGCATCCAATCTCTCTCCCTGATCTCTGCTTTATAGGGACAGTTAAGAGTCAAATTTATGACCTTTGGAAGGAGGGTTGAGAAATCACAAGGAAAATAGGCACCTCCAACGAACATGTGTGAAGACTGAGACAGAAAGATAGAAGAGGAAAAGGAGTAGAGAGGACAACCTGCATAGGGAAATATAAACTCTAACATAATGCATAATGCTTTGGTATTCACATCCATTACCAAAGAGCGTCCCTCATTGAAGAAATCCTGCTTGTTTTTTAATTGATGAAATCAAGAGAGAAATCTTTCACACAGAAGACTTCATGCAAATTCAACTGTATATGCAAACTATAGCACAAGGGAGTTTTTCTTACTGCTCCCTTTCTGGGGTTTTTTTTGTCCCCTAAAATCTTTTCACTGACCCCTATAGCGCCCCCTTGCGGTATCCGGGGGTGGGGTGGGGGGGGGTCCCAATACCCGAGTTTGAAAACTCCTGATTTAGAGTAAAGATTTACTATTTTTATATATAGTAACAATTCAACAGCACTAAATTCGTTATAATAATATATATATGTTTTTAAGTTTTTAACTCAAAGGAGTGAAACCTGAGTTTCTGTGATATTCTGATTCCTACATTACAGCAAGGCTTGTTTCCCTCTTTCAAAGCAAGTCTATGAGAATGTCATCATGGACAAATTACAGCTTACATTGATGCTGCATCTGACACCACAGAAACAAATTCAGACGTCTCTATATACTCTCAACATCATCAACAGTGTAACACGGCACCTCTCATAGCACATAGCACGCTCTCTTTGCATTAAATACAGTCCGGCTTTTAGCCATGGTTCACATTCATCCTCATGATTCATGTCATGTAAGTGCTATGCAACCTCGTTTTTAATTTATGTATTTATTCACCTCTCCTCTTTTGAGATGGACAGTCGACTACCTAAGACGGACACAAAATATCATGTGTCATATCATTAGATTACCTTTCAATCAGAGCGGTTTTCAGCCCCCCTCACCTGCTGGAACTCTCCATTATGAGAGAGAGCATGAATCAAATTGTGAAGCCTGATGCAGAAACACATTAGGCTGCTTATGTTTATTGCACACACTCCATTGATTTTTACTATCTGAACTTCTGCACTCTGGGGTCACTCGAGTCTCCAGGATCAAATGATGATGGGCAGGAGTGTGTGTGCTAAATGAATATATATTCAGGAGGATTTTTCCATTCTTCCTGTACCTGATTTTACATCAGAAAAATAATGTGCATTAATCACACCTTTAGTAGCTTAATGGCTTATTGTGTTGCTTAATTAGCTTAAAATATCGAAATATATATATATATATATATATATATATATATATATATATATATATATATATATATATATATATATATATATATTTATGTGTGTTTTTAATTTATTTATAAGTGCCTCCTCAAAAAATTATTATTATTTTTTTTTTTATTGCTCTAGTGAATTAAGCAGCCATTTGACATTTACCATAAGTTTCTTATTTAGAGTAGGCTATCATTTCACACACACACACACACACGACAAATACATAAATAAATAAATCGAATTTTGGGGATGGTTTGCCAAAAGTAAAAATTCTGGTTATTTACATTTACTCACCCTCATGTCGTTACGAACCTGAATTACTTTCTTTCTTTTGCGGCACATAAAAGAGGATATTTTGAAGAATGTGGGTAACCAAACAATTTTGGTCTGTAAATATATCTAAATGTCAATTCAGAAGCAGTTTCTGAAAAAAACCATGGATGTTGTAGCCTAAAAGTTTGTTCATTCCTTCCTACATTCTATTCATTTTTCAAACAAATACTTCCTTGATTTTGTGCAAATCCACCTTTCCATAAATTAATAAGACCTCTTTCTAACAATCAAGCAATTATGCTGTCAAAATACACCTGCAATGTTGTATGAACCTGCACAGAATGATAAAGAATAGACAGTCTTTTGGGGAAAAATCCACCCACCCACACCTAAACACATGTTATACTGACAGTTAATTTTTCAGGCTTCCTCCCAGAGGTTGACGGGACGTAATTAACCCAACCTGGGCAAGATACCAGATCTGTCCTGCCCTACATAACACACTCACTCGCCTGCCAAGTCATCCAGCTTGAGGGATTCCCGCTGGACGGCATGAAAATTGTGACGACTTCCCTTTTTTCTCTCATTTGAAAGCCAATCTGTTCCTTAACCACCCACTTCCGTCACCAGCGAAAGGACAAAACCCTCTGTGATGCTTTATTTTATGTTTCATGTTGGAAACGGAGCTAGTTGAATTGCTGGTGGCCTCATTATTGTTGTTCTAGTAGAACAACATCCTGACCTTCACAGAGTCTCATCTGTTTGCTTTTTTTGTCCACCTGGACATTCCGGCAAAGCTTATCTACAAAATTTCTACCCTAGGCAAAGTTTGTAATTACTTTCCCTGGCCACCTACATCTCCTGGCCATCCATCATCCGTTTTCTAGACGGACCTGAGCCATGACATGCACAAGCAACCGCGTGGCTCAAAACGGAAGGAAATGTGACAATCCTCACCGTCGGGCAACCTCTGCTACAGTAACGGCGCCTCCATCTGAATGTCTTACAGGGCAGAGTGAATAGATTTGTACAGGAGATGGCACGTATGAAAAAGTGCCTGCAATGAGTCACAGTCACAGTTAAGATTCTGGGAATGCGACACACGGCGGAAAATCCTGTGATGGAAGAAACAAATATTTGAAAGAGAGATTACCGTTGCGGCAGCACAGAGAAAGATGTGGAAAAGGCAGAGTAAACAAACCAGGTCTCATGGGGGAATAAGGAGAACATAACACAAAACAAAGAAAGAGGGAAAAAAAACAGAAAGAGAGAGGGAGCGTAATATGCTTTCGGAGTTGACATTACAAGAGTCAAGATGGTAACCGTGGTGGTTGTGGAGGATATGCAGCCAGGGTGGAGATGTTAAAATGAATAATTAGATAACACAAATGGTACAAAATAACTCTCCTCTTCTGGGAGAAGACAAGATGGCCGCCTGGTCCTTCAGATAACACTAATTAGAGCATCCGTACGGCAGTGGAATGAGGATCGAGGACACGCTTAATTACACTTCAAGATCGTTCATGTTACAAAACAAGAAAGGCAAACATCTTCTACAGGACTGAGCATGTTCTAAGGCTGGAACTGTCTTCCTCACTTCCTCCTTGAGTGTATGTTCTTCCTGAAAGAAAGTTTGCATGTCTGAGGATGGCAGGTGGGGGAGGAAGGCTACAGCTGTTATAGTTCCAGCCCAGGAACGAACCGTTTGATTCAAGGACGCCGAACAACGGCAGGCGAACACACTGACATCTGGCAGCCCTTTACTTATGTACACTAATTAAAAAACAAAACCAGCCATCAGTCGTACACTACGGCACTGCTGATAATAATTTACTCTCATTGCGACTGTCATCTCCAGATGTGTTGGGCTGTCTTCGCAAGCTAGGCTGAACAGAAGTAAATGAGGTATTATGAATCTCCTCCCTCGGTGGATCTCGCTCAAGCGTGATTGCCATGGCTCCTGTTGTATGCTGAGTGGAACTTTGCATCCAAATAATTAAATGTTAAAAAGCTGTAAAATCAATACGTTGCATAAAAGCATATCTCAGGTTCAGCTTTCATCCTCACGGACTGAAGCTGAGGTCAATGAGAAGTGATAAAAACCGTTACTGAAACTGTGTCGGGACACATCTCTCTCTTTAAGTGCTTTGATTGCAAGTAATTTACAAAGCCAGACCGGTTTGATTTGAAGTTTCATTTGCACAGTTTAATCCTGCCAGGACAAGAGGAATTAGTCAGTTCTCTGTATAGAAGTGCTGTCTTAAACCACAGAGTATTACTCAGCAGAGACGTGGAAAACAATTAGCATTGCTTGCTAATCCTCCCATTTTTAAACGTTAACAGGGGCTTGCTGATCTTATGTGCGTGAACCATACCAAATGCCATTGCTTCGCTTGGGAAACAGCAGGCACAGTGAAGATCAGACCTTATTTTGACTCGCGTCATGAAACCCTGCATCAATCTGACAACCCATAAAACACACAAACATTAGTCAAGTTTAAGAAGGCATTTTAGATTCAGATCAGCACAGGCCAGAACATTGTGTGTGAGTCCCGTTGCCGTCTTCTCCAGGAGGGAGAAAATGGGGGGCGCCCTCATCACTTCCCCTCTCCTCGAGAGCAGAAATGGTCTGTCACGGCTAATTCTCGAACTGATCGCTCTCCAACTCGCCGTTCCGATGTGAAGCGAGAACCTAGCCACTACCAAGAAGTCTGAGCGCGATTTGACGAAGAGTGATATCCAACACTCTTTCCTCAATCTCAAGCTCTTTTCTTGATTTGTCTGACTGACTCGGACTAACAGGAACTACTCTGCCCTCCACCAACACAAAAAAAGGACAGCTAACACTACATTTTAAAAATGACAAAACTACAAATCACTCATAATTTACAATAGTAAAATTGCAGTCAAGATACCTGTATCTATTAAAAAAACAAAAAAAAACAAAAAAAACATAATATATTTGTGACCCGCACTGGCAAAATGGGTTACAATCAGCAAAAATGAGACAAATCAGATAAAACATTAATAAGCTACACTAAATCCCTGGTAATAACACCAAATCTGACACACACAAAGTCAAAAGCAAATATCTATAGGAAATACATATATTTAACCTTTTTTCCATGATACCACGATTGTTTGATTAACATTAAACGCCAGTCGATGAGAAGCGAGTCGAGAAAAACAGCATTTTTTATGGACAAAGGAAAGGTACTCCTCTCAAAAAACTTAGAAATAAAGATACTTTTAGATGTTTAATTGCTATTTGGAGCATTGGGGATGGCTCGATAAGGGCTTAATGAGCACATTTTTTTAAAGCTTCAAATTCTACCAAAATGTACATTTTTCAATTGTTTTGCCTGTTGCTCGTAATTAGGTCGTGCACAGTCCGCCTCATTTTGCCAGCACAGGTCACACACACACACACACACACACACACACATGTTGTGTTTTCATTTTTTATGGGGACATTCCATAGGCGTAATGATTTTTATACTGTACAAACTGTATATTCTGTCCCCCTACACTACCCCTACCCCTAAACCTCTACATCACAGAAAATGTTCTGCTATTTTAGATTTTCAAAAAAGATAATTCTGTATGATTTATAAGCTTGTTTCCTCATGGGGACCAAAAAATGTCCCCACAAGATCAAAATTTTTTACTATACCTGTGGGGACATTTGGTCCCCAAAATGTAGGGAATACCCGCCCACACACATATAATAAACTAAATATGAGAATAAAAATAAAAATGAGCTTCAACTAAGTAAAAACAATTCAAATTAGAAAAATGCATTTTTTTTAAAAGTGACAATTAAAAAAATAAACTTTGTTGAAAACATTGTGATGAACAGTAGAAATTATTTAACTAAATATTTTGCTTGAATAAAAAGAAGACAAAATGCCATGAAGCGAGCAACACACTGTTAGCAGTGTTGTGGTTTATTGCCTTTTCTCACTGCTGCATACGCAAACAATCTGAGGGGGAAAAACAGAGTAAAAAAAAAACACTATAATGCAACCGCTAGTTTTAATTAGTTACTCCATTTGTCTCCATTGCCTTACCGCATGGTGTCAAGCACAAAGAACTGCTGTAAAATCAGCTGCAATTGGTTTTAACATGACAAACTGCCTTTCTTCTGTCTGAAATATGATTATTGTTTAATCTAATTATTTTGAATCCAAAGGGAATGATCTGAGAGCCTGTCTTTTACAGCATTATTATGTTATAGATTTCTCACTCTCCTCACACAGGACCATAATATGGGGTTTAAGGTGAGGCTGTGTTTTATAGAGGGTTCAGAGTCTGTGCTGGCTTTTTTTTTAATAATGTCCTGTCAATCTCAGTCCTTCAAAACACTCCACCAGCTCCTAGAGAGTCATGAGGTACAACAGCTGCCAGGAGGCATGTGTCGCTCCACTCATACACATGCATGCACACGCACACGAACACACACACACACATACACACAGACCCAAACCTTCTAACCTGCTGAAGACTGAAAAGAAAGTTTTAGCATGCACACAGTTTCTGTGCATGCTAAGGCCATATCTGTGATATGTGCTCCTCATTTAGCCCCAGAAGCATATGGTGAGTGCTAGTTTACTTCTGGGCAAACATTCTGCGAGTTGGCTCTGTCTCCTGCCATTTGAAATAAACCGCAGTGCTAGTGTAGTCCCCAGGCTTACAGACAGCACTGGTTTTCTAAAGGCTAACTGTCCTTCTGTTATACTTGTAACATTTGACATGCGCTGTATTCTGTGAAAGAAAGGTCCTACAAGTGCTCTGCATCTTTCTGAAGGGTAAACACTCCTTAAAGGGATAGTTCACCAAAAATTCAATTCCGCCATCAATTACCTACATTTTTTTTTTATTTCAATGGACAATAACAACTAACCCTTTTGTGCCCAGCAGAATAAAGTAAGTCATACAGGGTTGCAATGGCATGATGGTGAGTAAATGATGACATCATTTTTATTTTCTAGGTGAACTTTCCCTGTAACCAATAGCATAGGTGAATACCAAGGTATTCTCTTTAGTACCCTAAATACAATAAATGAATATGACAAATAGTAATCATACAGTAGCATAGTATACAGTGGGGCACAAAAGTTTAATTTAAAACTGGAAATAAAATGGAAACAAAAAGTTTATGATTTTGAAAAATGTAATACCAAAAAAGTGAAGTAATCAAAAATAGTAGAAATATTTAAGATGCTATTACACAAATCTGTGGTGTTCGTGCAGCTCAAGTGCTGTTGTCATTACAGCTAAAGAAGGACATAAAACATAGAAATTCATATTATATAACTTTTCACTGAAAATGGTTACTCTGATACTATAATTCATAATAATAAAACTATCGTGTTAAATTATAAAAATCCAAAATAGAAGTATTTTTTTTGGTCTGAGACTTTGGAACCGATTTTATATCAAATTACTATGGATAACAATACCATGGTACTACCACAATTTCTGTACTTGGTCAGAAATCTGTGGTAAACAATAATGAGCATTTAGTTTGTAATTCAACAGAAGTAAATCAAATATATGAAAATAAATATGTTTGATAGCCCTTCTTAAAGTTGAGAAGTGCCTGTGATGTGTCAGAGTTCCCGTGAGGACCTGGTTTGAAATTGGAAGTAGGGTAATGGCTTCTGGGGAGACACCGTGAGCGCATTGTGAAAGATAGGACAGCAGTAAGAGAGATGGTTTATGGTCAGAGTAAAAGGACATGTGAGCCTTGTTATCCACAAACATAGAGCCCATATTGTTCTTTCCAGTAAGTGGAATGGGAATGTGTGTGTGTGTGTATACTCACAGATATTTGCTGTGCCCTTGGGGATGGGGAGATAGGATCCAGCGCTCCAAGCTCTGGCCTGATAATTCCTCTTACAGCGGCCACAGTCAGGCCCCGTAGTGTTGTGCTCACACTCGCAAGTCAGTTTCTCTTTGTCAAAGATGCAGCTGTTGGCATGAAGGTTGCACTTGCACCTGTCATGGAGAAAGAAAAAAAAAAGAAGGAAATAAAACATATGCCCTTGTGGATTTTAAATTGTGGAGTTCAATTACACCCGAGAGGGGAGAAAAAAATTGGAACCAGCACTTAGAGACCAGAGTGACCTTGTAAATCATTTGCATTTCAAGTAAATGTGCATCTGCATGTGGAGGTATTCGGAAGCTTCCAGAAAGTGACTTCAAAACCTTGCACACGGTGTCAAGGATTCTGCAAAATCCACATCATTAATTTTCCTCTCGAAAGATAGATTATTTATAATTATCCCACCGGAAAAGAAATAATTACAGACAGGTCACACTTTCAATGAGAGAAAGAAAACAGCTAAATAATCTAAATCTATTAAGTGGTGTATATTTGTTACACGTATTCCCGTTTAGGACTCTGTTTTTGTCTTGTCACATGTTTTCCTAGGTTTGGTTTTTCTAGGGTTTCTATGGTTACTGATTCAAGTTCATTATTAGTTCATCCATGTCAGGTGTGTGTCGTTAATTAGTGTTTCCCTGTTTCCTTTGCATTTAAGCCCTCAGTTTCTGCTCAGTCTTTGTTCAGCGTTAATGTGGTAATGATGTGATGTAATATTATTTTGATGGTGTTATAGTCCTATGAATTCTCCTGTTACGTATTAAAGTTCTGTGCTAATATTTCCTTCGTTGTGCGCTTCTTCTTGGACATGCACATTGGACATTACAATAGTAGGATTATATGTTGCACCCTTCTTTATTTTCATATTCACAGTTCTTATCATTTACAGATTCTTACTATATTTATAATGTATAATATGAATAAATGCTGAAACACTTGTGAATGTTTTTAATCCTCAGAGGCAGTCATGTTTTAAATGTTGTTGGTAATACATTCACTATGGCCACTGAGGACAACTCCCATGCGAGCATCTGTCTCACATACACACTTTAAAGGAAGGTTTTCTCTCCCCAGTTTCCACTCTCAAATCAATCAAATTGATTTTGTATGCAGAAAGGCAAAAGATGGATATTTCTGTGACACTCATGCAGTACTGACTGTAAAGAAATGTGATGCAGTTATATGAAACTATTCTGCAGCTAGAATAAAGTGGCTTAACTTGTTTTTATGTGTGCATCTGTGTTTTTCAGTTCATCTGCAATTCTGTAAATCAAAACGATCATCACTTACATATATTTTGATCATATACTTGCATATAGTTTGTTAAAAAAAACTGTTTAAAGTTTTAATCTTTACCTCTATCATAATAATAATCTTTGATAATAATCAATATGGCCCCACTTTATATTAGGTGTCTTTAACTATAATAGTATGTATAAGTAATCATTTGATACAATGCACTTATAATGTACATAGATGTTTTACATTGTACTTATGTTATTATAATTAGCTGTATGTAACTACATCCATAATTAATTTCTGTAATTACAGCTATAATTACACTATTGACCCTTTCCTTCCCCTAAACCAACCCATACCACTAAACCTGTCCCTAACCTTACGTGTCCCACCTCAGAAGCACAAGTGTTTTGCAATACAGCATCAGCACAACAAGTACATTGTACTTATTTTTTGATGAAAGTACATAGCGGTTAATGGCACCTAATATAAAGCGTGACTTACAATATAAAACTACAATTGAATATTTGAATACTATAAACCAGTGTTCCATCCAACATGATTACGTGTGTGATTATGTGTGACTCCCATGAGAATAAGAGAATGTCAAAAATAATATTAGAATGGAAATAGAAAAATAGAATGTATACATATAAATAAGAAAGAAAAAAATATATGGCATGAATAATAACAATGAAAATGGAGTAAAGGAAAAGAGGAAGAAGGTAGAAAATTATTTCAGACTTGACTGTCCATAAAGATTGGGTCATATGAAGCAAACTCAGAGGTGGAGGTACCTGGTAGTTATACAAGTCGGCAAAAATGTACAACAAAGTATTCAGATAGCAAAATAAATTAAAATTACTACAAAAATAAAAACTTTCTGAACCTCTCTAGCCCGCTTGTCAGCTAATGTAAATATATTAATGTAAAAATTTGATGCAATTATTATAGCTGAACCTATTCCTTGTGGTAATATACAGCATGTCACAGATGCTGTCCATAGATAGTATGTTAGAAAATTACCTGAATTCCTTTAAAGTTGCTCAGCATGATTCTAAAAGATTAAAGTATCTGCTGAAAAAGAAAAAAAAAATCAAAAGCTGATCAGTCACCAGTCTTTGATCTAACTTTTTCCAGACTGAGGCTCCTCGCGGTTTATGGGTATATCTCTCTTTCTCACACAGGTGTATGGTCTGCCCAGCGTGGGTACAGAGGAGCATTATTAAAACCATTAAAACCGCCATGTCCAAGGAGATGTGCGTGCAGGGGCTGATAAATGTGATTCACCGAATCACGTTTGGAAGTGACAAATGACTGTTCAGTCCCTGCAGGTATACACGGGCAGAATAAATGAGGGGGCATTATTCTCCAGACACCCTGATTTGCATCTCATTATATATAGTTTTTTATTATTATTATTTAATTTAACAGAAGGTCATTTCAAATCTCAAGATCTAGGACATCCTCTTTGAAACTGGCACCTGTCGGCCAAGCATGAATCTGTTGGTTCTGAGAAATGTCAGCAAGCTTGCACACATAAAATCTCCCACCAAATAATGACATATGATGCAAATTAGTCACTGATATTATGGTGGGTCATTAAACTGCATATAAACAGCGAGTAATAGACTTCTGAGACATATTAAAACTACACAAGAGTAAAAGCCATAAAAAAACAGGCTGTTTTACAGGGGCATGCAACATTTCTAGTGGGCAATGAGGTACTTGTATTAATCAGAATGAATGGATCGCTAGCCTTAACTAACAAGGCTGGTCCAGCAACCGAGCAAAAACAAAGCCATCAAGCTGCAAGGAGGTAAAGGCATGCATGGCATTCTGATGAGGCCTCCTTGTTCAGTTCAGGTGGAGGTCTCAGATTCCACGTCGCACTTCTTGTAGCTTGACCTTCATATCCTCTTATCACCAGTAACATTTTAATCACGGTGTTGATACGAGGCAGAGCTGTGATGCTGATGTAATGAAGGGGACACAGCAAGGGACTGCCGGGTCTCTTTGCCGTCGGCATGGTAGCATCGCTAACAGAGACGAAACATTCTCGTTCCAGTCTGGTCACCAGGGGAGATAAGGTGGAATAGCTGCCTCAAGGAGAAATGCAGTAAAAAAATATATATTTAATTAGTCTTTAATGCCAAAGCTGCTCTCCAGGGCTCCACCATAGAAACTGTCTGTCTTAATTTAGCCAGGGCTTTGCCATATTTACAAGCACTGCCTTGCAAGATTATGGTGCATTCTGCACACAACAGTCTAAAATGTTGTGTAAGGAATAGTTATTCTACAGACAGACCTGCAGACTCACTAGAGGTAAAAAGGTGACAAACTGATTTTTTTTTTTTTTAGGCATCCTCCCCCAGGAGAATTTTTTTTGTGATTTTAATATATAAATGAAGCATTCTACTCTCAATCAGAGTGCAGTCTCTCAAACAAACAAATAATATGTATAATATATATGTATAAACATATATATTAACTTTATAATACATTTTTAATGACATAATTATGTTTCTACTTGTTTTTTTATATATAAACATTTAAATGGTGGCTGCGATAAAATGGATTTATTCAAACATTCAATATTGAAACACATGTTAAGTACAAATACAATGAATATGCAATAGCCTATAGTGCACATATTTAGCAAAATGCTTTTCTCTAAGTTCATTTTTGTAGCTGACAAATAAGTTTTTGCACAATGAATGGCTTTTATTGGTAAATGTGACATTTTTACAAGCTGTTTTATTGACACCTTTCTGAGGTTGAAACACTGATGTGACATGATACGGATTTCGGTAAGTTGTTCTGTATCTTTCAACATACACTTTAAAAAAATGCTGGATTAAAAACAACCCAGGTTGTTTGAAAATGGACAAACCCAGGTGACGAATGGGTTGTTTTAACCCAGCGGTAGGTTTAATGTTTGCCCAACCTGCTGGGTAGTTTTATTTAACTAAAGTATTGTTTTTTGTTTTGTCTTGTTTTGTTTTTTTCATTAACTATTGTTATTGCTCCATGGGAAAGTAAGTTTTTGATTCTTATGAGGTTTATTGTGCTTGCAATTTCACCCAAAACAACCACCAACCCCCACCCATCTGCCCCCGAGAAAAAAAAACAAACTCTTCTGACTTTTTGATTCACATCGACTAAATGACATATTTGAATTCATAGCGGCAAATTTTGCCGAAAAGCGAGAAGTGTGCAGACATGTACAGAAGACAAAAGAAGATGAATATTTTTCACAATTTTTAAAGTGTTCTACAGAATTAAATAATGCATACTGGTTTGGAACAACATGAGGGTGAGTGAATGGTGACAGGATTTTCATTTTAGGTTTGTGTCAAATTGTATAGATGGCTAAAATGCTACAAAGAAGAATATGAAGGAGGTTATTGTTCAGTCAGCTTTGAGTCTAACAAAAAATTTAAAGGCTGAATGTCCTCCTTGAAAGGCAGGAGGCAGAACATGCTTATAGTGTTTTATTTATCTATCTTGAAATACTTGCCTGAAGCAGGAGTATTCGACCTCCAAAATAATAGAAGCTTGATTGGCAATGAAAGCACAAACAACAGTGTGGTCTTTAAATGGTCCCCCTTATAACTGACCTCTTGAAAAAAAGAGCTCATCTTCATCAATTCATATCTTATCTGCTCTCGCACCAGGTAACAAGAAAACCGACAGCAAAACAGCTCCCGTTCTCGAGCTGCCTTGTGCCGTACTGACTTATCAGTGGATAATTATTAGCAATTATCTCCAAATGAAGCTTACACATGCACGGCTCAGCATGCTGATCCAACCAAAACAGGCTGAGCAAAGACAGAATGGCCTGTGAGTGAGCTAAGTAAGTGAAGTAATTATGTTCAATTAAATGTGCAGGTGTTATTGTTATACAGAGAACAAGGTCAAAACTTTCACTAAAATAATTGTTTGCTCATGTCAGTGTACAAAAACCACTGTGCAAATTGGTAAGATATAAGGAGGCAAACAAACTTTAAATAAATAATAAGAATGTTGCTGAGTAACTGGGGTATCGCACAGCTTCACAAGACTTGGAATAAAGCGTACAAGTTGTATGGATTAATTTAACTTTTTAAATGACCTTTTGTGTTCCACAGAAGAAAGAAAATCATATTAGTTTGGAACAACATGAGATCACTGTGAGACTGTTAGCACTGAAGGAAAAGTGCTATGGTTCCGAAGTGGACTTGACTCCCTAAATATGTAAATGCAGAACTCAGGTCTGCAGCAGTTCAGGTGTGCTTTCTTGAGCTTTTCGAAGAACAATGGCTGCACTTTTGAAGCAGATGGGAAAACTGCATGTTGTGCAGTACTGCTTTCAAACATCCAGTTACTTTGAAAATGTTCAAACGAAAACATCCTGGCCAGCACAGTGTTACATTTCTATCCTTTATCTTTATCTTTTAACAACCTTCAGTAATTTTGTTCAGGAGCATCTGAACTTGTTTTCCATTTTTTGAAGATGTTGGTTGAATTTTGATGATGGGTTTGGCTGATGTAGGGTGGTTTGAGTTTTTTTTACTAAGGCCTGACTGTTTTCCCGTCTTTGTAGTTGATGAAATTTTGTAGTCTCCTCAAATTTTAGATAGGTAGCTGGTACCCCAATTTTTTAAAAAGCCTGTTCTGATTCTACTATCTAGGATGCCAAGTAGAGACATGCGTGAGATGGATTTTTCCGTCACACGCCCGCCCACCCGGTCCCCCAGGTTTCTGTCCCGCTCCTGCAAAAAAAATATGTTATCTTGTTCTGCTGCCGCCACCAACATTCATGTTTTGTCCCGCTCCGGCCTGCAAAACCCGCATAAAAGTAGCCTATATAGATTTTTGTCAGTACATCCATGAAATTTTAGGTTATGTGAAATATTAAGTTATGTGTTGCCACAACATCCCAGCATAAACATTCCCGATAAAATATTTGATATTAAATTTGCAAAAGCAGTTAGTTTTAACTGAAAAGCAAGCTGCTGCATGCATGATTTGGTATGGCAGAATCCGTGCAAAGAGCGCTCTCCCTTTATGATGACTAAAAAGCTAACATCTCAGTTCATAGCAATCTCAGAAAGCTCTGTTATAACACAATGAATATATGAAAATGAATCTTTCATAATGTCTACACTTCGTGCGTTATAATAACAGGATTCGTGAGCATGAAAATTTCAACACTGCATAAAAACTCGGTGACAGGATTCTAACACAGACACCTCTGATTGCATTGCGTCTCCATTGCGTCTCAGAAATCAGCAGATATCTCTGTGATTGGCTACAATGCTCAACACTGCAAACACCTGTAATAAATAGAATCTCGCACATGCTTGAGACTGTATATATTTTAGTTGTTCTTGTTGCTTTTGTGCAATATTTGAATAAAAATGTATTGGTTTTTAGATATTTTATGTTTAGATATTTTATTTGCGGGAGTCCCACAAATAATTTTATTCTCTCGCAATCCACATACATGAGCGTCCCACCGTCCGCACGCACCCATCAAATCTTGTCCCGCGCCGCACTCTGCTGCGTTGGGTCCCACGTGTTGGGGGCGCCCCGCGATAACCCCCCTGTTCTGGGTTACGTCAACAGATGAGATGATGATCACGTATCGACATAGCAAGAGATATTGTCAAAAGCATCAAATACGTATCGGCAACATTAAGAGGAATTGTCATTTCCAATTAATGTAGGCCTGTTACATTCTTCAAATCTAGCATTATTACTATTAGGTTAGGCTACATTTATTATTAAATTAATATTATAATAAATTCGCCCAGCAATAATTTCATAGTCCATCACTGCAAAACTGATGTGCTATGAGAATGATAAAAGATAAGGCTATTCCTCTTTGGAAGTGTTTTAAACATTTTTTTAGGTCTATTATACAATGAATTATAGGCCTATACTTAAAATTATTAACAGTTTATAATATTCCTAACGCTGCAATCATCAATGAAAATTCTTTTCATTTGTTTCACTACATGTAAGGCCCAAAAGAGAAATAATGAAATAAAATAAGACAGTTATATACCATTACCAGCATATAATGTTAAAATTCGTCTCTGAGAGAATATTCTCGGTTAATGCAGTGTCAGACAGCTTGGTCACTTTTTACTTACTCTTTCTGTAGTGAATACTGACCGAGGTTAAGACTTTTTTCAACGGCATAACTCTTCTTGTGTGATATCCATTGGCTCGCATTCTTGGTTTGAAATTCTATAAACTATAAATCCCAAACACAAATATTGTGATGTAACTCGCCAAGGTCACGAAAAACATGTCTGTTTCCAGCGACATGAGGGTAAGTTAATGACAGAACTATCCCTTTATGGTCTCCTCCAGATTTGGGTTACTTCCTTTTTGATAAAGACATAGCCATTTTCTCATGGAACAGCATCGCCCTTCTCTATATACTTTACTTCCCTTCACTTGGTTTGTGTTATTTTATTTTTTAAAATGTCTCTGCACAGCAAGAATCACTAATCAGCCTTCACCCTCCCTCCCCCCCATCAAGGTAGAGACAAATTTTCCCTTCTCTGTAAAGTGTTTACTTTTCCATCCACTGTAAAGTGATTACTTCAGCCAGTTCCGACTCTTTGTGATTGGCTGTGAGCAGCAGCATTTCATAGGCTGACAAGGTGAGGCCTGAGTACCGTACCACACTCTGAATCTGAGATAAATGAAACAGGGTATCTTGTGTGCTGACTCTAATTGCCTCCTGACAAACACAGACAACTGCTCCGCAGCACAGCACAGGAAGTGAGAAGTGAGTGCAATCTCTCAGAGACAGATCTGTGCAACTATTGCTTTTTGCTAAACTGCATGGACTTGACAGCAAAAGAAGTTAGATTCAGGGACAGCTTAATGCTTTGGGGAGCCAAAGATGACCATCTGAGAAACCAACATTCCTCTGGGTTCAACTAGATGAAGCAAAAACAGTTGGTACAACCTGCACCACATTAATCCTCTCACTCAACCACTAATGAGTGACAAACATGACAATTCAAGGGGCCATGGTGGATATTTAATGGATATTCTGTACTTTGAAGAGGACTGTGGATGTTGTCTAAGGCTCTAGGCTCACAGTTATCAGACGGCTTTACATTTGCTAAATAACAGTGTTAGCAGGATGCAGTGAGGAGCTAAATTGGAATAAATCTGAATGACCCTGAAGCCAAACATTGCCACTGAAATTACAACACTGTATCTACAATTCATTTAACAATTTAAAGAACATTCAGTTGTCCTACTTTTGTTTTGCACAGCAGCCACAAGCTATTACAGATTGTTAATGTAAGTCCCAAGACATTCATATTATTCAGGGGTCAGTGAACTAATCACAAGATAAAGAAAATCTGTAGAAACTGGAGAGACAAAATCTATTCTGGGCTAATGCTGCATTCAATTCAACTTGAAAAGTCTGAATTTCAAAATTCCTACTTGAGAAAGTGTAAAATAAGGCCAAATGAAGTCGGACTTTCTTGGAAACTTTATCAGAAATCTAGAATATGTGTATGTGAAGGTGTATGACATCAAGCAAAAAAGTGAACTAAGGGAGATGTACAATGTTAATGTGCTTAGATGCAAAATTAGTACATGCAAAAATTACTAAATCAAAGATGTAACATTAAAGTATAAAACTGTGCAAACATTTAAAGACACAGACAGGTACAAATTCAAGTATTTCTCATGTAAAACATGCATGTGATATGACAAACAAAAAAGACAGATAAAAGTATGAAGAAGTTTGATAAAAAAAAAAAGAGTTTAATAAAAATAATAGATCAATAGGCTGTATGAAACTTGTGTCTAGTACTGGTGGTAATAAAGGCACAGTTTGAGGAGGGTTTTGAGATAAATGTCAAGGAGATTCTGCTAAAATGAAGCAAGAATATTCCTTCATTTCTCCTTGAGTGAACCTTTACAGGCACCAAAGTGTGTTTCATTTCTTTCTAGCACCTTCAATCGTAGAATAACATTGAAAAGCTAAAATGTAATATCTGTAAAAGCAGCATAATGATTAAAGCATCTATCTATCTATCTATCTATCGTACATTTAAATTTGAATATTTCAAATTCTTTTTGATTCCACAATTCAAATTCAGGAATAGAATGGAAGTCTACAAGCCATTCTCAATTCAATTCTGTATGAAGGGTAAAATTGAAAATTGAAAAAGGACATTGAAATCAATGTGAAATGCAAAGAAGAAGAGAAAGAAATTCCTATTCATCTGTAGAGCCTCACTCTGGTTTACACAGAATCTCACAGTGCAAGCACCAGAAAAGCCCTTATAAGCCTGACAGCCGAGCTCACCACACGCCTGCCATGACCATACAGATGACATGGCTCTCTCTGATCGAGTATCGCTGCGGGAATTAGTTTTAAACAAAACTCACGAATCTGGCTTTACACAGCCAATCTGTTGTCTTGTTTCCTGTCCCTTTCACACCACAGCAGCAAACAGCTTGTGTTTCGGTATTATCATTCTGGAAAAAACAAGAGTTCGTGACCTTCTTCGATTGCTGAATGTGTAGTGTGGCGGATGAGGGATGTATTTAAATCTTAATGTGTCGGGTCTGAGGGAGGCGGGTAAGGGGAGGTCGGAGGATATCTGTGTTGTAATGATGCATGGCTGTATGGGGCTGGTGAATTGGCCTGGCTCAGATTGCCAAGTTCTCCCCAGACGCTCTGATTAAAGACTCTTAATCCATCATCAGAGGCGGCCTGAACCGCACAGATGTGCCCGGGGTCAGAGGGCAGTTAGCGATCGGAACCCTACAGTGCTTTGCGTCTTAATCTGTCCCATACAACAGGCATCAACCCAGAGTGAGAGAGAAATATCAGATGTAAGCACCTCATAAATGTTTAGCTAAAGCACCTTGAGACATAAAAGATGTTCACAACGCATGTAAAAGCTTCTCATGCATAGTGATTGAAAGAAACATCACAGTAAGCTAAGTTCAAATGACACTTGAATGTTGTGTGTGTATGTATGGGTGGGTGTGTCAGATGGCTTGGGGTGGAGAGAGGGGGTGGAGTAATCAGAGGCAGAGATGTTGAGTGAAGGTGAGGTCAATGAGGGAATTACTCATAGATATCCATCAACAGTCGTATTATGAGTGACATGACACCCCCCCCCCCACAATAATTAAATAGGACATGCGTGGAGATGTGGCTGAAGCTGAATACCTCATTCGGAAAGGCACGGATAATACCTTCAAAATGAATAAAAAATAACAAATAATTCTGCTGAACAATAGAAAAAATATTCAGCTAACACTATCACTCCTCGTGTTTGCTGGAGAACAGGTGATGCCTTGGGACAGCACGATATTATACATAAACCCTTGAAATCACTAAGCAATAATTTTGAGTGAATGAGTGTAAACTTTATGAATGAACTGAGCGCAAATCAAATAGCTGTGTTGCTGTCTCCATGTGTCTCTTCAGAGCTTGGCAAGAGTAATATAAAATACAATACATCATACAGATGTTCTGCTGTTTAATATGTATATTTATATTTACACCGTCTAAGAAACCAGCTCTCTGTCAAGAGTAATCATCAACTAAAATAATGAATCATACACATTATCTACTAAAATAATACTTTTATGAGTTATATAAGGCATATTTGTTCAAAGATAATTACGAAGTAAACAGATTTTAAACCATAGTAATTATATTTAAAACTTCCAATTAAAGCCTCGTCCACCTCCAGTTTTATCCGAATACAGATACAAATATTTTTGAGATTGTTACAGATACAGATACAAATATTGGCTCAACTGCACACCCCTAGCCATGCCTATAAATGCAGAGTAGGCCGTCAACAAAAAAAAAAAAAAAAAAATTGGAAATATTTTCATAACTTCTGCTTTTACAGTCTTTGTGAATCCAGTGGGACTCATTCATGAAACTTTTGTAAATACAGTAAATACAGAGTAATTTGCAGGTAAAATTTATACGTCTTAACCTCAAAAGAAAACAAAACTAAAATCATTTATTAAGCTTGCAAACAAATAGTGGTATGCCGAAAAGTGGCATGAATCGGAAAATTATGTCAGAAATTCTTAGAATGGCTTTACAAATGATTTACACAAAAATGAATTCTGCACGTGTTTCATGAATGAGGCCCAATGGACGTAATCCTTAACATTAACACAATGGACTGTGCCTTAACATTTAAGATGGACTTTGTATGGAGCCAGACAGTGACTAAGAGTGGCCAAAACTTTCCTTCTCAGAAAGAATGACATAAAGTTAACCCTGATTTTGACACATTAACATAATAATTCTTGCGTTACAGTGCTAATCTAGAGGGAGGCTAATAGCTTTATTCCAGTCAATGGCTTTGAATGGGATTGGGATTTTGTTGGAACCTCTAAATGGGATCAGCCTTTCTGGGGTAACACTATGGCTTTGCGCTGTAAAAATCCTCCCATCACCTCAGCATCAGCCCTGCTTATGGTGCTAAGCTGTGTATACATGTGCGTGCATGTATGTGTTTATGTGCGTGTGAATTTGTGGATGTCTGTGTCAAGGGACGTCTGTCTGCATGGGTTGGTTTTTCACAATGTGTTTGTATACAACAAGAATTCACTGAGATTTTCTACCCTAAAACACATAATTAATCCATTTGTGTAGTGATTGCACACGTTCCTTTGCTGAACGCTCTGTAAAGGAGGAGGAACAGAATAAAGGCTGTGCCATCTGTGAGTGATCAGGTCAGAGAGAGATAAAGAGAGAGACACAGACAGAGACGGTATGAGTGAGTGGAATGCAAATCAGCTCTGCTTGGGAGGAAGGAGTCTTTGTGACAGTGTGAGAGAAATGTTCATCTTCTAAACAATGATTCAGGCACATGCACACACAGACACTTAAGATATATTCACACTAATTACCAAGACACTTTCACAAAATATATAAGAATCCCTGGTCACATCAGCTGCATTTAATGCGAACATGAAATGACTGATTTCAAAGTCGATATGTGCAACATTTGTGCTTGTAAACACTCTGGGCCTCTGATCTGCAAATTGCAGGGGAACGCTGAAATATACAGCACCTTTCACATGACTGCTTTTTTAATTCATTTTAAAATTTGATGTTGTCAACACTTCATTTTTAAAACCCCTTTTAAATCAAACATAAACAGCAGGTTTTTATTTCTAAAGCGACTGCAAACAAATGTCACCCTCTTGATTTTGATATATATTTTTAATTGCATGTGATATGAGTGGCAGTGCTCCCACTGCACTGCATCTCTTTCTAAAACACTTTCTTTCTAGACAAAATTTGGCACTCTGTGTGTGTGTGTGTCCGCGTTTTTGTGATTTATGAGGACACACATTTGTATAATGACAAGGGTATCACACTGGTATTACAACTTAAACGTGAAATATGAGGACATTTCATGCATCCTCATATTTGAAATAGCTTTAAAAACATACTAAACAATGTTTTATTAAAAATTTAAAAATGCAGAATGTTTAGGGGTAGGGGTAGTGTAGGGCAGAGGTCCCCAACCCCCGGGCCGCGGACCGGTACCGGTCCGTGGGTCATTTGGTACCGGGCCGCACAGAAAGAATAAATAACTTATTTAAAAAAAAAAAAAAAAAACCTGACTTATGTAATTAGTATGAAATGTGCAAGTGTGTATGAAATGTGCATTTCTCTCTGTCGCGTTCACTACTGCGAAGATCGCGAGTCAGCATCTCAACTTCAAATTCTCTCCGTTACATCCGTCTATGACTCACTCTTGGCGCATAGCAACGCTTGTTTAGGTTACGTGATACGTTACCGCTAAAAATAAACACACAAGCTAGCAAAATGAGTAAAAAAACAAACGTCTCTGGAAAGCTTCTTTGCGAAGGGGAAACGGCCCAGTGAGGAGACAGAAGAAGAGCCTACGATTTCCAAGAAAAAGAAAGCTGCATTTATCAGACAATACCAGGAGTCCTACTTGAAATATGGATTTATCGCAACAGGTGATTTACACGCACCAAGCCCGCCAGAGAGCGTTAGGGGGCAGAGAGGATGTTACTCATGTTATGTTGTTGGCACGATGTTTATTTTGTTGTTTTTATCCACCACACCTTAAAGGCCGGTCTGTTAAATATATTGTATGATATTAAACCGGTCCGTGGCGCAAAAAAGGTTGGGGACCGCTGGTGTAGGGTGACAGAATGTACAATTTGTACAGTATAAAAACCATTATGCTAATGGAATGTCCTCACTTTGATAGCAAAACAAACCTGTGTGTGTGTGTGTGTGTGTGTGTGAATTGTCTTTCTTTAATAATAAATAAATAAACTGCTGTCTTCAGTTTAAACAGAGTATATTGTTTAAGAAGGGTTAAAAAGTTTACAATGCAGGCAGACTGGTTTGCTAACACCCTCTAGGCTAAGGTCTGTCTCTCCTCTGACTGAAAGTGCTGGATCAGGCAGTCGCTGGTAATCAGTAAGGGTGTCTAGAGGCATCCAAACGTTCAGCATGTTATCATTAACACAGTTCTCAGTCAGTCAGCAGAGTCCCAAAAGACACAACATTCTCTTCACGGAGAAGCGAATGCATTTCCCAGTCTCTGGATGACTGCTACATTATTGATAAGTCTGAGTGGTTCACCCGTTCTTCTTACTTAATGTCAAACAGGTGAAATAATTATCAGCATGTTTACTAGGCTTGCTGCTCTGACAAATCTAGAATGCAACCATGAAATGTTGGAGTTATCTCATGAGCTTTGTTTCTTTTTGATGAACTTTCAAATACATATTTTCAAAACAGTGGTGTGTGTGTGTGTGTCTGTTTATTTGTGCATCAGCCAAAACTTCACCTTCTGTGAAGCAAGCAAAGAAGAAACCACCGAGCCACTACACTGACAGACATTACTATAAACATACACACAAATATTCAAAGGAGTCTACAGATCTCAAAGAAACATGTAATTTTCATATAATTTAATTACATTAATTCTGTTCCAAAAACTAGAAAGAAATTAACCATACAGTAGTTCAAGGCAGTATTTTAAAACATCACTCACAACACAAATGCTGCCTTTTAAGATTCCTTGATTTTACTGAAAATTCAGTCAGCACTTCAAATATAAGGCAGTCACCAGAATTCACTGTGACATGCTCAATGAAAAAAATTATATTGCAATATAATTACATAATTTGTGTGGGTTTTTTTTTTAAAAAATAAACATATTGTTTATGTTTATTAATTGCGGCCTATTTAGAATGTTACAAATCAATCACTTATAAGATAATATTTCAGTTAGGATGCTGCCTTAAAAGGGAGCAAGGCATCTCACTGGGGTTTGGGACAGAACTAAGATGTTTCATCCACTAATACTGACACATATTCACTAGGGATGTCAAAAGTACTAGTACAATACAAATTGCCAATACTAAAATAAAATTATATATATATAACAAATAAAATTAGATATATAACAAAATGTGCTGTGTCAGGAGGACGGACTCCATATACTGTGTTTTGACAGGCTCGGAGTATTTGCTTTTGCTTGTCGGTCAAAAATAAATAAATAAATAAATAACTTTGAAGAAAACTCTTTTCAAATAATATTTAATTAATTTGTTACTGTATTAATAGGTTCATATGGTTGATTTTCTTCAAATTAATATTAATAAAGGTCAATTTAATTTGTATTGGTATTAACTACTGAAATTTTAGTATTGTGACATCGCTAATATGCACTGAATGTAAAAATGACTATATGACAAATACCCGCTCTCTTAAATGCTTGAATAGCTATCACTACAAAATGTGATATTTGATGGACGTTTCCTCTAGAGTGGTGCCTTCATTTAGTTTGCCATCATAAATTGCTCCTTTATAATTCATAAAATCAATTGGCCCAACAAACAAAGAGCACAGCAGCATTTTTTCAAACAGAAGCTAATTAAACATGTGAACTGCAGAACGATTCACATGGAACAGAGAGAGATTAGCCCTCCCCCTTTCAATTCTGACCAAGCATGGCAGTCACGCATCAGCCCAGCACGACACACACACATGCACACGCTCACACATCTGGGACCTGGCAGCTGGGCTACCCAGATACGGCACATTCTGCTTCTGTTTTGCCGCACAACCCTTCTCCTCTTCTTTCCCTCATTTTTTTCTACCTCCACGGTCTGCAGGTGCACTGCTTGGGGAACTCTCAAAGCAGTGGGTATCTTATTATGGGGAGGCGATGGTGGAGAGAGACAGAACAGTGAGCCCCATGTGCTCAGACAGGAAGTGCTGGGCAATATGTGAAGCTCTTTGTATGAAAGCCGGTGAAAACCACAGGCTGTGAAACAACCAACAAGCAGATCTGTTATCCGTAAATAAGTTAAAGAGAGTGCACAGGTCAGGCAGAGACAGGGGGAAGAGATGCGAAAGCAAAACAAATGAACTGAGAGATTTTCTGGACTGCAGGAGTGTCAGTGTTTCTGTTTGCGTCTTGTTAAGATGCTTTAAATGAGCTTCTGCAGGTCTAATGGTAACAGGGCTGACAACTCGGGTGTCACCTTCTATTTCCTTGAGTGATGCTACCTGTCTACTGTTCACTCATTCTGAGAATTACAACTGCCTGTTCAAGAACAACAGAGAAGATGAGCCACAAAGAGATACTATTAAGTTTGTGGAAGGAAAAAAAAAGAATTACTCTTTACTGTATTGTTATTCTTGTTTTTATTTTTTGTATGCTTTGTTTTTCTACATTTTTATATTTTGACATGTGAAATACTTTCAGCTGCTAAGAAAGACACTATAAAAATACAACCACTACTACAAATAAATACATAATTATTTGATTATTTGATTTCTCATCGAGGTGAAAAGCTGTCTTGCGATATTGCCATGAGGGTGAAATTAGGATAGAATATGCCAAAACTACGTTTACATTACACCTCCAGTGTCATTTTGCTTTTTATAGAAATAAAAACCATTTAATTCAGTTGTATAACGGTCGCTTCAATCCCATCCAGCTCATCCAACACGAGCTATCGTATGTAGTGCAGCAGGAATCAGAGTTCACAGATCAAATGACGAGAGTAAGTGACGAGATGACTGACAAGACCATGGCGGAGGATTCATTGCACAACAGAACCTAAGTGTCTGTGAGAGAAATCATTCAGGAGAGAAGCTCAGTTGAATTTGTGGCAAATCCTTTTACAGTGCTTGAGTAGTGTTTTCTTTTACTGCATATGATAATTAATGTTTAGAAAGTAGAACTGAAATCACATTACAAGATGATTAGTTAAAATATTTCAAATTCACCTGCAGACTATTTTTCTAGTCTTGTATTTTGTCTTTGAATATTTCTTAAAAATACTGTGTAAAAATCTCATCTCGTATAGTTCTCGTGAACTCGTTTTGTGAGCAACCTGTCTTTTCACACCCCTATTATTATAGCACGGACAAAAGACATACAATGTAAAACAACTGTGCATTTATAATACTAGTTTATTATAATCTAAAATAAATAAATAAATTAATTAATTAAAGATAAATATTAAAGGTTAGTTCACCCAAAAATGAAAATTCTCTCATTATTTATTCACCCTCATGTCATTCCCATAGAATGCATTGTATGTTTGTTATATTTATCAGAGTATTAATGGATTAATTCGCTTACTACTCTCATACAAATGAGGCCACTTTCAAACAAAGAAACCCTTCCGCCAGAGAATTGCACCTTTCTCATTGTTCAAGGCAAAGCAGCCGGATAGGCAGTCCTCATTCACATCAAATAATGCACAACTTCCTAGACAACAGGGTCTAATTAACAGCGCAAGTTTGTCGTCATTTCTCCACTCAACACAGAAGATATTTATTAAAACTTGAACGAAATGATGAATGAATGTTTTACGGTTTGGAACAACATGAGGGGGAGTAATTTAAAATCATATATTCTTAAAATGGTTCTAACAAGCACCTGCTTTAAAACTCTTTAGAAAATGTGTATGAGGACTGCTGAGAAAGAGCAGTGGTCTTCAGAAGATGGACCAGAATCAAGGTCAGGATTTAGGAAGATGTGCACACAGATAATCAGATGCAGAGAACAGAACGGCTAAATGCGCTCATCAATCATGGGGAGAGTAGAGTTACTCTGAGGAATTGCAAGAATTAATCCTTCACCTGCATTTGGTTTAATTCCCAAATCGTTGAAAGAAGTCAGCTAATGCACTCTTATGAGTGAGAGGGAACACAAGAAAGCAAGTTAAACAGCGAGAGAAACGACTGATTCAGGCTGTGAATTCTGCGAGACTGAGAATAAGAGCTGGAAATTTCTTGAGTTGGCTCAAGGGATGCAGTGACAACAGCTGTGTATCTGCAGGGTCAAGTGTGTATTTTTACACATTAAATTGTTTTCTTAGCTGAGTTGACACCTGGAAACGGCGTTTGTGAATAACATGATGACTGGATGATGAATGAGGTGCCAGAATCAATTGGGTGTGTAATTACACTTCATCATTTGGATCTCTTGTGCTCTGATTCTGTTTCTCACAGTAGAAACACACACACACACAAACACACACACACACACACACACACACACACACACACGCACACACACACACACACACACAGAGAGAGAGTCTCAGATTAACTGCCTGGGCAGCAGCTTCCTGATCTGTCAATGGTGTTAAGAGGTCAAATGGAATATATCTAAATCGGTGTCCGTATCAACCAATATAAAAAGTTGCACTGGAATTCTTCCATCGCTGTAATAATAGCACAAAATCAAACACTTTAAATAAAATCACAGAAATGCAAATCGGATTGCAATCATTTGAGGCTGGGAGGTTATAACATGATTAGATTAAGATTGTGGTGAAAGAGCATGTGGAACAGAAGACTGCTGAAACATCAGATGACCGGACCAATGAAATGTGCTGATGTGGAAGAGCTGAAGTGCCGAGCGCAGCACATGAGATGGCAAGAGGAAGATACAGAGTGGAATGACTTATTCTGCAAGGGGCGGGGGGTGTGGGGTGAATCTCGAAATTAGCACAAATAGATTATCTGTCCTCCGGTTCCTGGCCTCAGCATGGCCCAAGTAGGCTGGAAAAAAAAAAGGAGAGAAAAACACATTGACTTCTCAGCAAACGACTGCCCGTCCGAGCAGCCAAGGAGGACCGCAATTAAGCGATCAATCACCGTATCATCGATCCCCGAGGGAGACAACTGTATCCGGGCCTAACTAAATATGCAAAGGTTTTGCACAGATAACAGAAAAACATTTAAAATGGAGTTTAACATTCTTTAACATGACTAATGTATTCATCTTTTAATACCCATGGTATTTTTTTGTATATATATATATATATATATATATATATATATACAGATAGCCTCTTTCAGTCAACAGTAAAATGTCAAACAGTTAATAAGCTTGTACTGGTCTGCAGATAAAACTGACACATAAAAAAACCTGCTCAACACACTAAACAACCCATCCAACCGCAAACTACTCGAAACACTTAATGAAAAGTTAATGCTGATCGGTAAGATCTGCTAATTCAATTTCTGTCCCGATTGTTTATCACATAGCACACAAAGATGCATTAATCTCAAAAGACAGCATGATCATTTTAATTCAAAAATTTAAAGATTGTCTTTTAGACATGACTGTTCAATGAGACATTTACACTCCTCTTTATCTTCACTGCAAACTAACCAGGAACAGTAGGAGTCTTCAGTTCTCCTGCAGAGACTATGGTTGAGTGAGAGAGAAGGCTGATGTATAATGCATACATTATACATCACAATGAGTGAGGGCCAGCAGTGTGTCAGAGGAGACAGAGTCAGACTCAAGCTGTTCCTCCAGGAGCCTGCTTCATCCCTCCTTTAATTACACTCTATTGATCAAACACAGATGGAGGGGGGGAATGAAGAATGGAGTAAAAGAAAAAAAGAAAGACATGGAAGGACAGAAGTGAAGAAAGGGAGAAATAAGTGTTGTATGTAGTTTTTAAACTGAGAGGGAGAGAAAGATTATTTACCATTGCTGCAGCATATGTATACAGCATGTATACAACGCACAGTATGCAAATTATGTGACCTACAATATTTGCAAAAATGGTTACTACATGAAATAATCTATCTCACAATGCAATTGCTACCATTTCCAGTGTGATGGATGAACCAGAAGTAATATCAGCCTCAAAAATCTAACTGGAAATGGAAAATAAATATAATATAAATATAACTACAATAAAAAGATTTAAATTATAAAATAAAATATTTTAATGTCTTGTATTTGGTAAGTAGAAAGGTACGGTGGCCCAGTAGTGCACAACACAACTAAATTTAAAAAGCAAACATAAGTTCACAACACAACGGGAACAAGTGGCAGCAGAACGAAATAAGGCCACAACACAACGTAAATGCTCCCGAGCACTAGGGGGCTCTCGGTGCTCGGTTAAGTTAGAGTTCCTTGCCACTATTCTAGAGTCTACAGTCTTATATCGATACCATGATTAGTTTTAAATATGTAAACATTGTGTATCGACATGAAATATTAATTCAAAATCACATTTGTGCACAATAACTTCCTATTTATTTCTGTGAATGATTTGACGCTCTACCATGGCGCATGATGAAGGGAACGTCTGCCAATTCCACCAAGTGGTTAAAACGTATAATTTGTATTCATTACACATGTTGCAGCTTGTTTCCGTTGTGTTGTGGCTTGATTTTGTTGTGTTGTGGCTTGATTTTGTTGTGTTGTGGTGATTCCGTTGTGTTGTGGCTTTATTTCGTTGTGTTGCAGCTTGTTTCCGTTGTGTTGTGGCTTTATTTCGTTGTGTTGTGGCTTGATTTCGTTGTGTTGTGAACTTATGTTTGCTTTTTAAATTTCTTTGTGTTGTGCACTACTGGGCCACCATAGAAAGGTAGTATTCAAGTCAGATAATCTAATAAGGTTCACATCAGGGCTTTCAACATAACAAAGCCACTTTGGATAACCTCATTTTTTCTCTTTCAACTGTTTCTGACACAAACAAGATGTCCCTGCACTATTTTTATTTTTAATATTAGATATCAATCTGCTCTTCCAAAATGTGCATACTTGACCTTCAAAATTAAACATTATATTAAATCATTATTATTAATTTCGGCATCTCCATACAACAAACATTAAGTGTGCGACAAAGGTCTAAAGTGTACATTCTCCTCTTTACTTTTTCATTTTGCTGACCTACTTAGCTCTCCGTTCCAGGGCTGCCTCTTGGCTCCTTTGTTTCATACCGATATAGACTGAATCTCTTCTGAGATCAGGAATTTCGGTGCTTGGGGTCATCCGCCTCCTGCCAGACTCTAGGGGCTCATGCACTGTGAGGCAGAAACACTTTTCAGGGGATGAAGGAGCATCTGCTTCCTGTGAGCATGTGGAGGGAGATGAATCATAATTCTCCATGACAGGGAGGCACGGAGAAAAAGCCACTACAGCGAGCATGCTGCTGAACTCTGGATTACCTTTTTAGAAACAAAACTACAAGTCACTGCTCTCATAAATATCTGTCAGAGATGACACTCACCGATCATCACTGTGCGCCATTAATGAGAACACAGCCTTGAGGGAGGTTTCAAATTTACAGTCTTCTGTGATAAACTGTCATCTACCCCAGTAACATGTTTAGATACAACCACACATTCAACACACAGCATTGTACTCTCGGATGTAAAGTTTGTTGTTTGAGACTTTTTTTTCCTACATGGTATAATTTCCATATAATAAAACAATTGACTGATTACTCATTAGTAAATACTGCTCAGCATATCATCATCATTATTATGGGCCAAGCATCAAAGGTGTGTAGCCACCAACTGAATCCATTGGCAATCTTCTTCTTCTGCTCTTGAAATCTATAGCAGCCCATAGAACCACTAGTGGGAAAGTTATGAAATTTGGTGCACTGAGTGAGGCCAGTCTGAATTGTCACAATAGCAAAGTTGATGTCTCCAACTCATTACCTCTAGCACCACCAACTGCCCAAACTTGCACTCATATTTATGCTAATAACTTTTGAACCGTAAGGGCTAGAAACAAAAAATCTGATTCCTTGGCTCAAGACGTTTCAATTGCGCCCTATGACGTCATTTTCTGTAAAGAAATTTTTCCCGCTCGTTTGAATTTTCTGAAAAACCTACTTTTTCGAACTCCTCCTAGGCCGAATTTTTGCTCCGAGTTTCACGAAAATTGAACTAGAACATCTCCAGGCCATGTCAACAAATAGTTGGGGAATTCAAGTTGATTTGTCAAGCTGTTTTTAGAAAAACGTGCAAACTAATTTTACGTAGGGCTTGTGAAAATAGATGTAAGTCTATCTCCTCAACATGTTATTGTATTCAGAACAAATTTGGTCTATGTCATGAAAAGCATGACCTGAGGTTACATGCTGTGTTTCAGCACAGTGCCACCTACTGGTCCGGAAACACAAAAAATGGCTATTTCATTGTCTTATAAGAACTGAAGGGTTTGTCCAAAAATCATAAAACTGGTCTCGTTAGATTTGGGGCATCATGCCGAATCAAAAGTTCCTATAAATGCCATATTTGGCATTGGCCATTTTACATTTTGTAGTAACGCATGAACGTATCATTATGGAACTCGGTATCGGTCATTGGCACAATGCCCCGAAGGAGTCTGAGAATTTCAGGACCAGCACCTAGTGGTGAAAATAAATATTTACATGCTTATAACTTTGGATGTGGTTGACTTGTTTTCAAGGAAGTCATCTCATTGCATTCCTGAATCCTTGCTGAGTCGAACAATACCAAACATTCTAGTGCAACATCGTGATTTAGCATTTAAACAACATTCGTGAATATCTTATATATATCTTATATTCGTCCGATCGAGACAAAACCACCATAGAAAAATATTCAGAAACATAGGTCATTAACTAAAAACACAAATGGCCAAATGTCAAAATGTCAAAATTTTGATAGTAAGTGGCAAAAAAAATGCTATCAAAGTCAGGTGTGGGTAATTTTTAATGTGTTCATACATAGCTTCCTTGTTTGCTTCTTTTGTACTTGGCCCCTTAATTGCTGCTTGCAGCTATATTTATTATTATTATTATTATTATTATTATTATTAATAAATTCTATTTATTTAATTAGTATTGCATTAGTGTTATTATGATTTTTAACTTTTTTAACTTTTGGTGCATCCTTTAAAAAATAGAGAGGTTCACCTACATTAGATACATAAAATACGCTTTCTTAGAATGACTATGTTCATTGTTGACCTCAGACACTAATGAAATGGAAGAGTAGAGACTGATGCTGAAATGAATGAATTCTCCTTGTTAAGACCGAAAGAAATGAACATATAAAAGTGAGGTGCGATAGAGGCGAGTCTGGCCCCTGATACATTTATAATTAGAGAATGAACTCCTGTTTATAGCCCGGGTGTCAGAACAGTGAATTTCACAGTCTTGAGATTGATCACAGGGCGTCAAGATAAGTATATTTCAGAATGCTGCAAAAAAAATCCTGACTATGCAAGAGTTTAACAAAACATAAAGAGCAATCCAAGAAAGCTTTCTGAATTCAACAAGGTTCTCATTGTGGAAAAAGAGGCACACTGAAATGATAGAGTTAATGAGCATAGTAGTTAACAATGTTTGATTCGCAAGGTACATATCGGCACTTGTACCAAATGTTTCCCCCAGAAGTCTTTTTAGATGCATTACTAAATCGTATTGTAAGATAGAAGAGGTGTTATACACTGTAGTTCTGTCTAGCTGTTTATATAAATCAATCCTATACATAAAACATACCCCTAAAATTATAAAGCAAAGTACACCTACCCTGCCACCCAATACACAGAAATACAGAATGAGAAACAGATTGTTAGGAAAAAGAGCGAAGGGCAACCATCTTCAACCAAAATTTGACTACAACAGCAAATAAGGCAAATGTCTTACCTGCCATGTACTTTAATGTCAGAGATGGCGTAGAAGTATCTGGAAAGGTTGTTCTCATCCACCATGGTGGCGCCTGTGGCAGGCCTGAGCAGACGTACGCGCAGGTCAGTAATGGTGAAAAAGTCTCTCAGGTTCTTGGTGGTGTCCAGTTGTCCATACAGCGAGGCCATATTGTGCAGCTTAGGCCCGGCAAACAGTGCGAAACGGTCTTTGATTTCGAAGCGTACAGTCTTGTCGTTCTTCCACACGTAACCTCGGGAATATTCCTCGGTGCAAATAATGTCCAGCAATGTGTGCTGGGTAATGTCTCTCACCGTTTTTGGCTCCATAGTGAAAGCGTCAAGGCAGTCAGTAGCGTAGAACTGGTAGGGCTGCCAGCTACGTCCATAGTCCAGAGACTTTTCCAAAACCATCTGCTCGGGCCGACCCGACTCAAAAGTGATGACAATGTCGTCGGTCAGCTCAATGGTCTTGTTCCACGACAGGGTTATGTTGACTGCCAGAGGTTTAGGGTATTTCTTCCAGGAGGTGGACTGCCAGAAGGTGGTGGGGTTGCGGCCCTCAAAGTCGAACATGAGCTCAGGAGGGTGGGCCAACTCTTCTGTGGCTGCGTCGCACTCGTTGTTGCACATATAGGGGTTTTCCTACAAGATAAAGCAAAAGAAGATAACAGTTAAATGAGAATAAAAAAAAAAGTGTTTTTACTTGTGTGGAGATATGGGGTATAGGTTGGTATAGGCAAATGAGATGAAGAGTGCTTATATTTCAAAGGCACTGGCCTTGGTGGTGGTACATCAGCATTATTATGGATCTGAAGCAATGGTTGAATCTATTTTCCAGCTGTTAGCTGACCCTAGATGAGGACTGACCATTAAACGCCAAAGGACTCATAGATCTTTTATAGAGCCATTTAAAGTCAAGTTCCCTCATGCAGACAACCAGTAAAACCAGTCTTGTTTAGCACATAATTTATGAGAAAATTATTCCCTATTTTAAGTTCCATCTATCCATGATAATAAAGAACAAGAGAATGGAGTCTCTAAAGAGCTAAAAATGGACATGGATTCAAGTTAAAATACTCATTAAAAGAGAGAAAAATATGAAGGTCAGACTGACAAACTGTGAATAATACACTCTTCTCAAGTCATTCTTTTGCATAAAGGCTACCTTGTTCTACACCTTGAGGTAAGGACACCCAGAGGTGCACTTTTGTCACAGCCACCACTGGCAGGTAAAAAATACACCACGGATCTACAATTCAGAGAGAGGCATTGTAATAAGTGTGCCGCTGGCTTGCGTGATGCCCTCATGTCAACGGCCCTTCTTCACCCTGTAGCACACTAATCAGCATACTGGTATATTCTGCTGCACCACATGCTGGTGTGCGCTAAGCAGGGGCTCGTGGGGCTGTGATACTGTCGGGTGGCTGTGGCGTCCTCCAGGAAATACCTCTCAAGAGGAACAAGCTCCAATTTATCTGAACAAGAAACACTGCAGCTGATTAAGTGGGAGATGTCTGTCTCTCTGCGGGAATCTGCAGGCCTGGACACTGGGGAAGAGCACAGTGATAAAGGATAGGTGGAGAAAGGGACTGCTGAGAAGAAAATTAGTGACACAGTGGCAGAAAGGTACACAGGTGGAAAATAGGAGTGCTTCCTTTAATAGGCTTTTTTCTGTCCTCCAAGGTAATGTGACAAGAAAGCCCTGACAGCCATTTAACCTCTTAATTTTGACAAAGTGGCATTAATATGCTCTCCAGCCAGTCCTCTACAGCTGTGCATGTTAGTTTGGAGAATGATCAGACCCACCATTGGAGTCCACATGCCTCTCACTAGACAATCCAGTCAAGAGGGCAGAGCTGTTCATGCTGTTCTATCTCAGCATGTGCTTTCAGGCACTAACCCTCCTATGAAAAAAAACCAAAACTACTAATTGGAGTCTATAACGCTCTATATTTAGCTGGTAAGCATCAATGCTACTATTGCTTATACTTGGAATATGAGATTAATTTGTGATTTAAACAAACCCCTACCCAAAAGAATTAAGCTTTAGTGCATAATTTGTCCTGCAAATTATGTTCGGTTTTTGAACATGAATGATACCTCGTTTTGCACAGCTTGTTGAGGAGAGGTATGCAATTACTCCTGGCAAACAAATTAAACAGGAAAACAAATTGTATAGACTTTCATCAATTTCATATCTAGAAAGACTTTAGGGTGTGAAAAGATTCAAAAAGTAAAAAAATATAATAAGTAATTATTTTAGATTTCCATTTTAGTGAAAAACTTTGAGGTTTGAGTGTAATGAGGTTTGAGTTAAGTAACAAAATCACAGCCAATCAGACATAAAACATATTTGCTGCAGGATTCTGGACCAACGAGTTTTAATTGAAGGTGGAGCTACCCTGTGCAATTAAAAAAAAAATAAAAGATTGCAAATGTTAAAATGTTCACTAAAAATACAATAAAATGCCAAGGCTGGTTATGAGAAAACTATAATTCATATGAAACAAATGCGATGTATCACTTGCTTTGGGTCGTGTTTGGTTAGAACACAATGTTAAGAAACCAAAAGCAAGTTACAAGTCATTACAGAGAGAGGACTGAGTATTGGGTAAGAGAGAGGCAGATTTCATCGTAATTCTAAAGAATCAGCCTAAGCTTTAAAAAAAAAATTCAGCATTTCCACAGATATAATATTTAAAGGGGACCTATAATGCTCCTTTTACAAGATGTAATATAAGTCTCTGGTGCCCCCAGAAGGTGTCTGTGAAGTTTCAGCTCAAAATACCCCACAGATCATTTATTATAGCTTGTCAAGTTTGGGTAACACTTTAAAATAATGTTCATTAGTTAAATATTAGTTAATAAAATAACTAACATGAACTAACCATGAGCAACACATTTGTTACTGTATTTACTAATCTTTGTTAACGTTAATGAAAATAGTAGTTCATTGTTTGTTCATGTTAGTTCACAGTACATTAACAAATGTTAACAAGATTTTAATAATGTATTAGTAAATGCTGAAATTAACATTAACAAAGATTAATAAATGCTGTATAAGTGCAGTTCATTGTTAGTTCATGTTAATTAATGTTGTTAACTAATGTTTACTAATGAACCCAAGTTACCCAAGTTTGCCCCTATTTGGGTCTGAGCAAAAACAAGCCGTCCCTTTACATGCAAATGAGCAGCTGCTCCCGGCCCCTTTTCCAAGAAGAGGGTGGAACTTTAACAGCTCTCGCTTCAGTTGATCAACAAAGCTGGAGAATCTCACACAGCCAAAATTACGATTTTCAGTAACGTGTTCAGCCTTACATTGTTCAAACTGGAGTTGGACAAATATAGAGAGACTCAGGAAGAAGTTACAACTTATTGAATGCTTCTGTTTGTTTCTGAATTGTTAGCAGGGATGTGTCATAATTTTTGAATATTCGATTTGTTGATTTAATTCTAGAACATCGAATAGGTTATGCGATTATCGTCTTAAAATAATCCCCATGTTTTTGGTGCTGATGCAGTGGTGACACGTTTATGTAACCAGGGCGTGCCGTGCGCTGCCAATAACTTACATAAAAGCTTTCACTCAACTCTCAGACAACAGAAGAACATGTCTCACATGCACACTGTAGACTTACGTGGCAAGTCCGTCAACTGTACTGTACTTTTATTGTTGAGTTTTTCATTAAGAATAATAATGAACCCACCATTCAAGCAATTGCCGCTACCAAATTGGCGCTACTTTGAAAGTGAAAGCAAAATGCTCACGCCCACACAGGCATTCAAAATGGTGCTCGTCCACTGGCACAGAGTGAACGTTTTCAGTTAAATATGGAATTATTTGAAAATCCTCACTCTGCTCCACTGTTATGAATGGCTGTGAAAAAAAATGACAGTATGAATGGTCTCTCTCCCTCTCTCTCTGTTAATGTGTGTGTAGATTATGTTTATGCGTGCATGCAGGGGAGGGGTGCGATTTTTGAATAATGATTGAATAATTCCCAACGATCATCGAATATTATTCTTGTTAGAAATGCCCATGGATGCCTAATGGTTAGTGGATACATTTATGTAGTTGCTGTGGAGTTGATTCAACTCATTGACTAGCATGTACAGTCATGATAATCTTTTCTGCAAATCCAGTGTTGAATTGACCCTCGTTTGTGAAGTAGTCCGGCATAAAATGACGGCATGGTAACAACACTCTACTAGAACAACTCTTCCTCTTCTCTAAAGCAGCCAAACATGGCTTCGACCCTTTGTTGTGTGTTCCCGGGGGCAGGGTTTATGTAAATTGTGGGGTTTGTGATGTCACGAAGCCAGGAAGAAGCTCATCGTAGTCCCTACCAGCTGTTTGTTGTTGTCCTTAAAAAACAATTTCTGTAAAAGAAAATATCTCCCTTTGCATTGAACTTTGAGCATTGTAACTTATTGCAGATGTTGTTTATGCTCAAACAGCAACATTATACACTAAAAATGAATCAATAATATACAGATTAAGATGGACAATGACACCATTTTCTCTGGGAGCTTTTCATTGTAAAAAGCGCTATATAAGTAAAGGTGACTTGACTTGACTAACTAGAGTTAAAAAAGTGAAATCATAATCAAGGACCCTTTTAAGGTCCACAATCTGATTTTTTGTAACACACAGCTCCACACTTCCCCACAAGCTTATATTTATTATTATTATTATTATCATTATTATTATTTGTCTACAGGACAGTAATCTTTAGTGTTGCAGTTGCAAAACTAGAGGCTGATATGAGTAAATAGGCCACACAGTAATGCCCTTATAAAGATTAATTAAGTGTTTTTCCCCAGTCACTGAAACCTCACATTTATCAAGAGAGAGAGACATCATCTATAAAAGGAACTACTGAAAAGCAAACATAAAAAGTTCTTTCATGCAACTGAGAGCTTTATGTAAGGATTACGTTAAGGTCTGGCTCACATTAGAAAAAACTGATACAGCTGTCAAATCAGTAATTACTAAAGATGTTTCTATTTATCCTAGACTGACCAGGATACTTGGACCAGGGCTGGGGATTTTGATGGCAAGGCTTAGTTGGAAAAGCAGACAGCTTTCTGTGAATTGGTGTTAATGACAGTGTAAGGCTTCAAACCGTGTAAGGTTAATCCCCTCCACAAAGAGCTTGATGTTTGATCAACAAAAAAGAGGGCCAGAGATATAGAGAAAGCAAGGCGAGAGAAAGAAAAATAGAGACACTCTGCACATGCCCAGTTCTAATCTGAGCCTGTTGTCCCTATTAAATGTGTTCTGGGTAATTTCACACCAACAAACACGCAAACAGTCGTCATGAATCACCTCTCACTTGCTTGCTAAACGCAGCCTTAAAAAACCCACCCGTCCTACAAACGCTGTTTGCCTGTTCAGTGCCTGGCTGAGTGTTTTTCTCACGGCTGATCACACATCTCTGTTAAATGAAGATGTATTATCAATGCAATAATTTGTCTCGAACAGAATAGTGCAGATGAAAGCCATGTCAAAATCCTGCCTCTTCACAGCCACAATCAACAGTTTATGCTTACACTCAGTAATGACTCCCATTATTTTCCTGCTGATAATCTCACAAATTGCTGGATCAAGACTGAAGGCTCTTTCACATGACTCATGCGCACTGAACTCTATGGAACGTCAAGCAGCAACATTACCACTGCCTAGCATGTAGGGCATTGTAGCATGACTCTCAGAGATCAGACAGCATTAACTATGACCTTGTTTGCCACTGACCGTTTGAACCGCAGCCAGTGATGACGAGGGAATTTGCATGACGTATCAATACATGGGTGATGTAACAGAGTTGCGCACAACTCCGAATTTAATTGAGAACGCCTTTTAAATTACAAACACTGAATGTTGCTTTGACAAACTGTAGGTTTTTCTTTAAGTTTTAAGACTTATAGGCCTTTGAAACCTCACAAAACATCCTTCTGTGACGCTATCTGCAGTATGTCGAGGTCAAAGTGGTGTATGAAGCTTGTGTGTGAGGTGCATTGAAGCCATGACTGTCATGAGTCATGTGAAAGGGTCTCAAAAGCATGAACTGTAAAGACAAATATTAGTGGTTTAGGACCTATTTGGACCAAGCCACATGAAAAATTATTATTCTGGTGGGAATTTCTTGTCGAGGGCAGAAGTGAATGAGATACGATTGTCCCACTGGCAGGCAAGGCTTCAGATTACCAGATCACCAACGTGTCCGAGGATAAATTTACTGTGGCTGACAGCAGACTGAGATATATAGGACCAACCAATCAAACAAATCCGTTTGTGTGACAGATGTTTGTGACATGCAGTCGGGATCAAAGTTTGCTCTGTTTCCATTTTTATCTCTTTTCCCACTCTATGCTCCTTTAACAAACACATATGTGCAAATATGCATACACACAAGCACAGTCACACATGCCCACATGCCAATATGCATCACAACTCAGGCAAGCGTATTGTCTGTTCCATCCCCCTCTTGCCATGCTTTTCACGTATTTGATTGTGGCAGTTTTGAGCTCTTCAGAAATGACAAATAGATCAATATCGTTTCATTGGAAATGAAATTACTATGCAGCGGCCATACTGAGATCAGTGCTCACGTTGTGAAATCTACTGTGTAATTGTCTCAGCTAAAGGAGACCAGTGTGAAGAGCGATTTCTCCTCGATCGTTTCAAATGTTAATGTCTAATCTGTCAGAGGCCGTTTTGCCAGACCGTACGACAGGCTCAGGTCAGTCCATTTGCATATCTCTTTTTCTGGTGCTAACATGAAATGATTTAAATCAAACTTGTTCATATGACACGACATTAGCCACTAAATTACAAAGGAGCAAATTTGATTTTACGAGCACGGCTTGCAGGTGTTACAAATAAACATGAGGGTCTGGGCATGTAATTTCCCTCGCTCTCTCTCTCTCTCTCTCTCTCTCTCTCTCTCCAGACTGCGGTTAAATCCATCACTTGTGCATAAATGAGACCTTGGTGGAGGGATAGATTTCTCCAAGGCCTTCGGTTTGATTGAAGCTCCGACTTCTTTTCAATCTGCCTCTGTGCTCTTGCAAGCACCTTTGAGCTCGTCCTGCAGAACAGCCACAAATGCACTTGGGCTTCACCGCCACGCTGCTTGAATACAGGAAACACAGATTACTGTGTGTAATAGACCCCAGAATAAATCCCACCAAGAATTACAGTCACATTTTTGAACTAGAGGTCAGTGGGACGAGATAGCAGACAAAAAGTGAAGCCAGTTCAATCGCTATCTGCCAAATGGAATGACACATAATGCTGCCTGGATTTAAAATATACACACATATAAGCATTTAAAGGTGGTGTTAACAGATATGTACAGATTGGATATCAATAAAAAACACAATTGCAATCATTATGTTTTTATTAAGGAAAAAGTGTTTTCTTTTTTTTTTTCATTTTAAGAGCATCTCAAAAAGCAAAGTTGAACCAATGTCACAAAACGTGAGGTATATGTGTTAATTCGTGACTGGAGAGTATGTTTCTACTTTATCAGTTTATAAGCTTTTCTTAACTTTTTTCATGAGAATGAACTCTTTTAATCCAATCCCTGCGCTGTTATTATGTATGAGACACTACAGCATTGCAGAATTCAAATTTCATCGGTGTTCGTTCACCTCTGCCTCTTCAGCTTTGCATTCGGACACATCGTAAGTTTACGTTTCCTCACTACAGTAGCACAAAAGTGCTGTTTTCATTTTCCCTGTATTGCTGTCAGAGCTGGAGTGTGGCTATCAACACATGGACGATAAGACTAACAAAATGTAATAAGTAACAGAGCAGTTTCTGGGTGAAACGTCATGAGTTTAACAACACTCGTAACAAGTATCGCAGTTCATGTCCAGACTGGAGCAAGCATGTTTCAAGTTTTTATGCATATATTTTAAATACTCTCCTGATCCAAACATGGACCAGCACCTTGTATGTGCACGTATTTCATCAGATTTTCTTCTAATGAAATTTATGTGCAAATAAGGACACTGATACAGCGGTACGTCTGATTATGACTGCAATGACAAAATAAGTGATTCTAATACACAGAAGACAATGATGTAGACTGAACATCATTGAATAATTTATCAGAATGTATTTGATTTGTTCAAAATAGTTAGTAGTCTCTAATGAAAGCGTTTTGTCAGTTTGCTGTCATAAGATTATATTTTTTTAAAATACATCAAGGTGCCCCCCAACTGTTGTTTGTTTGTTTGTTTTTTCTCCACTCATATTTTAATATTAATTTCTCTGTGTTTTATTGGTTGTTGTGTTCGCTATTCCGACCCTCTACACTCCCACTTTTCCATAGCTTTACATGCCCATTTCGAGTCTTTTTCAAATGTGAGGTGTAAACGACCAGTGCTAAAATGGGTGATTTCATGATACTTTAAATTAGACCTGTTCCAGCAGTCTTTGGTCATAGTAATCATTCTAATACAAGAAGTAAATGAGGTGAGTGACATGAAATGATAAAATCTAGTTAATGCTGCATGCATCATTATTATTATTACTCATGCTCATTAAAACAAACCCTTAGCCTTTTTAGGTAAGAAATACAATTTTGCCCATAGTTTACCCACCACCATGTGTACTACAGAAATGAATGATACCTAAAATCATGCAGCTTTGTATTATGATTTTTACTTGATGGCAGAAAATGGGAGAAAAATTCCAAAGACTTAGGTTTAGGCAGGGAGGTCAGACATATCTAGAGACCAGAAAATAATTGACTGAATTATTGAAAGAACGATAGAATGATAGACTAACTCACTGATGACAGACAGACAGACAGACAGACAGACAGACAGATAGACAGATAGATAGATAGATAGATAGATAGATAGATAGATAGATAGATAGATAGATAGATAGATAGATAACAACGCTCAGAATACCTTAGCAACATCAAAGCATCATGTCTGTGACAGGAGTTTTCTGAGACTTAACACAATATGTTGCAGACTGTCCCCTCTGTGTTTCATAGAAAAGCAACAAAATACAATTTCAGATGGCCTGGGCAACTTCCCTATGGACACAGTGATAAGGGGAAAAAATATCACGATTCAAAAGACACCACTTAAGAGGCTGTATTCACAGATGCAGATCACACCTACTGACTTCCAATATGTCAAGGCGATTCCTTGAGGGATCAAAAGTTAACAGCTGCCTGCTTCTTTACAAAATGGACTTAGTAAAGCATGTAAAAAATAAATAAATAAATAAAACAGCATGAGAGCAGAGCTTTGAAGATGAACCCTCATTCTTATATCAGTTGTTTATCAAAAGCTCACCACTAATTATTGATGGCTTTCTGCTGCCATTTAGCGTTTAGAGAGATTACATGTCAGATCTCAAGCTGATGTGTTGTGACAGCAGAACTCTCTCTAGCCTGCAGCTGTCTGTTTGTTTTGCTGGGTCAGCACTATCAGGGCCAGAGGTTCAACCTCCTTTTGATTGTTCGAAAATGAGACTACAAATGAAGTCAGGACGAAGTTAGACGCTCCACCCCTAATGTTCTAAATAGTACAGAGAACTTCAAGTGTTAATAATTATTTCCTCTTTTCAATGCCATTAAGAGCGTCAATTTCTTTTCTTCATAAAAGAAGCAGCCATTACATGCAGGGAAGCACCCATAGCAGATCTCATTAGAGAATCACAAAAGATCAAAAATACCACACAAAGTTGTCTGATGACCTGCCTCGCTCAGTTATTCCTTCTTTTGATCTGCCAGAACTAATCAGCGATATTACCACAGAACACAGACTCACCACACACACATTGCACTTACATATAAAATGAAAAATACTCAACTCTAAACAAAAGTCTGACATACCAAACATACACACAATCATTTTAAAGGGACCATACAGCATCATGAAAAACAGCATTTTCTAGCTCTTTTGAAATAAAAGTGCTTAATGTATTACAGGCACACTCCCTGACCAATCTATTTTGGAAACTATACCATCTATAAATTGAATACCTGCAATACCAGAGGCTGCAGTTTCAGAACCACAGTCCTAGATCCTAAGTACTAGAGCCTTAGTTTTTTGTGACAGTGTCACCTTGACAAATCTACTGAATCAGAGGAGAACTAATTCAAACTTGAAACAAATTAAATTTTTTTAAACGTATTAACTTTATTTGAATTAACACCTAATTTTTAACGTAATAGTGGGTGCAGCTATTTTAAACTTGAATGTGCAAGATTTCACTATCCCTCTTGATGTTGCAAAATAGTATTTGTTACCACAATACTTTAATTTGTTATTGTAATCATAAACAAAAGCACAAATTTTAAGTTTTAGTTTACTGCGTTTTGTTAAGAAAGTCATACACCAGAAGAGAAGCACCATGCCACACTGCGGCTAATGAAATGGAGGTCTCGCACATAATAGAGCTGCACGATTAATTGTTAAAATATCATATATTTCATATATAAAATAAGGAAGAAGTAGGAAGTAGATATTAGTACCCCAGAACACCAGAAAAAGATACTTTTCCAATTAGAAGCTTGTTGTGGGGGATGTTTGCCAAACATTTTGCTATTCCTAGCTTTATATAGCATATGTCGCTCTGCATATTCTCCCAAGTTTATTTTTGACCATCGTCTCTGAAAATTTCACTCTGACCTCACAGTTTGTGCTTCACATTTCAGCACGGATTGTTTTGAGAAGCTTTCACAATGTAGGCTTTGCAAAGAGGATGATATTGAAGAATGGGGAAGAGCCAAATTCATTGGACCTGACAGCAAATTTGAAACATAAAAACGTGTTACTCATTCACATTCAAAACATTTAGCCAATCATATCAGAGGTTTTTTAAACAGAGAAGCCTGTTCACAAAATAGCATGTTTAATTCTAAAGGAATTTTTGAAAATTCAGAATTGGTGCAAGTTCCTAATTTCTTTGATACTCAGTCAAAGTACAAAGTAGACCGAAAAGTACTTGAGTACATTAACTAATTACATTTACTCAAATACTTTACACCACTTGTTAAACATTATGAGAGGGTTTGAGAAAAACATGCTAAAAAATACACAGAAAATGCCCTTTAATAAAGCACAGGGTCTGGAACAGATGAGAAATTTATTAAAGCGAATTCATTGGCTTTTACAGAATTATTTACACACTTATTCATCGTGCCACCTACTGTGATCATTCACATCATGAGTCTCTGGGCGGTTAACAAAGCATCATTCATAGTGCATGACCGAGGCCACGGTGGGGGTTACTATGGCAGCAGAAGCTATAGAGGCTAAAGCTGTTCAACGTTAACAATGTTGTAGACCTGATAATCACGCCCTTTGTCTTGAACTGACTGACAGATCATATTTTTTCTATCTTCAGTCCTTCTTCCTCTGTGTTTCCTACCTTCAATCAGACACAAAATTTTGCGCTTCTGCTTCACCGCTATGGCTGAATGGGTGAATGAACTAGCATCTCGGTGTTGACCGCACACTCCTTTGAGGGCACCCAGGATAGAAAACTCATTTCACCTAGTAAGGTGTTCAATTTTGCAGTATTTCCAAAAGACTAATATTTTTATGATAATAGTAATATGCTAGATGAGAGGAGACAAGCGTTGGTTGTAGAGATCCGCAAATAACATTGCTGCAATTTATAATGTCTTATAAAGATCTGCGATATGGACCCATATTGTTCCTGCCAGCTACAACTTGTATTTTAAAAGTCATTTCTCAGCCATGTCATTGGTGAATGTCTGTAAATAGCAGCCTGAGGGTTTCATTCAGAATAATTTCATAACTCTTCAGGGATTTTCTTTTCGACAGGAAAATTCCCCCTTGATACAAGAAAACTTTGAAATCTCAAGCCCCATACAACAGCCATTTAACTCATAATATAGATTTAATATTTTGTGTCTGCTTAATTAGTCGCTGTGCAGACATTAATTACTTTTGGGTGAGGGATCTCTTTTTGTGTTTAATCAGGTTTACATTGCAATTCTAACAATCTCAGAAAAGCAAAAGGGGTTTGACTGCTGAAGGTGTCAAAACAATTGTCCCTATTTGACACCGTCACCATAAAAGACGCCGTCTTTTTGAGGCTGTATTGGTATTGGAGCACTGTGGGACGATTAAATTCAGTACGGCTTTGAATGTCGTCTGTGTGTGACAGCCTGCTTTGGTGGTCTTTAAATTCTGGTGGTCCACCATTGCCGATCAGTGAAGCCTCTTTTGGACCATCCGCCGGGGATTCTTTTACTCTTTTTCACCGCTGAATGTGAAATATGATTGACAGATGACTCTAGGGACCACAGAACAATCCTCTGTACTCTGCTAGACTTATTCATGTGTGCACATAGCACACACACAAGCATCTTTTGTGTTTACAGAGAAAGAAAGACGGGGTGAGAGAGACAGACACTGAGGACATTGCACAAAAAAACAAACAAAAAAAAGTTTAAAGGTGAATATGCATTCTAAGCAGGGTATTCACCATGTGTAATGAAACCAGGATGTCTTTCAGTCCAGACGGACTCATTTGCTTCCTGACAAGCTGCTATTAAAAACTTTAAAAGGACCAACTTGGCTGATTAACTCCACTCCTCAGAAATAAAAGATGAATTAAGCTCTCTTAAAGTGACTAATTAAGCCTTGAGACTAATCTAATGAGACAACCCAGAAAATAGCATGAAAAGCCCTAAATTCTCATTCTACACTTGTCAGGACGCAGCGTGGGGGTCCACAAGATTGTGTGTGTGTGTGTGTGTGTGTGTGCGCGTTTTTGTGATTTATGAGGACACAAATTTGTATAATGACAAGTGTATAACACTGGTATTACAACTTAAACATGGAATATGAGGACATTTCATGCGTCCTCATATTTCAAATAGCTTTAAAAACATACTAAACAATGTTATATTGAAAATGTAAAAATGCAGAATGTTTTCTGTGATGTAGAGGTTTAGGGGTGGGGTAGTGTAGGGGATAGAATGTAAAGTTTGTACAGTATAAAAACCAATACGCCTATGGAATGTCCTCACGTTGATAGCAAAACAAACCTGTGTGTGTGAATGTGTCTGTGTGTGTGTGTGTGTGTGTGTGTGTGTGTGAGTGGAATCAAGTATATGGATAGCTGAAAGTATATGGATAGTTGATGATATAGAAGTGTCATCTTGTCAGCATCATACAACTTTAAAGAAATAGCACTTTTTTACAATTCTTTAAAAAACTAAGGAATAATTCAGATATTTTTAAATGTGTTGTTTTTCTCTACAAAGATGATCCTTGCAGGTTTTGAATAGCACCACTCAATGAAAGAGTTGCATGAATTTGAATTTCTGCAGATTCATGAAAGTTCTGTCTGAAAAACAAGACAGCCAAGAATTCCTCAGTTTGAATGGAAACAAAACAAAACAAAACAAAAAACTTCTTTTTATATCAATAAATAAATAAATAAAAGAGCGAAACGATTCCTTCTGGAACTGGAGTTCACAACAAACATATTTATCATACTTTGGATATTGGGGCTATAGCATCCTAACAAAACTACCTCATAAAAGACTGGCTCAAGGAACTATGAAAAGGCACAAATTTTGTTAACAGCCACTTGTGCACTCTGACTTACATAAGAGATAAACTGATTCTGATGTTAGCGTGTGACTGCTGATACGAGACTTAAGCACAACAAATGTATACACATCAATACTGAGAGCCATAAAAATACACTATACTGTTGAAATTTTGGTTCAGTAAAAAAAAAGAAAATAATTGATACTATTCAGCAAGGATACATTAAATTGATCAGTTGCGAGAGTAAATATTTTTACATTGTTACACACACACACACACACACACACACAAAAATCTATTTCTAATGAACGAAAAAATAAAATTAAAAAATACTGAATGTATCATAGTTTCTAGAAAAATATAAAGCAACACAACTGTTAAATGTTTCTTGAGCATCAAATCAGCCTATTGGAATGATTTCTGAAGAATCATGTGACACTGAAGATCAGATACGATCACATTTTAAAATATATTCAAATAGAAAACAGTTATTTTAATGTACTACTTTTAATACTACTTCATATTACTGTTTTTTTATCAAATAAATGCAGTCTTGGTGAGCATAAGAAATTTTCAAAAATAATTTAAAAATCTTACTGAACCTAAATGTTTGAATCCTTGTAATATTCCATCTCGCTCTCTAGCAGTTAATAAATAGAACTGCATGCGTCTTGCGGAAGAACATTGTAGCCGGAACTACTTCTCTACTACTCTTTGTCTATGACGAGTGATTCAGGATAAGACAAAAAAACGGTTTGGAAAATGGATTCATGATGTACTCGTTCATTACATAAATTTTGTTTATTTTGAAAACAAAACAGTTACGAACGGCTGCAGCTGCTGAGACCTCGTTCTGTTAAACACGCGCGAATAACTTGATCATGCACTCGCACAAATGCGACCACATAAAACTTTAACTCGCACATTCTCAAAAAAAAGTCGCAGTCTGGAACCCTGATTTATATATAATATATATATATATATATATATATATATATATATATATATATACACTATCCCATTAAGGTTAATATTTTTTATATGTAGAGTTGAGTTAGGTGTGAGAAATAACTTGTGTTTTTATCTGTGAACAAACTATAAAAAATAAAACTATATGAGCCTGCATAACCCAGCAAGCACTTCCACCCCACATTTTTTAAATTATTTATTTCCATGTTTTAAATCTCTGTTACAGACTGAACATTCCACCATATTACCCTCCTTCTGTCTCAACCCATCTTTCCTTTCTCTGATGTTTATTGTCAAACTTTTTTTCATTATTGATGTTTATTGTCAAACTATTCCTATCTCCTTTTCTGCTATTCCATCTGTTTCTCCAACAGGCCCCTTAGCTCCGACTCTCAGCCACTTCTCTCGGCTCTGTCTGACACATCTCTCCTTGAGATCGATGCAGCTGACAGCCCCGACTGAAGTTCTGCGCGGGGGCTTGTGATTTTTAGATGTGAAACGGCACAAAAAACTCTCCCTATCCTCTGCTAAAACATCTTTCTCGTATTTTTTCTCTCACTCTCTCTTTATGTCACTTTCTCTAAGAGAGAGAGAGAAAATAATACATTTCGTTTGGTTTGTATCTGAATTATTTCATTAGATATATCAGAGCAAGGCCAGAGGTAGAAAGTGTCTTCTATAATGCTGGCCTGGCAGTGAGGGATCTAGAACAGCTAGATCTGATGCAGCTATTCACAAGCACATGCTTACACATGCACAGAGGAGCGAAGTTTCCTTCCTACACTCAGTACATCATAGTAGCACCTGTCTGTAGTATCTGCCACTGTATATTTCATGTCTCAAAGCTGCCCCAGATTCTGCAGCAGACTTATGACAACTAAAAAAAAAAACTTCATTCCATCTCTTGTTTGCTGCTGCAAAGATTTGGATTTAGCATGCAGATAATAGCCATTTCTCAATAAGCGTTCTCTACAGTGCTTGTGATCTTGTGGACTTGTGAAACGTCATCAGTCACTGCCTGTCTTTAATATCTAAAGAAAAAAATCTTAGATGCTATGTTCAACACCTGTGCTGTCAACAAGCCAGGAAGTTAAGTCAAGGAATAGAAGAATCTAGACAATCACTACTGGCAAGCCTTGACATTACATCTCTCTGAGGTAAAAGGTCAGACCCAGCAGCATCTTGCATGACTCAGGGAGGTCCGAATGAGTTTTATACACCCCACACAAAGCCCTTTGAGTGGAAACATCATCAGCCATCAATTTGAAGGTTTTTTTTTTAAAAAAAACAGCTCACTCTGAAAAGACTTATTCAGACAGGTACAAGCACAAACATTTAGCAATAATCCTTAAAGCAATCCCATGGCTCTCTGTTAAGAGCACAAGATTTAAATGAACTAAAGGCCCAGTATGTTGTGATTGGAAAACTGCTTAGAGTGTTCCGGAAATGTCCCGCCCCTTACCATAACCGTGAGTTTTCTGTTCTTCCACCTTAGGAAGACCAAACAAAGGGGTGGAATCAGTGTGAAAAAAACAGTGTCTCTTCGACATGGCAACAACACACTACTAAAGCAGGTCTTGCCCCTTTTTTATGAATTCTGTGGGTGGGAATTATTTTGACATTGGAAATTCACAAGAAAAAGCATGTTGTAGTTCCAACAAGCCGTTTGTTGTAGTTCTTGAAAAGTGTTTCCTGTTAAAGAGAATATCTCCCTTTGGAGTGGACTTTGAGCTTTATAACCTTGCAGATCCTTTTTATGCTCGAACAGCAACATTACACAATAACTAAATTTGAAAAAGTGAAAAGGCATATTAATATAAATTCAGCAAATAACATATTACATTAAACTGAATTAAAGATACATTTTTGGATGGATGGATGGATGGATGGACAAAGTACATAATATATTGGATGGATGGATGAAAAATTTGCTCTATATGATGGAAGGATGGATGTATGAAAAAAGTTCATTATATTATAGACAGACAGACAGACAGACAGATAGATAGAGCATATGAGAGCATCTATCAAGGCTTCTTCACTGAGAAATGAACACTTCCCTCCAGCGGAGCGTGCGGGGCTCTAGCCAGCGGCAGAGGGAGGTTGGATGTTGGCAGAGAGGTGTGATATCCCTGCCAATCCCCGTCTATCCCTCCACCCTCTGATGGGAATATGGAGCTCGCTACAAGTAATTAAATCAGGCGCCATTCAGCTGCATAACTGCCTAAATTACAAGAAAGACAGTGAAAAGGAACCATCAAAGAATCACACTGTGGATCTGTAATTAGTTTAGATTTAATTTGGCGTGCTACTGACGTATTAACAACGAATACCTTCAGGCATTATCTACAGACCAATCAGTAATTTTGCAACATAAAAGATTATTTAAAGACATCTGGTGCTATAGAATGGCACAACAATTCTACTTAAGATATCTGATGGACCCTTCAGGACTCATGAACCCATGGGCTCCATCATGCAGTCTGGACATGTATGGGGGTTCTCTTTACTCAAACTGTGTTTAGCTGAGGCATGCTGTGAAAGCGATCCTTCATTTGATGCTGGCAGACAGAAAGGAAGTGAGAACGGTTGGGCTGAATGTAGACTGGAGAGTGGTTTTAACTGTCCCCTGTCAGACAACACTACATATCACATTTATCAAGAAGGAAAATCAGGTCAAGGGAGGAATGTATGCAGATAGCATGTTCACACACACACCACTTATCCAGTGCTGGTGCTGAAGTCTGTGTTTGCGGTTGTCTGTTAGAACCAGCCTGTCTTTCCAGTGACGTAGGAGGGAAACAATACTGCAACTAACTATATTACAGTACACACTCAACCTACAAAAAAAATAAAATAAAATAAAAAAAAGAGAAAAAAGTCTCAGCCTTATAGCTGCAAACATATTTTAGTATCCAAAACCATTTAATTCAGTAAATGATTTAATTCAATTAAATTTTAAAGAGCCCCTATTATGCTTTTATACCTTTCATGCTGTGTGTAATATAGCTGTTTGTGAATGTAAAAGGTCAGCAAAGTTTTAAAGATCAAAAGTGCAAATAAAGTTATTGTCTTCTAAATCGATTCTGCACTTTCAAAAATGAGCTGTCAGTGATCCCAGTCTCACTTCCTGCTACATCCCTATGTAACAATGTAACAAATTTGCATAATGCCAGCTTATGGTCTTCATTGGCTGCCTGTGAGCAATGTCTACGTTGACTCGCTCTCAAACACTGTAGTTGTAGCTGAGGCCTGGACGAGTTTCGTTTGTGTTGTCAACATGTCGAGAAGACGCTGTTTTCTGCACTGCAAATCAACTGCAAATCGAAGGATATGGACTTTCGCTGGAATTCATAAGGAAAAACCAACACCATCATTACTGTTTGTATCACTGTGTATAAAAGCGCTGAGGAAGCCTCTGTAGCTGATATTCAGATATGGTAATGGGTATTTTTCGTTCCGTAGGCCAATCACAACAGACTGGGCTGTCTGACCAAACAGAGCAGAATAGGCTCACACAAAGGAGGGGTTTAGAGAGACAAAAAAACCGTTTTCTGACTCTTTGAGAAATTAGGTGAAGTGCGATGTATATTAGAAAACTTAAATGTTTTTTTTTACCTTTGATGCATGTAAATCTAATGCAGGAGACCTTAATTTTAAAACAAAATTAGGAACCTTAAATAAAGCATAATAGGGGCACTTGAATTATTAATTCCATCACTGACAGACTTGTGATATGAAATATATAATTCATAGTGATCAATTCCTTTATATATTTGTGAATAAAAAAAAAAAGAGTTCCTTTGCAGTATGACCAAAATTGGATTGGACTATGTCATTTGAACAACAGAACTGTAGTGCAAGATTAGGTACTTCCAGTCTAGACAGCTTTGCTGATTATAATGTAACCAATCTAATTCTAAGTTTGTCTTGTCAAACTAACACTGAACAGAGGAAGATGATAATTTGCAGATAATTTTTTATTGTGTGAACAAGGTATGCACAGAAACAAACTGTTCTGTTGATCTGTACAAACAAATGTTGTTCGACATGAATTAATGGCATACATTAAATGCCGTAACACATTCAACACATTCTGTAAAAATATAACCTCTGCAACTACACTTTCCATTGTTGAGTTACAATCATCACCTTAATTACAGCTAGAAAACGCAACATAGTCAACTACATAATCTGGGTAAGTCAAACACCCCCTGGGAAAACTCAGATGACTTTTATCAAGCTATCAAACAAAACCACACTAAATTAAAAGGCAATGTGGCCACTGAGATAGTCAAAGGAAAGAGCGTTTGTTTGCTTATTAATTTTTAATTGTTGCACTTAACTGAATGGTTTCACAAGATAATGCAGCACCGTGCTACTTCAGTTCATCTCCTGAGAGTTTGTTAGTAAATGTGAGATAAATCATCCCAGCAAATGTAAACTCAAGACTCCTTAGCTCTCAAGGTTTTCAAGCAAAACATTTTTTTTTTCATATAGACAGTAAATTTGTGAATAGAGATAATATTTGTTTCCAAACTTGCACTGGCACAGCAGCAACTACCAGTCCTAATAAGAAGTTGGGGGTATAAGAAAACAAAGTACACAGACAGAAAAGCATTTCAAACAGTCACTTATTGGTTTCCATGTTACTGCTTGTTTTACTTTTGTAACAGCTCTGACTCCCGAGTGACTGAGCACACAAAACTATTCTGCATGGAATAGCACTAGCTGCGGCTTTGTGATCATCTAAATTTATCTGCAGAAATCAATAGTCCTAATGTGCAAAAGTGAAGAGCATCAAACGGAATAGAAAGAGATGATGTGTATCAGAGCTAACTGTATTGGCTTCTTTTTAAATCCTTTTTACGTACAACACAAACAAGGCTTAAAAGAGATAGATAAATTGATGAAAAAGAGGGAGCGCCTACAAATTCAGATTAGAAACAGAATTACTAATTGCAAGAAAATGAGAGACTGATATAGAGCTGCATTTTCTTTTTCTTCTTATCATTCGAACTGGATTTCAAATTCCTGTTACTGTTCTTGCCACTACCATATCTAAATTAACCCCCACACCTTTGCCTTCTCACTCTCTTTCTCTCTGGTCTCCCAAGGCTGATTACTTCCCAGGTTGGATGTCATTTATCCCCTTAGCTGTCGAGGTGTAGGCCAGATTCCTCTCAGCTCTCTGTCAGCTCTGAGGGACCAATGTTCTGAGGTTGTGACCGTGGTTAACTGGCTGTCCTTTTCGCCCACCCCGGGATGGCACGCGCTGACACCATGAGTCAGCCTCCTGTCTGCTCCTGCACACCCCCTGGGACCCACTGGCCTGGCTGAGGATATTGAGTCTTATTTTCAGATTGCACCTGATTATAGTATCTTGCTGTCATGTACATGGACATATTTGACTATAAACTGTGTGCAATGTCATGATGGTAATGTAATGGTCCTGCTGAGATAATGTGTAGTTGTTTAACGTAGCACTGAATAATATTTAATATTAACAGATTGTGGGTATTTCAAAGTTTTTGGACAGACCAATGCATCCACAGGGGGTAAATGATATATAATTTTAAATCCAGTGGGCCCAAACCCATCCACTATTGAAGCCGAAAGGAAGAGATTTTGATGACTCCCAAAGGTCACACAGAGAAAAATAAATGCATAAAATTCAAATTCACTAATTGAGAAATTTTTTTTAAAAACTCAAAATAAATAAACTAAATTTGCCAGTGTTTGTGACAGCTGTCAGCAGTATTACTGAGTGAGTTTGTAATTGTCATGCAGCGGATGGTTCACGGCCGAAAGGGAACGATTGAAGATGTTTTGGTGCTGCCAGTCAGAGACATATCAGCCTTCCAAAATAATTCACTGAATATTCATTAGGTTTAGCCCACTGAAAAAACAGGTATGCCTAGGGTTCCTTCATAATAAAAGCTGCAGAAACATTAGATGTGTGTAAGTTAATGAGAGTTGGTGTTTGTCTTTGTTGGTGTTGGTCTTTTCTGGTCTCCTTTGATAGTGGTAGCATGTCTATGCATTTTCATTACAGCTCAGTTATATGAATGTCATGGTAGGCTTTCTGAATTATGCATGAGGACATTGACAAAGTCCAATATTCTGAGCAACTACACGGAAACCTTTGGAATTCTGCAGATGAACACATTAAATTAAATTAAACATCTTAATTAAATGAAAAGTATTGAAAAGAACAGTTCAAAAGAACCAACTTGTGAAAATGAGTCTAAAATGACAATGGAATGAAAATGAGTTAGCTATATAAAGTATATTTATTAGTATATATGAAGAGTTCAGATGCAAAAGCCACTAAACGCCACCTCCATCAAAAGTGTGATAATGAGATTGAGTGAATACTCTCCGCACATAGTATACGTTCATTAAATACTTTCACTTCAAATACGCTAAATCGCAGCATCAGCCCATTCAGAAATTGTTAGCAGAAACCGCTAAATGTCACTTCCCTTTGTCAGCAAAAGCCTCTAAGTCCAAAGAATCAATTGGAAGACACATATCGAATCATACGATTTCAAGATGAATGACAGTGTGCGTATGAGCTGGCTTTCAATTGCCGAGCTGTAAGTTTTGTCCATCGTTACAGCAGTGATGACAGGATTTCGAGAGTAGCAAGTAAACACAACAGTGTTCCTTTTGCTGTAAAACTGACAGAAACTGTTTTACTATGTCTTGTGGACTTAGATGTTTTTTGCAAAAAAAAAAAAGTTAAAGTTTATTTACTGAACCTAAACATAGGAGCCTGGTAAAAAAATAAAAAATAAAAAATAAAAAATGATCATCCGCTTTTGCAAATGATCAGTATTCATATCAACGTTGTGCCTTCTTTATACAATCAGTATTTTTGTGTGCAAAATATAAAATGATTGATCAGAGCATGTTACAAGGCTGCATCCGTTGATGATCATAATTTTAGCATTAAACAGCTCTTTTCTATTTAACTGAAAAACAGGCTCATTGGAAGTTAAGGAACAGTATCAACACAAACTTCAAGAAGTAAGGCAGACAGAACAGTGTTCCAAACAAGATTGGAATGGGATGGTAAAGGCTTTGCTTGTCTTTAGTGTACACCATCTAACCTAACATGGACTTACAGAATGCAGAGCTAAGCCAGTCACCCAGACAGCAGCCAGACTACATATCACCACTGCATGCTAAGTAGACCACTTCAACCTAAATGCTGTCACGCACCTTAATCCAGATCCTGAAATCTCAGCCTTTATGTTTCCTCTGCCCACATCTGAATCAGTCACACTTGAAGGAATGGTGAATGGAGAGGTGAATTCCCCAGTGAAATCACCTGATGCCCAGTGTCAACAGCAAAGCTATTCCTGTTCCACTTTAAGCCTAGATAAGCAACAGAAGCAAACTGATAGTCATATAGAGATAATATTCTCAACATTTTGGCTTTAAACCCTCAAAACCGATCCTAAAAACAAAGCAGCCATTAACCCCAAATGGGGTGAGAACAGAATGGCTTATTTTATAGCAAATAAATAATCCACTAAATACTCGTTTTGATATAATAATAGTACATTAAATGCACTATGAAAAAATTAAATGAACCAAAATTAAGATTTCATTAATGTAGAGAAAACTGCAAAACAGCTATGCTGCACGTAACCTAGAAGCAATATCTTTATTGAAAAGAGTTTACATGAAACGATTATGGCAGAAGACATGCCTAGGTTTCCAAATTGACTGTTTAAAAATAGAAAGCAGAAACAACTTTGGACAGAGATAATTCCGTGGAAAGGCCTGTCGACTGGGGAGAAGAGCGGCTTATGCTGTGTTCTTATCTACGAGCAGAATAAACCCCGACGCCGTGACACATGGCACGCTGGCACACACCTCTACTTTCATCCATTCTCTGAAAGCAGAACAGAGTTCAAAAGCATTAGAAGAATTCCTTGCCAGTGTAAAGCACCGCTAGAGATCTTTAGTGCTCACATTCTAAATAGGTTTGCTCTCAGCAGCAGAAAAAAAACACTCTGATAACATTGACTTCCAAGCTAAAGCGCTATTAATTGGCAGAAGGCTATTACAAAGTTGGTACAGAGAACCATTTAAGCCTGGTTTTGTACCATAACCTTGTTTGCCAATTGCAAGAATATGTGGCGTAAAGTTTTTTAATTGAGCTGATCATAGTTAAGTGTAAACCACACCAACAGCTTTAGGCAACCATAATGGGCCCTGCACTCATGGCTCACTCTAGAGGAAATGTTTGAGGGGAAATACATTAGGAGGAGTAATTAGGATTATTAGCAGGGTGTAATTTGCTCAAGAGGGAATAAAACAAATTGCTGAGGCGTTTCTAAGCTAAATCGAAAATGAATACAAAATTAATGGCATGATGAATAGAGGGATTTCACAACTGTTGACATGAAAGGCCCTGGTGTCACCACCAAATACCAGATACTGTAAATGCTGACCTGTGGTTTTAACGCAGCCATCCTTTCTGTTCATATTCTCTGAGGTAATATCCATTGGCCCATATGAGTTATTCAATAAAAATAAAAGTGAAAAACTTTTTATCTCACAATTTTCACTTTTGTCTCGCAATTGCGAGATATAAAGTCAGAATTGTGAGTTAAAAAGTCAGAATTGTGAGATATAAAGTCCGAATTGCGATTTATAAAGTCAGAATTGTGAGTTATGAAGTCAGAATTCCATGATATAGACCTAAAGTCAGAATTGTGAGATATATTGTGATGTTTTTTTTCTTAGAATTGCAAGATTATATCTCACAATTCTGACTTTAGGTCTATATCATGGAATTCTAACTTCATAACTCGCAATTCTGACTTTATAATTCGCAATTCGGACTTTATATCTCACAATTCTGACTTTTTAACTCGCAATTCTGACTTTATAACTTGCAAATCTGACTTTATATTGCGTAATTTTGACTTTATAGCTCACAATTGTGCGAACAAAAATCAGAATTATAAGATAAAAGGCGCAATTAACTTTTTATCTTTTTTTTATTTAGTGGAGGAAACAAGCATAGAATTGGGGTTAAATGTCAGAAAAAAATAATAATAATCTCAAATAATAAAAATAACAAAAAAAAATAATAAAAAATCTCAAACAGAATAAAAAAAATCAGTCATTTATAATCATCTTTTTTGGATAAGGGAAAATGGAGGGAGGTTTTTCTTAGCAAGTCAATCCTCAATACAGATTTATGTCCTCAAAAGTTTTTTTCCTCATGCATGCAAGGTTTTGTTCTTTTCTCTCTAAGGCTGCTTCACTGTGAAAGAGCAGCTTGAAACAATAAGAGCTATAAGAAAAGGCTCTAATGAGATTTCTACAAATTCCAGCATACATCAGAGAAAATAGCCCGTAGTATGGCGGCTGTCGTTTTGAGCTATGAAGTTTGGTGGGGTGGGAGAGAACGAACACATTAAACACTATTAAAGAGCCCCTTAACACGCCCCGAGATGAGCCGCTACTCCCAGAGCAACATCTGAGGCTCAGTGTGTGTCACTAAATCACTTCATTTCTATTCTCTAATGTGCAGCAAGAGGATGCAATACATTTGAAGCCAAGGCTTTTGAAAACGACGACCCGCTGAAGTTACGAGAGTTTCTCATTACGTTGTCTTCTCTAACCATGGACAAAGATACATCTCCCTGTAGAAAATACGTGGATAGCCACTAAAATCAATGAATAATGCCTTCATTTTCCTCTGTGAGATAATTAAAATAAAAAGAAAAGCATATCAAGTGGTGTGGTTTGCAGTTAAGACAAGAAAGGAGAAATGGAGGTGAGGGAGAGACCCTCCCCAGTTCATCCATATTTATGATAAATTGGTAATATGGGTAATACGGACACAACCACAAGTACATTAACAATATGACCACATTTACATATCAGCACCTATTCAGCATCTTGGTCTGCCCGGATAAACACCAAAACACACAGGTTAGCCAACCATAACAGAGGCAATTTACATGTTGGTACAGTAGCCTGTTTAATTGCAGAGAGAAGGTGGAAAATGGCCATAAATAAAAACTAAATTGACTTTTTCATAAAAGAAACCATAGGAAACCATTCAAATAATTTTTTTTTTTGAAAGGAGTGGAAAGGGAGAAGTTTAAATGCCAGACATGTGCTGCCTGCTGACTGCTGCCTGCGGGACACAGACTTGCAGACACTGCAGTCCATCCACCAACAGACTCAATTTACAGATTGGAGAGCAGCAATAAAGAGCTAACAATCTCACTACAGACAGCACTTCTGTAACTGCTCAGTGGCACATCCATTTCTCTTCTTCTCCTCGCCCTCCCAAGAAACTGTAATTTGCTCCTGTTTTTTAATCAGGGTCTCACTAATTAAATGAAAGCTCTTGGGCCGCTCCTAATTTGGTCCTGGGACAGTCTCTTTTGTGCTGTAAATACTGATTATATCAAAAAGTGTGTATGAGAGCTGAAGGTTTTGTTTTTTTAATTAAAGAAAGGGTGATTTTTCTGAAACTGACTGCTCTTGAAAATCAACAATAACCGGACTAAAAAGGATAAGACTCATGTTCAGAAAATTATATTAATAAATTAAGAATATATCTTTTAAATACTGTATATATATTATATTTATTATATATTATATAAATTATTATATATTTTATATGCTTTTATATATTTATTAATAATGACAATAAGAACATATGATTATTTTACCAAGTAATAAAGTAAATTCAATCAGAAATTAAAGAGTCGGACCAATTCTCCTGTTAGTTTTTACTTACAGAACCCACCAAATATGAATCAAATAAAGTAAGTGTCATAAATACTCGTATGTAATTTTGTGCTCTTCTGCAGCAGTAGTGTCACACCTGACTGTGGGCTACTAGCAATAAGCTCAGAAGCACATTAGCAATTCATCAAAAAAAGCAAATGTCATTCTGCAGTAAATGTCTAGGGAAATATTTAGCATTTGATTCTCAGTTCTTATTGCATTGTCATTGATTTTGAATTTTCTCAGCACTGCCTGGGACAGGCATAACAGATCATTGCATTTTTGAACTGTCAGTCAGTTGAGGTGCTCTGTCTGGGGGCCAGTGAAGCCAGAGTCTCTCTCTCTTTCTTTCTGTCTGTCTTCACACGGCTCTCAGAAAGAGAGATCCAGCCCTCGAGGCCTGCAAAGAGCCTCCTCAGCCCTTTTCTCATTGCCCGCTATCCCTTGAAAAGACAGCTTTTTCCTTTTCTTTCCTCTCCTTGAAAATGAATAGCCCTATTAATCCATCCTCCACTGACCATTCTGAAAAAGAGAGAAAACGAGAGAGACGGCTTGAATTGTGTGTTTGTGAAGTTTCTTTTTTTTCTTCATTTCTTTTTTAATCAATCCCCTTCACCTCGGTCAACAAACGTTGCTGTTCGTGGTCCATTGCCCATTTAAGGAGATCAATGTTTTTTATCGATAAGGTCCTTCCTTTACTCAGCCGTTTCTGTCAGTCTCCAATTAGTAAATGGCCTGACTTTGACATCTAGAAAACACAAATTTTTTGCTAATCTCTCTATCCCTTCAGACACACAAAAAGCAGTTAATGTGGATGGAATAGGTGATCTGGTCCTGTAAACCCCTGTGACCCAGTGCAACACTATGAATGATACCGGCCTTCATGGCTCTAACTCAGCAGTGCCAAAAGCAATCTGTGTCCTCGTACTGCACACAGGATGATTCATTCAACTGGGTAAAATATTATAGGTGTCATAAGAGTTAGTGTGTGATGCATGTGTCTATGTTTAGTGTGTTTAGATAGTACTTTATTTTCCTGCACTTATTGAATCATTTTCATTTCACAGTCTTTCCCATGTTTGAATGCCAAACAGATTGTGAAAGTCACCATGTCTGCTCAGCCAACACAAGCATGATGGTGCTAGTAACACAGAGAATGAGATAGACAAAAAAAAAAAAAATTGTGAGAGAGAGAAAGAAGGAAAAGAGAGGGAGGAAAGGAGGAAAAGATCTGTAGCCTAAAGGCAGAGACAGCAATTAAAAGTAAATGGATCCCAGGGCCCCGTTTCAGATAGGCTACTACAGAATTCTGCCTATTCTTAGAAGCCGTCCTCAGAGAAGGTTTGAGCTGAGAATTTTCCATGCGTGATGAACTGTGGAAACCAACAAAAGCCCCATTACCAGGAGAGGGATTTAGCCTCGTCTTGCATTAAGAGGGGGAGAGAGAAAAGAAGCCCTTAGTCAAATGGAATACATTAAAGAAAATTCCCTGTGTCATAGAAATGAAAACTAGAAGCCAAATGACGCTGCTCTCATTATCTGCAAACCAAGAGCTCCAGAGGGACATATTCACAGAGCAAATTACAGACCAGACAAAATGATTTTCCAATATTCTAATGCACAGTTTGACAATGACTTACGTTAATTTAAGGATATAACTTTCAAGTTGAAAGTTTCTTTTTTTTTCTTTTTTTTTATTCTGTGAGGGTAAATGTCAGGATAAATGTTTATATGAAAATCATTTTAGCTTAAGCCACCAATACTTCCTCCAACCTTTACAAATGAAAGAAAAGATGGTACACTGTGTGTGTGCACCTGCAATGTATGACACTTTATTGTATAATATAATGGGAAATTTCCACTGAGTGGTTCTGTTGTACTCTCCATTCTACTCATTTTTCGGCAGGTACAAAAACTGATGAAAAGTTGTCAGCATGCATTATGGGATAGCAGAAATAGGGAAATACATTCTTATCTTGTTGTAGCAGCCAGTATGCCTTAATCCATGTCCTGATAGAGTTAAAATAGAACAAGAAGCTACTGCACGAAATACTACTTCCTGTGCACGATATCCCAGAGGTGAGTAAACTCAAAAAGGCTAAATAACTAACGTATTTGTGTTTTTGAAAAAAAAACACACATTTGTTTTTGCATGTAAAAGACAGTTGTCAACCTTTACTCAACACCACAGCCATTGACGTACAAAGCAGAGCAGCTGATTAAACAATGCCATTTACTATGCCCTTCTGAAAGTATCTATCTTTCTTGTTGCAACAGTTGTTTGAAGACCAAGAGTGCAATTTCCACACTTCTTCCCCCTTGATTGTGGGTTTCCCTGTGATCCATTTTCTAACATAAAACCCCAGAATGTTTATGGCCTTCTCTTTTCTGAAATAGGCAAAGGGATGGGTCAGAATGCAGGCACACAGTCATTCTGCAGAGCCACCGGAGCAAGCAGAGCTTATATGCTCTGCTCGATGTCCCTCACAAGGGGAGACCCTTCAGCACTATTTGAACCAAGCTGTTTTCATTCATGATACCAAGCCACCAAACAGCTGACAATGTGCAGATGTGAATTGGGTGCCGTGGTTCAACACATAAGTGATGGTGATGCTACAACACAGGTAGTGATAGAAGCGAGCAAATTCCTAAATCAAAACATAAGTCTAAAATCAAGAATATAAAGGTTTTTGAGGAAAACATTAAAGGATGATTTCCCATATAGTGGACTTCAACAGGTACCAACAGGTCCAAATTGAATTTTAAATGCACAAGATCCCAGAAGAGGAATAAGGGTCTTATCTAGCGAATCGATTTGGCTATTTTCTAAAAAAAAAAAAAAAAAAAAAAAAATATATATATATATATATATATATATATATAATATTCTTTTTAACCACAAATTCTCATCTTGCATCTCTGCGATCTGACACGCATTACATAATCATGTTGGAAAGGTCAAGTGTGTCGTAGGTAAAATAATGATGTCAGATTATTTTGAAGTTGTAGGAGAAAATGAGATGGAGTTTTTCCACCCTACCGCGGTACTTGCGCCTACGTTACGCGTGACCTTTCCAACGTGATTGCGTAATGCGTGGCATATGGCAGAGCTAGTGCATGATGAGTATTTGTGGTTAAAAAGTATATAAATGTTTAATTTTTTTAGAAAATGACTGATTGGTTCGCTTGATAAGACCCTTATTCCTCGTCTGGGATCATGTAGAGCCCTTTGAAACTGCAGTGAAACTGCAATTTGGACCTTCAACCCGTTAGTAGCCGTTGAAGTCCACAATATGGAAAAAAAAATCCTGGAATGTTTTCCTCAAAAATCATAATTTCTTTTAGATTGAAGAAAGAAAGATATAAACATCTTGGATGACATGGGGTGAGTAAATTATCAGGGAATTTAAATTCTGAAGTGAATTAATTTTTTAATTTTTAGAGTGTTAAGCACTGATACAGAGCAGCTACTTCAGTTAGTTGCTACAGTAGCCTTTGATTTCTATCAGCTCTACGACTCGGCTAAAAAGAAAACAAATAAATTTATCAATCATGCAGCACAACTCAGATGTTTAACAGCTCTATTGAAAAGTAATTAGTTTTTCAATAGTGTTAAAATGCAAATATTTGCCTCAGTCCATTCATAAAAGTCAGCACTTTTGAAAAGCTGCTTTGTGGATGGTTTTGTGCAATCTCTCAGCATGAATTCGTCATGAATAAACTATTTGATTAAAGTCGAATGTCACCATTTGTCTGAGACAACACTGTATTGGCAGGAGCCTTTTCCCCTTGGCTTTCATCGAGATGCACATTTAAATATGAGAGGAGGCATATTGTAGCTGACAGCACACTCAAATCTCACTGAAATGTCAATGCTAAGCCACTTGAGGAATGGCACCGCTCTGAGAGAAGGCTGATGAACCAAAATGTCTTCTATCACTTCCTGAGCTCTGCAATATCACACAGAAATATGCAGGAAAAGGTCAGAATTATATATCAAAACATAAATAAAGTGGTGTCACTTTAGAGAATAATGAAAGCTTGAGTAATGCTGCAATAGAACAATTTTCAGATAAAAGCCATTATGATTTTTAAAGCACAATCTAGTTTTCTTTCTGCAACGGTGTAATTGTTTCATTTCCCTTATTAGAAACAGCTCTCTGTCATTCTGCTCTTCCTTTTAGGATGTATAATATCACATGATGAAAGGAAAGGTCTTCTACGGCTGTTGCATTAGTGAGGACGTCTCTCTGAATTAGTGTCATGCCACATCACTGACGAAATAAGCCATTTCATTTATATCTTTTCTAACTGTAAATATAAAAACCACTGCCAATTTTGTTTCAATAATCCTTTTTAGTGATGCATGAGGTCAATCTTATAAATGGGAGACTTTTTTTAGACAGCTAGAGAGTTCAAATCCAATACCGAAGGGCAAGTGTGGGGGAAAAAAATTCAGACCATAATGAGTGTGAACATGGAGAAATTGAGAAGCAAGGTGACAGAAATGGCTGATAGCAGTGACCAGGTTGGAGCCGTTTGATTAAAGTCTAAAGGTAGTGGTGGCACAGACCAAGCAGCATTTTAGGCCTGTCTTAAATTCATTCTAGCAATTACTGGAAGCCAGCACAGAGACCTGAGCAGAAGTGTAACATGAGAGAATTTCCAGAGGTTAAATACAAGGGCAACTTTTTTTTGATATGCTCAAGGGACCAAGAGCTTGAGGTGATAAGCATTTATTATGAAATAGAGAGAATTCCTTTAAAATTTGAGATGAAATTTGAAATTTGTTGAGACAGAGAATGAGACAGAGATTGTGAGAAGTACAAGGTGTTCTCGTGTAAATAGAGAGGAGGGGCCAACTACCACCCCACTAGTGAGCTCACAAAGGGTGAAAAAGAAGATGCCTTCAACTGACTGGGCATGATGTGTTATCCTAGAAGTGTTTGGCATTAATTCCCCATCCTTGGAGAATAAAGGCAGAAAACATTCAGAGACAAATAGCACTCTCTACAGCACAATCTACAGCTTAAAGATCGGCTGAAGAAGCGTTATTATGTGGTGTAGGCCACCAAGGGTCAAGTTTTTGCCATAGAGAAGGTCATCACCCATGGCAGTATAAAAGCTTTTCACAAATGGATCTGTGCTGCTTCCTGCTCTTCGAATTGCAGGGTAAAGCATCTGTCTCTCCAGTGCTTGGTTCCCTCCAGCCTGCAGCGGGTTTGCTGTCTGCCTGCGATGACTGTTACGGGTCTAATCAGCCCAGCAGCCTCAGAGAGGGAGAGAGAGAGAGAAGCCCATGGCCAGCCTGAGTAGAAATCAATTACGGAGGATTGAGCTCTTGTATAAAGAACACTAATGGCAATAGCCGGAAATAAAAGAATGATTACAGACATCATAAAAACTGTTATTGGCATAATCAGTATATCTATGTAATGTCTACTGCCAATTTATGGCTAACAGCTCAGAAATTGATCGGTCTCGATGCACTGGCAGAGAACCGAGTGGGTTTCAAGGCTGGACAATAGCAATTTATGTTGCTTGACAACACAGGGGCCTGATAACCAAGCGATAAGAGAAATGTTTTACAATAAAAATTTTATGTAAACATGGCATATGAGTGTACTCAACAGTTAAATCACATTTGTCACAACTAGGAACTATATTCCTATTATAAAGGCTATATCTTTTGGAATCTTACGATTCAATTAAAAAAACTGTATTGGGATCCTTGGGGTCGATTCTCGATTTTTAATCAAACTTTTGATTAGATATATACATAGATTTGATTTTAGATTTGATTCTAAACTTGTTTTGGGATTTTATTTAATTTATTGTGCTTAAAGACCTCCTCATATATAAAACCTGTGCCCCAATTGATTAATATTAAATACAACTCATAGGTTTACAGCTTAGTTGAATTATTATTTTTCAATCTCACGTTATTGTTTTACTTCAAATGAATTTATAATATCTAAATATTTTATATTAAACTATTTTTTTCATAATAAATTACATTTCCTGCCTTTTATTTTTTTTAGGACATTGGTAATACTACTTCCATTATTTATATTTGTTCCCCTGGTACAGTTTATTATATTGCATTTTAAAGGGGCTTGTTTTGCTTTTCTTATATCTGGCAACCCTTCACTGGAGCTTTAATGAAGACAGGGAAAAGTTCAGAAGAGAGTAGGAGAAGATTAGCAGTAAGCAAACTTAACAGCAGCTACTGTTACTGGAGTTATTTAATAAGGCAGTTTAAATTGTACACACCTTCTAACTGCATTATTATTTTACTCTAGCCCGGTGAAGTCTGAGATGCCGCCACTGCTCAGCCTTTCCCATTCGGCACTCACGGCATGAGCATGTGCACGTCTTTTGCATGTATGATTATCAGCTGGTTCCGAACATTAGCTCATTAGCTTATTCGTTTCGAGTTGGAAAAATATAATATGAGCTGTTGCATTCTCAATCTTTAGTTTAATTTTGATTCACTTAAACAAGCAGGTATTGTTTGACACCACGGCAATTGCTTACGCATCCACGCTGTGTAAAAAGTAAAAAAAAGCTTGACGTGTGCTGGACTGTCAGTAATTATACATTATTTAAGGCTATTTTCTAAATGTTAAAATAAAAATGACTCTTTCCCCCATTGCAAGCGTGTGTGCTCTCTAAACTGTCTGGGTGCTGCTCTGCTCTATGTTCAGTCAACATCACATTATTAACAGATATTTAGAATATGGTTCATATGTGAATCAATTTTCCATCCACCTGTAATAATTGCCACAGACATGTTATAAGTATAGAGTAACACTGAAGCCAGGAATGAAGGCAGGTATGACCACAGTGCATGCTGTTTGTCAGTCATCTGTTATTGCAATAATAACTGACTGGTGTACTGGGGTGAAATTATGTGTCAAATTTTTTACTCTGGGCCCTTGGGAAACCAAAGAGCGGACCTATATTGTGACAGTGACCCTCGAAAATGGATAACAGCCCTTGCTCTAACCTTGGGAATCTATCAGAGGGAGTCAGCATTTTCAAAAGTGCCTCCCAGATATGGCTCTGAATAATGTATCCTATGAATAAAACACATTAGCGACAAAACATACTGAATAATTCACTTTTCATTCCCTGCACGCCAGATATTAGGTCCTCTGTCACTCAGCGGACTCTCATTGGACTGTCCCACTCCACTCGTTATTTTCACCTCTTAAATACTGTAAACAGCCTCTCGCTCGCTCTCTCTGAACCTGTGGTAAAACTTTAGAGTCTTCAAAAAAACACACACATGCATTTGCTCACACTAGCACAAATAAAATTGATAATAATTAACTAATTTCTAATACTGCAGGCCAGCTGTGAGTTTCAAAGAACCATGTGTAAAAGTAGAAATGACATTTTTCTAATTAAACACAGTCCTGCCCATTAAAAGACGTACAGCTCACCTCCTCAAAGAAAGACAGATTTTAAGTGCCTCTTTCATCAGTCTCTCTCCTCTCCTATCTCTAATTCTTTTCTTATTCTCATTTTCAATGCTAATGACAGACAGCATTTTGTTCACAAAGACCTAATGAAGGCTTCCACCAAAGCTGAAACTAGATAATTAACCATATAAATCGAAACAGTCAATGACCCGGCACAGGACGTGGACACCATTTACACTGACACAAATTTGACATTAACTGAGATTTCAGCGGCAATACTCCTTATTAGCAGATCTTAAGGCGTAAATGAACAAAATCAACTTCGTCAGGTACTTTTGAGCATCTCAGATTACACAGATCCATCCTACATCCTCGAAACTATTTAACCTCCATTATAGTCCGCATGCGGCACCATGCATATCAAATGTGAAGCACATAAATAAATGACATAAAATGAGATGAAGCCACAACAAGTAGTAAATTCACTCACCAGGGTGCAGTAGGTCTCTGGTGGGTCTCCACAGGTGATGTTGGGTGGGTCAAGAGTGACTTTTAGGTACTTGGTCATGTCCGCGGCTTCGGGCTGACAGGCCATGTAATACCAGGTCGGGCCTTCGTCCGTGTAGCCATGTGACTTGCACAAGTCATAGTGTCCCCAGGTTGTGGGATAGTGTTGCGTGGCCTGACACACAGTCAGCCATAATGCTTGCAGTGTCAAGAGCAGCGGGAAACGCATGACTGCTTCCTTTATTCAGGCCGCCCCTCTAATAGACTATTCACTGTGATGTAAAGTATCCGTCTGCTCCCTCCTCTCAAAGACGCATGAGAGATAGAGAAAGGGGATTGAGAGGAAGATCTTGGTCTGGTTTACAAAATAATCCAACTTTTGCTGAGCGTAGGCCAGAAGAACTGCGGCAGCATGCCAGCTTCCCGCTAGTCACTGTAAGGTCGTCAAGTCTGATGCTTCAATCTCCACCTCTGGTCCTCTGTGTCCACTGGGAAGGGGCAGGACGGCAGGCAGGGTCGGGGGGTGCCAGCAGAGATAAGAGAAGTGGAGGCAGAGAAGACGAAATGATCAGTCAGGGTTGGAGAGAGAGCAAGGCTTCTGACACTCTGATGAATCGACTCTCTGGCTAGATGTTGACTGACAGCCGTCTCAGCTTTGCCTTCTGTCAGTCATCCTCTATTGCAGCTTGGCATCTGCACTCTGCACAGAAAAATGAGAGAGGTGATGGTGAATATCAGTTAGGGGATAGAGTTTGACAGCAAGAGGAAATTAGCGCTCCGACTCCTCTGAGGTGGTGTCAGTCAGGTGTCTGGTGAGCGTCACATAGAAATATCAGATATCTAAAAGGCCATCAAAGAAACCATGATCTTGAGAGCTTTCATGCATTCACTCCTGGCATTACCCATAATCCCCTGCCGGCCTGTTCTCCTCCACCATACCTACACTTAAAATGCGCTTTTGATACTGAGTATAGACCAACAGCTACATGTATCACTAAATGAAATTACAGGATGTAGAGGGTTCCAGTCAGAATTCAGAGAATAAGTGCAAAGCTGATGATTGCTTGGATGCCTTTTGAATGGGAATTGATGAAATTGTGAATAGGAGGCAAACACACGAGGTTACTGTCACAAAAGTTACTATAGAAACACATGTTATCTTCTGCTCAGCAGCAAGCTGAAGTCACTTCAGAGGCCCTAAATGAGGCCTGTAAACTGCTTGTGAAGGGACATAATAATGTGAAACCCCTCTCTCGCACAACATTAAATGATTTTTATTATGAAGTGAAACTCAACATCTAAATATTTCATAGCATGCACTGCACATAGAAACCAGAACCTGAAGAATCCAATGCATTCATGACTATTTACTCACATGAACATGAAAATAGAGCTTTTAGGTTGAACAAATGATTTTTACACCAGCAAGTGAGTTGTACCTTTCTAAATTTACAAAAGTACAATATTTAGCTTTTAGTGGAGATGAATATGCTGAAATTATTGATAAATTGTTAAGGTCCCATGTTGCCTTCATCTTCAGTCATGATCCTACTGTAATGATTTCATTGAATATATTTCATCAAAGTACTCTATTCATCCAGAATCATCCAGTGACTCATTCTCCCAGGCATATGTGGGGCCTTTGAAAGTTAAGTCTGAGAATACAAAGCTTCAACAAGTAATGGAACTTGCAGAAAAACTCCACTTCAACAAAATTCTGCTTTCATCTGTTGTGCTTCTGAACAGTAAAACGATGTACTGAAATAAAACCAAAATGCAAGAGAAATACTAGAAGGATGAGAAACAAAGCAGCAAAAGGAGCCATGCCTATGGTTGCATGAGATCTCTACAATAGCTCGTTCACGTTTTTGTTTTACCATTTTTGAAACTACAGAGCAATTCCACGCAAATGTCAACCTTGCTATGAAAAATTTAAGTTATCATAAAAAAATCAAAACCCTTTCTAAGTTGTCCATTTGGATCTGTATTTTATTGTATTGATGTGCTGTCATGTAAATTTTAAGTACATTTCTGTTAATTCACCTCAGATAAGGTGTGCACAGATACTAAAATTTCTTTTTTTTTATACAAACCAATTTCATGCTTTAAAAAGAGGGATCAAAGACTCATTTAATTATACTTTTTGTTGATAGTATGGATGTTGCAGAAAGATGGGGGCATGACTGAGATATAAATACACTCACTTTGTTATAACTGCATTTCCCTTTAAATTTATGAAGGCTATATTTAGGAAATCACTCGACGCTAAAGTGCTGTGTCACGTCCGTAACGATTTAAAGAATAAGTTTATATTGTATAATCATTATTATTACAATTAATTTGAAACTTTATGTACAAAGCCAAAAAATGTCCATTCTAGTTATGATTGACAAATCATCTCACTTAATTGGTCTAAACAACCTAATTATGCGTTACGGACGTGACCGTTACGGACGCTTCATATTAAATCATGCATGATTTGACCAGCGCATATTTGTTTAATTAATTAATTTATTTATTTATTTCAAGCAATATAATGACACATAACAAAGGCAATCAAGAAGTATTCTGATTAAATCAATACGAAAAGATAAATTCATCAACTTTACAATATAAATCGATCTATTGCTTGAATCTATATGCTTGAAATGGAGTGGAAAGAAGTCAAACTTATTTAAACTCACCTTGGTCTTTCATCATTTTACTGTTAAAAAACCCCCACACATATATTAAATTGATCTCTATTACTGTACATCAGAACTTTTTAGAAATCAATTAATACTACCATATAGTACCATAGAGTGTGCGTGTGCGTGTGTGTGAGAGAGAAAGAGAGAGTGAAATATGAGACGCGCCTTCTGTGATGACTCACTTACTTTCCCGCGCATGCCCTCTGTGGTCAAAGACAGTTATTTCTGTGGTGATTTGTAGATCTGCGATTTCTGGACAAAATCTCTACTTTATTTGCAGTAATTGGTAACATTTCAATTATTATTTCAATGCATTGGCTAATTTTGCAATAATGTGGCTATTTTAAAGTACGATTGCGCATTCAACAACGCAAAACGGGTATAAACATTGTGATTAGTTTGACACAAAACATAATATATTGCGATCATTGTGACACGATTGCTTTTTTGCATGCAAAAAAAAACAAAAACCGCTCTCCAGACTGTTACAATCAGACAGCGTTTCAATTCACTGACGGGACTGAGGGGAAACTGAGGGGAAACCGGTGCTCTTGACTCCGGAGAATATCGATATGATAAAATGCATATATAATGATTATGTATCTAAGCATTAGCAATTCCGTATCTTTCGGGGTCTAAAGTAAACACCACATTATCAAGCATATCATGCCCGAATTGAGTTTTGAACATGCTCACGTGCCGGTTACAGTTTAGCAGCATGAGAGATATGCGTGAACTAATCTATAACACGGTGATTTCAGTTTAAATTTGATTAATTGTGCAGACTTACCTACTGATGTCTCAGATGTTTGTTGTTTCAAATAAAAAGAGAGACACAAAAAGGTCTCTATTCAAGTTTTCCGGCGTCAGCCAAGTGATGGTTTCGGAACGGTCACGTCCATAACGGAAAGACGTCACGTCCGTAACGTCCGTTTTTCCTCATAAATGGAAAAAATTTAACTAAAATAAAATAAATAATTTATGTTCTATAGAGAGCCGACACTCATCCATTCGGTTGGTATTATTTCTTTTGGCTTGTGCATTTTAATTCACAGAATTTCAACAAAGTATATTGTCTCCCACAAACTCGCGTCTTTTTTTGTCACGTCCATAACGCATGTTTATTTCCCTCATTTTAAATATAAAACGTATGTGTAGACTGATATTTTTCTGATGTCTGTACTCCTTTATTAAGGGAGTATGGACATATAAACAGACATTTAAATATATTGGTATTAAATGCATTTTCTGAGAATTTATATTTTATGTTTTGACTGCAAATGTCACGTCCATAACGCTGGAATTGCCCTACAGCAGTGTTGGGGAAGCTACTCTGAAACTGCACTTTGACAAGCTACTAGCTACTCATAAGTTAAAGTAGATAAGGTATATCTCAAACTGACTGTCAAAGTGCAAAATTGCAAAAAATGTAACATCAATACAGTAACAAAATGTATACAACTTAAACTGGAAACACAGAAGTAGTCAAAAATGCAAAGTCGTTAAATTCACAAAACATGCAGTCATGGAACTCGTCGCATTTACCGTGAACAGAGCAGCTCTGAGACGCGCTATGCTCTGAAATACACTCCTACTCCCCAACACTCTACTACATTAAACTGCATGTTTACTTCCACAATCTTGATTCCAATTAATAAGCTGACAAAGTTCCCCTGTAGTCAATAATTAATATGCTAATTGGCCCCGCCTTCACTCACTCGCACGAGTTCCAAGATCCACTCGGTCAACTTATTGAAGTAATGGTATCGCTTTTTACAACGTCAGACACATAACGCTAATTCCACAGACTTTACTTGGGTCGAAATGTCGCAAGGGTGGCGCTGTTTCGAGTTCTACAGGCTCGCCCAACAATGCCTCAGACTCCTTTAAAGCTATTCCCAATCAATGAATAGCACACATTTATGTCAAGCAATTGCCAATGAACTCAAGTAGATGGATTATGACACTGTCTACTTTATGGCCTTTATATAATATGTTTTAGAGACGGTGGTAAAAATGCATATTCTACTTCTCTCATCTGAAGAATCAGGCCGCAATAGTATAGACATTTCAAAATAAGAAATAAACAACATTAAGTTTAAGTTACATCAAGTTTTCACCAATTAGGTTTTTACTAAAAATGAGAAAGCTACCCGTTAGCATTCCAATTCCATTCCTTTCGTTCCAATGGAAGCTGGTTTGTCCTCCAAAACAATATTGGGCAACATTTTGGCAAAATATATGTTGCTAACAAAAAACAAAAAAGTTATTTAAAACAGGTTTTTTATAAATGAGCTGAATTCTGATAGATAACAGTGTTTTGTGGTATGTACATGTAAATGTGTTCATTGTCACAACATCAGAAGATTCCGTTTTTCAGACAATCAACATACCTGTCACGCAGTGTGTAACCATTCTCTAATGTGAAATGTTTATTAGATTCAATCAGTTCGTAACCCTTGCTAAGAGCAATCAATATGGAGCAGTTAGAGTCATCCATGTGCGTTTCGCAAAAGCACGGTTTCTGCACAGCGTAGCTACAAAATGAAGAGAGAGCAAAGGTTGCCAGTTCCCCCAGATGGAGGCTGGCAGGAGGATAATTGACGACGACTTACCAAACGTTCTAAAAGCGGGGGCCAGGAGCGTTTTAGTGCTTGTTAATCAGTCTGTCCAGTCAATACAGATGCTGACCCCACACTCATCCCGTCACCAGTCCCACAGTGATCAATTAACCTTCTGAGCCCCAAACGAGTTGGGGCGGTGAGTCAGATCACAGTGCAGTCTCGCAGTAGACCACCCTCAGACAGCAGCTCTTTTCTCACCAGAGCAGAGCTCATGCACTTTGTAGTACAGAAAGGATCATTAGCACAATCGCTGTCACTGTAAAATCACAGAACAAGGAGTTGAGTGGGGTGTCTGTAATAGAGCCTAATCTCCAATTAGAAAAACATGGAGCATGAAATCACATCACAATCTCACTTTTGACCAAAGCTGCCTGAATAAAACGATGTTTGGTGCCAATGGATCAAAGAGTTCATCATAACTGAACTTGCGCAAATATTTTAGGATCAGAGATGTACTTAAACTTTGAAAAGCACAGATTAGTCATATTAGCATTTATGAAAGCCAGACCAAAAACATGCCTTCAAATATGCATTGGGGAGGAAAAAAGAAAAACAGATATTTTCAAAAACTTAGTCATTTGACCTATGGATTAATCAAAATGAAAACAAACAGAATTGGAAAAGGTCAGTTTTTTTTTTAGTTTTTTTTTATAAATCTTAAAGCATGACCATGTCTTATTAAAACTCATCACATCCATCACAATGATCATTATCCAGAACTATGGATGGAGGGCATGATTAGATTCCTCCAGATTTAATAAGGACAGAGTGAGGAGACAGTGAGGCAGAGAAGAAGACAGCAATGAGAGAGAAATTGTAGGTGGGACAGACCCGTTAACGGCTGTAAAGTTGAGGACGGGGACCAAAAAACGAAAATAAAAATGAAATTGGCAAACTTTTGGCATGCAGCTCTCGATAGGCACAAAATCCAAACGTGCAGAAATGAGGCACTGAGGGAAAGAAAGACGAGGGACGAGAGAGGAAAAGAGGACAGTGTAATGAGCCATTAGAGATACAGTGAGGATAAGTGTCTAGGGCACATTAAAGATCACACAACCCCGCTTGCTATCACTTTCCATGATCCATATACGAGTCCTCTTAATTATTCTGCGCTGCCTCCGGTGATGTGGCTGGCGCAGAGTGCAGGATGCATTATGACACAGAGCGGGGTGATTTGAGGCAGGTCACCTCATATAGCATCTATTGTACTTAACATAGGACCCTGATGAGGAGATTCGCAAACAATCTCATCATTTAATCCTACCATTACAGGGTAGTCATATTCGTCATCTGCTGGGGGCCTAGTTTGGCATGGAGGGGAAACAAATCCTGGTGACCATTGTTACATGTTAATTTTATATGGGGATTGGAGATGGTTTTTTAGCCAGTGAAATGAATGAAAGAAGCTAAAAAAATTAAAAATGTGAAAACAAGCAATTCAGCAACTATATAAGAGTGAAACAGTTTTGCAAGGAATTAGGGCTGTCAATTTAATTTTAGCTTTAATTAGCATAATTAAATACAATGAATAAAATTATTAGCACATTTAATGCACTTGCCCCTACGTAGGTCATCTGACATTTCATACAGTTGATTGATGATGAATATGATACAGGGCAAAATAACTCAATGCATGCTGAAGCCTATAGAATGTATAGTTAGAATGTCCCTAAAATTCAAGATATGGGGCAAAAAATGTCCGTTTGAGTTTTGTCTCATCATATGATACACGGGTAACAAGTGCTACACGAGTGCAAATGTGAAACTGATTTTACACAATGAATTGTTGGTTAATATTGTAATTTTATACAAAATATTGTCTGTTTTGCTCCATTTGGCTTATGAAAATATAAAGACACAGCAGAAATGTTTTTTTTCAGAGCAACACTCAGCAGCATTTAATTTCTGAATCCACGTTTTGAACGAATCGGGTGAATCATTAGGCTTGTTCAACTAAGTACCACGAGAGCGATTCAAAAGTATAAGGAGCTGTCTGCTAATTGCTCTCACGGTACTTTGATGTCATACACCGATCGTTCTGATGGTGATGAACAAGACTAATGATTCAATGGACCAGTCATAAAGAGACACATTTACTTCAATCCTGAATGAATCAGCCGTTTCAACGAATCGAATGAATGAATGACTCAATGACTTAATTATTAAGACATCTACCACCACCTACTGGAAGTTTTAGATTCTTATTTAGAGTATAATATTATAATTTAGAGTAAAAAAACAATCATATTTCCATAGTAATAATTAAAAAACAGCAACAACAAAAACATTAAAGTTGTAGTTCACCCAAAAAAGAACTTTTACTCACCCTCATGGTCCAAAAGAGTATATGAAATAAATTCTATGTTGAATCAAATTAAAAAAAATCTGTTTGATGCTTTAAACAATAATGACTTTAAATGATTTTTTAGGAGTAATTTCTCAGCCATATTTGATGTGCGATTAATTTGCAATTAAAGCTACAATATGTAAATGTTTCACTACTAGAGGTTTCCTATTCAAAACAAAGGCATAGCTTGATGACGCCAAGTTTGAGCATGAATTCTTGGGAGATGTTGTCTTCACTTCAGAGTCAGTGGAAAAGAATTGGAATGGGACTGAAATCATATTCATCGATGAGATTATTAACGTGACTGTAGAATGAAGCAGAGCAGGGCGAGTGATGTTGGAGCTGGAGCGATTGCTAATGAGAGACAAACGCGACACAAGCTTCGCAAGCAGTGGAGCTCTTGTTATGCTCCAGGTACCGCTTCCACTTCTTCCGGTCAAGCGAATGAGGTAACAGCGCTGTTTTTCATATTACAGACATATGACTGTGTTGAAAATTATGTAATAACATTACTCTGTGCGTTTGCTCGGTGATTGCTGTGAGACACTTAAGTAAGACAGATCGATTTTAGACTAGCATTAATAAATGCTAGGTGGCTTGTGTTGATAAATGGCATGCAATTAATTTTAAAACGTGTTGCATTTTGGAGAAAATGCTGTATTAGCTACTTGACAAAATATTTTTTCTCTGAGGCACGGTAAAAGCATGGTTGTCACGCTGAGGTTAAGGTAAACAAACGAAGATGACGAAGATATATCAAAAAGGGGTTTTAATCCAGACAGGAACACACAGCATACATTCACAGACGAGAACCGACAAGGACTGAACAAACACAAGGCGAATATATAGGGGTGAACGTAATTAGGGATAACAGGAACAGGTGCGGGGAATTAACTAATCACACGGAGGGTAAATGAACATACTGGCAACACAAAACGTCCATGGGTGTGACATTACACCCCCCCCCCGGGAGGCGCGTCCTCGCGCCGTAGATGGACCAACTGCGGAGGGAGGGAGGGGGCTCAGGTGGAGGACGAGGAGACGACGGGCAGACAGGACAGCAGACAGACGACATGGCAGACAACAGGAGGAACCAGGGTGGAGTAGATGGTGGGAGGAGCCAGGGAGGAGACAGACAGGACTTGGAGCAGGAGGATGGTGGGACCCGGGCCACAGTCACGCCCACCGCCCATGGTGGAGCCGCAGGAGGAAGCAGCCATGGTGGAGGAAGGGCAGGCGGCACCAGGGCGGCGACAGACTGTGGCGGAGCAGGTGGTAGAGGAGACCAGGGCGTAGCTGGAACGCCGACGAGCCAGGGCGACCCCGAGGATCCGGCGGGACGCGGCGACGTAGGCGGCTCTTCCGACTGAGGCGCAGGCGGGGATCCTGAAGGCCGCGGTGGAGCCGGAGCGACAGAGGACCCAGGCGACGTCGGAGGGAGCGAGGACGCCAACGGAGCCAGAGGGACGGAAGGACGAGGCGCAGCCAGAGGAGTGTAGTCCAGCGGCGAGGGCAGGTCGACGAGCGACCAAGGCGGAGCCGGAGGGATGAGGGAGCCCGGCGTAGCTGGTGGACTGAGGGGCCACGGTGGAGACGAGGGAGGTTGGAGCCAACGCGGAGCTGGTGGACCAACGGCCCGAGGAGGAGTCCTGGTCGAGGAGGTGGGAGGCGGAGACCCAGGATCCACTGCCCCCAATGGAGCTGGAGACTGGCAGGCCCACTGCGCGCTCACGCCGTTGATGGAAGGCTGAGGGTGAGCAGAGGGGCTGGCTGGCTGCAGCGGAGATGGCAGATGGATGAGAGGAGGTGGGAGAGGGAGGTTGGGTGGGAGTTCTGGACAGGCAGACGATTCAATTGACTCGGGACAGGCAGACGATTCAATTGACTCGGGACAGGCAGATGATTCAATTGACTCGGGACAGGCAGATGATTCAATTGACTCGGGACAGGCAGATGATTCAATTGACTCGGGACAGGCAGATGATTCAATTGACTCGGGACAGGCAGATGATTCAATTGACTCGGGACAGGCAGATGATTCAATTGACTCGGGACAGGCAGATGATTCAATTGACTCGGGACAGGCAGATGATTCAATTGACTCGGGACAGGCAGATGATTCAGGACAGGCAGATGATTCTGGATATATAGGAATTAATAAATAGTCCTCTGAGCACAGTCCATGCTCACCCTCAGCGGCCGTGCAGTGGGCGGGGCTTTCCTCCTGGCCCTCGCTCTCCACCGCAGGCTCCCTCACGAGCGCTGTAGCCGGCTCACGCGCTTGGTCACACTCACTTCCTGGGTCTGACTCCGTGGCGTTCCTGGGCTCTGTCGCTCCATTTGGCGATGGCTCGTGCGGGCGTTCCGTGCCGCGAGATGGTGGCTGGTCTCGCTCTGGGTCCGGAGTGGGGCTGGCGGGGTCTTCCTCCGGGCCGACGGTGCATAACGAGTTGCAGCTCGCCAGCACCCACTCCACAAAGGCTTCAAAGTCCACACGCGGACCCTCTCCGGACAACTGCGCTCTGCATGTGGCGTTTAAGCTCACCTCGTAAAACGTGCAGAGGCAGTCGTCCGGAAAGTGCGTCAGATACGCGAGATCTAAGAAGGTCCGCGTGTGGTCCTCCAATGTTTGGTCCTCCTGCTCCAGCAGTAGGAGACGAACACCGGGCATATCCATTGAAAAGCAACAAACAAAAACGAAACTAAAAAACGGGAAAACAAACGGAGGGAAAACGCTAACAATATCACAATTTTGTGGGTCGGTTCTTCTGTCACGCTGAGGTTAAGGTAAACAAACGAAGATGACGAAGATATATCAAAAAGGGGTTTTAATCCAGACAGGAACACACAGCATACATTCACAGACGAGAACCGACAAGGACTGAACAAACACAAGGCGAATATATAGGGGTGAACGTAATTAGGGATAACAGGAACAGGTGCGGGGAATTAACTAATCACACGGAGGGTAAATGAACATACTGGCAACACAAAACGTCCATGGGTGTGACAATGGTACTCAAGAAAACTAGATTTAAACAATAAAACTAAACGTGTTGAGCTATACAACAATAATTCATTTTCTGTCAATAAATGTAACCACAGTTGTTCCCTTGTCTAATAAAACATGTAATATATTAAAGCCTCTTTGTTGTTTCCATGGTTTCTACAAAATAAAACCGCAGATATGACGCCATTGACGGGCGACTCACTCACACGTTCCGTATCCTTGATTAAAATCGCGATTTTCTCACAATTTACAAATAGTTGGAAACATTTGGGAAATTTTAAGTCCTCAACTGAACAAAATATAAAGCCCTGGCCCAGTAAAAAAATGTTCATATTGTTAATTAAATGCCACATCATGTAATTAATTAAGATAAAAAAATTTTATCGCTTGACAGCCCTACAAGAAATATTAATCATTACTGATGATTTCATTTGTTCCAACAGAAAGAATATGACATTTGTGTTGATAAAATAATTACATATAATTTTGCATACCTTGAAATAGTCTTAAGCGCATGCAGCATTCCACTGTCAATTTCAGACATTTTTTCAGGTACCTTCTTTTTTCTTTTTCTTTTTTTTTTACCATTCATTTTAAAAATATGCTGAGACTTTTAGCATTTTGTCACTGAATTCACTTTTTTTCTTTCTTTCTTTCTTTCTTTACTCAGCTGACACACACACACACACACACAAATGTCTGGATTATTATTTAAATGTAAAGCCAAACTTTCAACGAGACTTGAAAGTCCTTTAAAACATATCGAAATCGAATTTCTCTTTATATCTCCTATAGAAATTAATTTGCTTTCCCCGACAGGAGGACAAGACCTCCTTGCAGTCAACAACCCAAAAGCCACGTGACAAACATGCATCCCTTCACGCATATCTCTTTAAGAATGAGAGCTTGACCAGTAAGCCACATGTTAATATTATATTTAAACAGATAAATCATTCACACATTTCATATGACCTTGACAGGACTAGAACTAGAGGCTCAGATTTCCTCATCCATATAATGCCGTGAAGCACACCCCTCCCTTTCTGGGTGTCCACTTCGATCTTGTCCCCTGGGCTATTGAAGCATGCCTGCGTGTCTAAACCTCAGAGGTGCTCCTAAACGATGGCCTGCTAAACTAGACTTGCCAGAATAGATAGAAGTCTGCTTTTAATTTCATTACATATCCAATTCTATACACCAGCCTCCATTTTCTATCCCAAAATCCTTTTCTCCTGTCACCACATTTCTCTCTCTGCCATTCATGTCTCAGCCTGTGATAGAGAGGGAGGTGCAGCGCTCGATGAGATCTGAGCTCTTGGGATTTCTGCGCCCGCCTGCACGGGATCAGTGATTCTACCATAAACAGCCTGCCAATATGACAGGTCTCATAAATAAACATTCAGTGCAGCAGGGAGTGAGTATGTTTTCCCTAAACATGACAGCCCAACACATACACCCACAGAGTCTGATGATCTCTGCTCTAATCCAGACTTAACCACAGCACAACCATCCACTCCGCCATGTCACCTCTTCTAATATTCAGGTGCGAAATATTTCTTTCATCGTAATGTGTGGCAATTGCAAGCAGAAGGGACGATGATGGCTGCATGTGACTCAGCCTGTCAGTGCGAGGCAAAATCAAAGCACAGGTTTGTCTACACTTCATGAGTGCGACTGGACCTGGCAGACGTCCTATCCCATAATGCAATCTGATTGTCTGCAATAGACAGGTCCCTGGCCTCGGAAGAAAGGGATCTCCCTTAGCACAGCTGCTAAGCCTGGCTTGACTTCTCCCTCTCTTGCTGTTGCTCTCTCTTGCTTTCTCTCTCCTCTGCATGTTCTGTCACTTTCTGTTCATGTGTGAAGGCGCAGGACGCTTGACAGGGCGACTCTCGACTCTAGCAATGCCATTTGTGTTGTGCAGCTTAGCTTCAGGGGTTTGTTTCTCAATCTCCGTACACAAAAGCCCCAATAAGGCTTGTGTTGTCACAGACCTTCTCCCCCTCCGCTCAAGACATCACCCTCCACTGCCAAGCACACACTTTGCTGCGACATCGGAACATGTTATGCATTATTAAATATACTTTTCCTAAAAGGCTGCTGTGGCATTCAGTTTTCGTCGCGATATGTCACACTGCTCAAAATATCCCACTGGAGAATGAAGCTTGAAATCATTATCTTGGGATGTTGAGAATAATTTTGCACTGAACAAGCGCTCACAGTTCAAGTGCATGCTGTTATTTCTTCATTTCGCGTACTTACCGAGTGATACTGCTAAATCTGAGATATAATGTCATGAACTTCTGGTGGTGATAATTGACACTTACAATTCCCCCACAATGCAAATATTTTGCGACAAAGCATGACTCAAACGCAACCTCTACTCAATGCATTTTTGCTTAAATGAAGGCTGAATGAAAGTAGATTGTAAAGACAATTTAAAAATGAGTTATGTTCTATGTCAGAAACTATTCAGTCATCTATCTATCTATCTATATCGCAACAACATTTCAGGTGTAAATGTATATGAATGGCTGTAAATGTATAAACACAGTATGTTTTCAAAAATGCTGTTTAAATAGGAACGCATGAGACATCAGTCAAGTTCTGTTAAGTATTCCCTTAGTTCAGATCAAATACACTGAAAAACTAACATAAAATTCAGAGCAAACAACCTGAATCTGTTACGGGTAAACAAGGAAACAACAAATAAAACTAAAGTTTACCATTATTAACTCAGTTTAATGTTTAAAGTACATTTACAGTACATGCAATATAAACCAGATATGGACAATTCAGCAGCATTTGCTGACCATTATCGAAACAGTGCTGTGTAAAATATCACTTAGAGAGTTTGATCAAGTTTTCTACTGAACAAAGTGGCCTACTTTGAAGAATTAACACAAATTAGGGCATAGCAAGTAAGAGTTAACCATGCGTGAAAGTAACCTACACATAGACATTAAAACGCATTTCGACCGCAAGGGGGCGCTTCCATTCGCATTCTCTCAAAGGAAAGTCCACTGTTCAAGGTGCTGAAATCATATTCGGTTCGGATACTTGTATATCACAAATATAACAGTTTCAAGGGTACAGAAGAGCTTGTAAGCCGATTAAAGTACTAGGTAATAAACCACAAACTACTCTGAATTTGAAAGAAGGCTGTGGAAAGTTAAAGCTGCAGCGGAACCACATTTATCAGATCCCGCAAGTAAACTATTAACTAACGTATGGCACAAACATTCACACAAACCAACCTAAACTTAAAAAGGAAGGGGAATACTCACGTCTTTGAGATTCACTCTCGATATGAAGGGTCCTGCAGATGGCTGGGTGTTCAACAAGTTCATGAATGACCATAGAGGATCCTCTTAAAGACGGCTTGTTAATCTTAATGTGATGAGTTCGGGGGAAAACGGAATATCCCCCACCTCCACCCTATCTAAACGGGCTGACTAAACACAGCGACTGAAAGGTGGCTGGCGGCACGTCAATCTTTCCTTAAGTCGCGTGCCACATCTTTCTAGTGCGAGACGTTACTGAAGCATAAATTTCTGAGGTAAACTTCAAAGGAAAATATTTCAGTGCCGACAAAATGGGCATAAATTCAACCTCTGCGCGTGTCCCAAACAATATAAACTCACAAATCCCACAATTTCTCCTTCTTCATCGTGTTTTCTTTTGCCAACATCATGACAATCACCTCAGAGCCAATAACCGTCCTCACTAAACTTTGAATAGCCAAGTGTCCGTTCCTCCTGACGGCTTTTTTCAACCGCCCTATATCCAAAAAAAAAGAGAGATTCCCTTGTTGTTGAAGGGATAACGAAAAACTGATCTTTTGGGGATATTTTCACTCTATTTCATCGACGTTTTAGTCGTACGCGAGACACGAATCGCACCAATTAGACCAGCGCGCGCAGAGAATATCCTCACGCGCATTCCCTCACGCGCATATACCGCGAGTGTTCGGCGGGAAATGATGG
>CM076065.1:7440000-7690000 GCA_038088235.1 Zacco platypus
GTACAGAAAATAAACAATTAAACCGAATAATGAATGACCGAAGGACTAAATCATTAAATAAAACAAGGGAATGAGCTGGTACCACAGACTGTGATAACAGTACATATATGTATGAAGGCCTATCAGTCAAGAAAATGAGCAGCGCTCTGCGTGGTGCTGCATTTCACACCAAAGAAATGGAAGTGAGCGCTGACACCCTTGCAGGTCTGTATCTTTACCTTGATGATCAATAAAGTGGCTGCCATAACTCAGGAATAGCATATCGCCAGAGGCTTTCCCGCTGTTCCGGCCTGATCCCTCATGCTTTAAATATACCTGCTCTCCATTCCCACCTGCTGCTATCTCTTGTTCCTTGCTCGCTTTCTTCTACAAGGACAGATAGGACTCGTCTCGTTCTTCCTGATAGAGCGAGGACACTGTTCCTTTCATACAAAGTTTGGCCTACAGTGTGTTTCACCTCAAACCAAACACAAAAACCTCAAAATAATGCAGTACATGGGCAACTTTTAAAAACATAAAAGCTGTCATTTTTTTCATATTTATTGGACGAATTATAATAGCACAGAATCTTTCAGAGACACCCACTAACTAAGAGACAGATATGCATTAAAATCAGCTGAAAGTTTGTGGACCATCTGAAATCTATACAGCCGCCTGGAGTTTTCTGGCCATGGTATGCAACAAGAGCATTTTCTCTCCAAAGCACGTACACATACACAACTTCTATATTGATTAAAACTGAGATCAGTGCAGGATATGAAAAAGCATGATCTGTGTCCGATCTGCCTCCGCGAAGTTTTACTTTTTTAACAGAAAATTTTGTGATAAATTTGATTTGTTTGTTCACTTGATTGTAATCTCATTTTACCATTTTTAAATCCATTCCACAGACTTTATCCCTTAAATCAATGCGGAAAACATAAGGATTCCATCCGGGTGTACTTGCACAGTAGGACATACAGGTGATTTTTGCGTGATATGATTTCTATACATTATGAGAAATTAATTTATAATTCCACGATACGGTTTATATAAAAGCATTTTAATAAAAATTGCAGTTTGAAAGTTTAGGGTTGTTATTTTCTTTTATATTGTTTGTGAAATATTGTGTAATTGTATTATTACAATTTAAAAATTTCCATTTGAATATATTTTAAAATGTATTTTATTCCTGTAATGTCAAAGCTGTATTTTCAGCATCATTACTCCAGTCTTCAGTGTCACATGATCCTTCAGAAATCATTCTAATATGCTAATTTGCTGCTCAAGAAACATTTCTTCTTATTATCAATGTTAAAAATGTTTGCTTAAGATTTTTTGGGATTTTTTTTAGGATTCTTTGAGTATAAAGTGCAAAATATCAGCATTTATTTGAAATATACATCTTTTGTAACATTTTAAATTTCTCTGAATCTCTTGCTGAATTAAAGAATTAATTTCTTTAATAGATTTCCTCTAAATAAAAATCTTACTGACCCCAAATTGAGTGTCTTTCACAGTTGCTGCATCCTGGCAGCAGCACGCAGGTATTCTTCTGCATCATAGTTCAGTGCTCATTAGTGCTGTTTGCTACTAATTAAAATATCTTAGAGACTGTATACTCTTTTGTCCTCGACCAGTAAGCAACCAATCAGACCACCTTAACAACTGCATAGCGACACCCTAAATAGCTGTCAGGACACCTTAAGCCAGGGTTGTAATCATCATAGACATTGACATTAAGTCCACCCAATAATTAGAAATGGCCAAATTGCCCCCCGCCCCCTAATTTGTGAAAATTCTTGCACTGCTCTGCTGCACTTCATTACGCCTCACTCTGCATGTTGTTAGGATGACAAAAAGGTTTAAAAGTTAAATTTTTAGTCTGGCCTGTCTCATCTGTCTAACAGCACTCGTCAATGTCAAAGTGATTGATACGGCCAATCAAATGAAAGTAGGCGGGGTTTTTGTTCTCTTTTGGCACAGTCTTCACAGCATAGGCGAACATGTTAATCGATCGCATGTGGAGACTTTCTGGTGAAATCTCAAAACAAAATGTACACAAATGTGTCCCTGCTTTTGATATACAATCATTGATGAATATCTTTGATTTTAATGTGGAGAAAAAACTATGAGGCCGAATTGGAACCTGGAACACTGTTAATAGAAGTTCCTCCACCAGGGAATTCTCATGTGAAAAATCTCGGGACTAACAACATTGCAACATTGTATACAGATATAGTAGATGAAGAATGAATCAGAGTTTGCCGTTGAAATTGATATCTGGACATCGTAATTTTATTTTATTCTACAATTGTTATTGTATAGCATACACTCACCTAAAGGATTATAGGAACACCTGTTCAATTTCTCATTAATGCAATTATCTAATCAACCAATCACATGGCAGTTTCTTCAATGGATTTAGAGGTGTGGTCCTGGTCAAGACAATCTCCTGAACTCCAAACTGAATGTCAGAATGGGAAAGAAAGGTGATTTAAGCAATTTTGAGCGTAGCATGGTTGTTGGTGCTAGACGGGCCGGTCTGAGTATTTCACAATCTGCTCAGTTACTGGGATTTTCACACACAACCATTTCTAGGGTTTACAAAGAATGGTGTGAAAAGGGAAAAACATCCAGTATGCGGCAGTCCTGTGGGTGAAAATGCCTTGTTAATGCTAGAGGTCAGAGGAGAATGGGCCGACTGATTCAAGCTGATAGAGGAACAACTTTGACTGAAATAACCACTCGTTACAACCGAGGTGTGCAGCAAAGCATTTGTGAAGCCACAACACGCACAACCTTGAGGCGGATGGGCTACAACAGCAGAAGACCCCACCGGGTACCACTCATCTCCACTACAAATAGGAAAAAGAGGCTACAATTTACATGAGCTCACCAAAATTATACAGTTGAAGACTGGAAAAATGTTGCCTGGTCTGATAAGATTTGATTTCTGTTGAGACATTCAGATGGTAGAGTCAGAATTTGGCGTAAACAGAATGAGAACATAGATCCATCATGCCTTGTCACTGTGCAGGCTGGTGGTGGTGGTGTAATGGTGTGGGGGTTGTTTTCTTGGCACACTTTAGGCCCCTTAGTGCCAATTGGGCATCGTTTAAATGCCACGGCCTACCTGAGCATTGTTTCTGACCATGTCCATCCCTTTATGACCACCATGTACCCTTTGATGGCTTCTTCCAGCAGGATAATGCACCATGTCACAAAGCTCGAATCATTTCAAATTGGTTTCTTGATCATGACAATGAGTTCACTGTACTAAAATGGTCCCCACAGTCACCAGATCTCAACCCAATAGAGCATCTTTGGGATGTGGTGGAACGGGAGCTTCGTGCCCTGGATGTACATCCCACAAATCTCCATCAACTGCAAGATGCTTTCCTATCAATATGGGCCAACATTTCTAAAGAATGCTTTCAGCACCTTGTTGAATCAATGCCACATAGAATTAAGGCAGTTCTGAAGGTGAAAGGGGGTCAAACACAGTATTAGTATGGTGTTCCTAACAATCCTTTAGGTGAGTGTATATTAGTATAGCATTGTATTAGCAACAGAAAATGTAAAAATCTAGTTATTGGTTTCAACTTTAATCCATAGTTATAATATATAAAAATCATAGCTAGATCCAGACATGAATAAGTGATTAACAGCTGCAGCAAAAAAATGATCTATGCGGCTATTCCTTTGTCCTCTGACTTTGCTTCAGGCTTTTAGTTCAGGAGGCCTCAATTCTGGCCAAACCGCCTTTCATCTCTCTTGGGTTCAATATCCCACAAATCCATTCTTTCTGTTCTATTCATTACGAGTCTGTCTGTATCATCTCCGATTGACTTCCTCCCAAAAAATCCTGATTCGCTGAACTGAATTCATAGACCTAAACTCATCTCCTATCCAAACGCTGTGCCGCACTGACACCGCACCGGACTGTCGGATTTAGATGGAAAGTCTTATCGCGAACGCTGCACACCTGCTAAACCCGAGTCTCATCCCAATCATCGAACTCGCATTGCGACATTCCTTTGCTTTCCAGCAGATTTATTAATCTCTCTCTGGTGAAAACTGTTGTTATCAGCACTGCAGCAAAACAGTAACACTCTCCAAGTCACGGTGGCAGTATTTGCATGGACTCCCCTGTGTATGTCTATCCTTCCACTTCCTGGCTCTGTAAAATTCCGAGCGAATGAAAAATGGGAATGGATGGGGTCATTGGCCGTGCATCATAGAACATTTGCTTTTTGTTTTGTTTTTTTCACTGGCTGAGCGTCCTCATCTGTAGCTAGCAAACAATGGAATGTGGAGAAACCTCTCTGGTGAACAATAGGTCAGTTAGGACAGCTGATTAATCCCAGAACAGAAATCCAGCGCTCAGGGTCATCCTGGGCCTCATATGATGGATGTGACCTCCATTCGGTGTGATAGTGTGCAGAAGAAGGGTGATCTATAATGCCTGCTGGACCACTAAGCCAAAAGGGAGAGTCCAGACAGATGGATGGAAAAATGCATGCAGTACTTAAGAATCCCTGTAGGGTGCACTGTTTCACTTGTGGCTGTGTATCTCAGAAAACAATCAAACGGTGAGAATGGTTGCTGATTGTGGTGGTGAACTGAAAGCAAGAGGACAAACAATGCGGTGCGTGAATGCAGGCAAATCTCAAATAGATTCATACACTTGCTCTGCTGAATAATTCAAGCACCTGATTTCTTCCCAAACGTGTGATTTGAGCGAAACGCCTGCACGTATGTGAAATGACAAAGTGTAGTTCCTCAGTGGTAGTGGTATTTTGTGTATATGTGTGTGTGGGTTTGTGTAGATTGGTCTAAAATGCCACTGGCAAAGCAGTGTTCATGTCAGCACCCATTAAAACATCCATTCGTCTCTATCAGCTCTCACCTACCGTTCTTCACCCGCCACTTTGGCAACTCAGCGTACATGTGTGATTGTGTGGAACTAAGCTGGATAGTAACTTTAAAAGAATGTTCCGGGTTCAGAATTTGTTGCACAAAGTGAGTTTTTCTCACAGGAAAAAAATTATTTTTTTTTCTTTGTTGAAAAAAAAATGTGGTTGGAGTGACATTCTCAAGTTTATAGAAGTATATCATCCTTATGGATTTTTATACGAACAATTATGGACATTACAATCAAGCCATTTTACCAATCAATAAACAATAATATATGATGAATAATTATTAAAATACTATTATATTTGCTTGACATCGTTTTTCACTGCAAGCAAGTAGGCTTTTTTTTGCCATTGCTAAAATATGGCACATTTTCAACTAAAAACAGAAAACTTTTTATGCATTTTGGCCGTTCATTTACACAACAGTGTTTTGGGGACCTGAAACTTTTAGAAATGGGATTCAAAGTGCAAGTTTTTGAAAACGATAACATTATTTTTGCATCCCTGGAAAGGGGGGAAAATAGATAATAAATGAAAAGTCTACGTGCCGAGCTGTATTGGCTGTGACATTTCTTTCTTTCAAAACATATACATTTTATATAATATAGCATATACCAGAGAATTGTGCGCACACACTAAGACATTGGTTCACATTAATATCCAGACTAAATCACACGAGTCATTTTAACACGTATAACATTAAAGTGTTTGGCAGTCTGTGTTCATTGCCTGTGTATGTGATACAGTTTTGACAATATTTTAAAAATGTTTTCGTTACGAATTATCTAGAATTTCCCACCTGCCTGCTCACATACATACATTCATGAGTCTGTATTTTTGTCTCTTTCAGTAAGACGGTGTTTTTAGTCATTCTCTTTGTTGGAGAAGGCTTTGCAAGCATAAATTGAAAGATGCAGAGATGTGTGTGGCACAACAAAAGACATAATGAGGTTTTGTGAAAGTTACAATAAAAGAAGAAACTCAGGCGCCTCCCAACCTATCCAACACCCCACACTCACTCCTTGACATGGTTTATATGAGACTAGCCTGCTTTATTTTTTTAAATGTTCTCTTATCACTTCCCAACTGATTTTGGGTAATTGTCAGGACAGTTTTGTTAACTGCAGTCAAACCCCTGAAGGGCAGAACAGAGATAGGACCAATTACAGAGCTGCCTGTCCTTGAAGTAATCAAAATTATTATAAGAAAACATCTCATTCCCCTGTGTATTATTCTGTGTGTCTGTTTACCGAGGAAAGTGGGTCATGTTGTGTTAGAGTTTGAGAATGGGATGTAATAAATTGCTTTCAGAAGTTTAGTAGCTTGAGATCATGAAGTTCAACGCCACATCTTTCCATGTTTGTGGAGTGTGTTGCTGGAGGTAAATCAAACTGTGTTAGGAATGTAGTGGTAAAAGGACAGCAGGTTGATATTTTAAATGAATTCCCGCTTTAAAGTCAACTTATTTTTTGATTGTGTACTGAAGCATGTTTTGGATATAAATCTCATGATACTAGTTACATTTGGCACTCCTTAACTTGATTCTAGTATCCGATGGTGTCAAGGAAAACAACGTTTCGAGGTTTATAATTGTTATAATTAACATTGAATCTAAGATATGTTCTTGCTGCATTATATATGATTTGTTGGACTTTAATGAAATTTTAATTAAATGTTGCTTGCTTTGCTGAAGGCTCTTGTAATCGCGTTGTTTGTTTTGGTGGTGTGATGTGTACATTAAGTCAATTGAAATGCGAAGCAGGTGCATTTATGCAGAATAACTCAATCTCAAGGCCACCTCAGAGCAAATGATCATTGCATTAACTCAGATTGCTCTGTTAGTGTTAATACATCAAATTCAACATGAGTTTCTATAGGCAGCCAGCAAGCCAGTTCTGATACCAAAAACCTTTAGCATCTATCTAACATCTATCTGTATCGGTGATGACTTGTGTGTCTTCTCATGGACATTATGGACAGAACATTATAGTAAATTACTTTCTTTGAGACACTTGTTTATGCAGGCAGCTCACTGTCTAGAAAAGACTTCAAATTTCATGCTTTTAAAGGTACAGTAAGTGATTTCTGAGCAACGTCGTGCACCACAGGAGCAAGAGCTTATTTTAGAAAAGCGTTCCAGCGCTGGAGAAACCTCAGAGGGAAGGCCTGAAAACAGATGTCGAGGTTGCGTTGTTTCTGCTCCACATGTGAGTAACATGGGTTTTGCTGTTAGCAGTAACAGTGTTCAGAGTCATTGTTTGTCTGGAGCTGGTGTGCTGCTGCTGGAGAGTAACAACAAACTCTTGCTTGTATATATTGTATGTTAATTTTTTGTTCTTCCTTGTTGTTCTTTCGTCATGTTCTCTGTATTGTCGTGAAGCATTATTTTTGCTTTGCTTCAGCTATGATAAAGAGACATCCTCTCACGCACTGCGTGAGCATTCATGCATTTTGGGGGCGGAGCAATGAAGGGAGGGGTGTGTTTGTTTGGGTTGATTTCAAATATCAACAGTGTTTCTCAGAAATCACTTACTGCACCTTTAAATCATCAGTGAGTTGGAGGGAGTCAAATAAAACATGAATAGAGATAACAGTAGCACTGCTATGGATTTCTATTAATATTGGCCTTGATTAACTATATGTATATATGCAATTGTTTATGTATAATGCGGGTTATTGATAGTAAATGTTTGTCTTTTCACTAAGCTGAAGCTTGAGTTGGAAAAATAAATCAGATATTTTCCTTCTGCTGTTGTACACTGTTAACAAATGGTTCATCTAGAAAGAAGAAATCAAACAAGATTCTTTATTCTATGGTCATTATATCATTGCTAAAACAATATCTAATGGTGGCATAAGACTTTTGTACAGTACTCTGTGTGTGTGTGTGTGTGTGTGTATATATATATATATATATATATATATATATATATATATATATATATATATATATATATATATATAAATTTATTTAACTTCAATATTCTTGGCAGACAGTCATATTAACATGTCTGCTTCTCTGTCAAAACAACCTAAAAACAATATGTACACTGTTCAATATTGGTAGATTCTGTCTGAAATACAAGATTAGTTTTGTGGTTTAAAGTCTGTTTACCCACATTAGTGCAAAGCATTGCCATTTATTGGGTTCTCTACTCAAATGATCAACAAATTAATTGTGCTGGCTGTATGTTTTGGTGCCGTGGTGCTCTGCGATCTTAATATGTCAAAAGAATTATAAATTAGTCAGAATTAAGTGTTGAGATAATTGTCTTGCTAATATTGCCTAAATTGGTGAATTGTTCTGCTTGCAGCTATTATTTCTGTACTATATTTATGCTTAGACAGTTTATACAGCTTACTTTTACCTTTTTACTTGAGCTTAATTGTCCCTTTCTCAGGCTCTTCCTAAAGCAGGTGAGCATCAGTGGGGGAAATGTGCAGATGCTGGCAGCTTCTGACGAGCCATCTGTGAAAATCTGTGTCTGCCCATTTAGGAAGCGGTGCTGTCACTCAAACTCAGGTTTGTGTCTTCACATTTGAGGTGGAGTCTACCACAAATAGCGAATATGACATCCAAAGCAGATATGTTGTTAACACCATGGCTTACACCAGTGAGATGTTTTTAATGAGTTGTATGTATCTTCTTCAGGATGTTCGTCCCAGAGGAAGACATCTCACTGTCAGAAATACTTTCACATTGATGTGTCTGACTCGCAGACACACTCTGTCTTTCATGCTTTTCTCTCTCAGTCACAAAGCAGTTTGTAGTGCTGCTTCTCCACCGATGGATGACGTAATTTCAAATTCTGTACTTCTTTTTAATCTTATTTGCTTTAATGTTCATTAGTGATGTTAAAAAAGAGTCTTTTGGAGGCTCCTGCATTATACTGAGCAAGTGCCAGTGAGAATGGGAATGCTAACAGATAGCTTTCACCAGGTATTATAGACCTCCGTGGCTAAATCTGCAGCGATTATTCTTGCATGACAGCGTTTTAAGGCAGGGAAACAGAGTATTAGTCCTGAAGACGGCAGGAAAGCTGAGACAAATTAAAATCATCTGCTGATTAGAGAAATACGGCACCCACTTCCTCTTCGACAAATGGAAATCAAAGTGCTCATTACTCACACGCTGTTAGGCTCCGTTTTAAAATGCTCATTTTTTAAAAGAGGACAGTAATTTCAGGAAATTATGTCGTGCTTTGTGATGCCTCAGCAGTTTTTTTCTTTTTCTTTTTTGGAAATTCTGCTTGTTCTCAAAACAAGCGGATATAAGGTTGACTGATAAAACCTGTAGATTTTTCTCTCTTCTCCGCTATTGATTTCTGAATAATGAGCTGCCTAAAACTCGCCAGATGCTCCGAGCTCAGCGTTTAGCTGATCCATTAAAGCTCTGCTGGCACAGATCTGCGTCTAGGGTGGAGAGGTTTGTCTCTTGAAAATGATCTCTGCGTGTTTGGCCCGTTCCTTCCTCTTCAATTATTTTCTTCTCTTATGCTGTAAGTCACATTTAAATTTGCCTATTTTTACTGTTATATATACGTATAGGCGTGGGGCTCTGTGATTAGTTGCTTTTCATACAGGGTTCTAATACAGAAGGTCCAGTGAGGCCTGATCTGCAGGTTATCAGTTTCCCAATCCACATTTGGAGGACAAAGCTGCAGAAGGAGATAAAACCACAATCATAGACGCAGCTAATATCCTGACCGGGGGGGAGGGGATTGAAATCCCTTAATTCCAGTTACAGCCCCCCTAGTTATCTCCATAATCAGGCCGAGAGAGTGGAGGCTATTCAACCGCACCTCAAAGTGTCATTTAAATGCACTATATTAAGTGGTTGACACCTTCATGACGTAAAGAAATACATCAACATTACCTTTCATGTAGTGTGTAATATAGCTGTTTGTGAATGCAATTGTTTTAAAGATCAAGATGCACTACAAATAAGGTTAAAACAATAAATAAAGAACTGATTCTGAACAGCCTGAAATGAGTCGTCAGCAATTCCAGTCTTACTTCCTGCTCGAACATACGTAGATTTGTAAGAAATTTGCATAATGCCAACCGATGTACTTCATTGGCTGCCGGTGAACAACTTCTACTTTGACCCTCAAAAACTGTAGTTGTAGCTGAGGCCTGCAAGAGTTTCATGTTCGTGTTGTCGACATGTCGAGAGGACATGTTGTCGTGTTGTCGACAAGACGCTGCATGCACTTCAAAAGGATGAGGACTCAAGCTCGAATTGATACGATAAAACTGACGTCATTGTTAATGTTTGTATATTGTGTGCTGAGGAAGCCTCCAGAGCTGAAATTCAGATATGGTAATGGTTTCCGTCACATGCTGTAAGCGGTAGACCAATCACAACAAACTCGGACATCTGACCAATCAGAGCAGAGTAGGCTCTCAGAAAGGAGGGGCTTTGAGAGACCGAATGTTTCGAACAGTTTAATATACAATGTATTTTATGAGAAAATTGAAGTGTTTTTATTAGCTATTGTAGGAGACCTCCAAAACAAAATAAGGAACTTTTAAAATTGTTTAATGGGGACACATTAAAAAAACATTACCGGCTACGCTCTCTGCCATATAGTCCAGTCAGCAGTGGGTCATTTTTAGGGTTATGGTTTAGTGCTGAAAGAAAATCTCAGTTACCATAACTCTCCATTTTTGTTTGGGGAAAATGAAGAGAAATTTGGAGTAATTGACTCTTCGCAAACAGATTGATTGACACGTGACCTAACCAATCAAAACCCAGAATCCGCAATTTTATCTGACAAAGCAGTCAGGGGAGTTAGTAGATTAATGTTGGTGAAATTGAACTTCAAAAATTGTGTGTCCTCACGTCTTTCCGTGCTTGAAACAACATTCTTTCTAATGTCCATTCATGTTTATTTGATACTATAAATGAAGTATGAAGAGATGATCGGTTCACGAGCCGATTGAAGGAGCGATCTTTCACGACACATTAAAGAGCCACAATACGGTATTTATTGTTTAAACTTCTTTAAAAAATGACAATATTTATGAAACTGTTTCATACGTTGTCAGTGTCCACTTTGGGTGTATTTTTCACCTCGTGAGAACACGATGTGTGGCATGAAAGAGCATTGGCTTGTCGGGCATAGCAACAGTAACTAAAGTTTTGGTAACATTGCTACATATGTTACATGTTGTTACTGTAGTAATAATTAGAAATTATGCATAATTGCATGCAATTAACCCTAAACCAAACCCTCATCATAACCCTAAACCTATAGTAAGTGCATGCAGTTCATTATTATTACTCAGTAATTAAATGTATTATTACACTGTAATACTGACACCTTAAAAAGTGTAACTGCTGTTTTTTGTATGAAAAAAAAAAAGCTAAAAGAGGATGCATAGCTGGTGGCACAAGATCCAGAACTTTATTAAATTTAATAAAACCAGCTATAAGAAGATTAGATCAGCAGCAAAAAGCTGCAGATTAATAAATATTCCAGTTTAGTACATAGTTATGGGAGGGTAGTTTAAGGAGCAAAATAACTCTTACAGTAGCGTGATCCTAGCAGAAGAACATGATAAAATATGACCTCATTGTTAATAAACATTTACTGTTTTTTTTTTACCGTGTGTACCACTGCTGCAATGCAGACCCTGTAAGTGTTACTGAGAGGTGTGCGTTATGTTGATGTCTGTGTAAGAGAACAGTTGTGTGAGATTATGGTTTTGGGCTTGCCTGTGGGTTATCTAAGATTTCTTTTACTGTATATCCTGGATTGATTTTGTGATTTGCACTCTTAATTAAAAAGGCAGATTAGGACAATCTGATTTGAGAACAGTTGAACTCAGAAAGCCCCTGAATTCTGATCATCCTTATTTTTCATTGTGTTGATCCCCATTTTCTTTTCTTTTAATTGAATGTTGTTTTAAATTATGGCTGAATCTTACAAAACAGGTCAAGTGTTACATGTGTATCTGTGTCTGTTTTCATGTTTCACACGTGCTCTTTGTTTGGTTTTCTTCCTGCCACTCGTTCATCATCATTGATTCATTGTCTTCAAGTGTATGTCGTTAATGTGTGTCATGTGATCGCTTTGTGTTCAGTGTATTTAAACTCTCAGTTTCAGTTCAGTCGCTGTCTGTTGTTGTTGTGGTTTTAGTGTTCTGATCTCTGTTTCTTCCCTGGACTGCATCCGTAACATCAAGATTATGTCTGAATCATATTTTCCCACGTTTAAGTAAAATATACTTTTAAATGTTATTGTTTTAAAAACATTAATAAAAAAATGTGTATCATCAATGAATAATTAATATATTTCATAATATATTTTTCATTATATATAAATATTATTAATGTATTATTATAATACAATTAACATTATATATAAGTGTCCATATGAGGTGTTGAAGCTTTTATCTTTTTTAAAATCCTTTGTCTTAGTTGTCAGTGGCAAATGATTTTGAAGGTCACTTTGACTGTCTGCAGTAAAGCTTTTACCACCAAAAGTCCTTCAGTCTGTTCTCCGTGGTGTAGTTTCATCTCTGTTACACAAACGTCATATACAGCAGAAGCTGGCAGATGACAACATTCAGCGCGAATTGAAGCTCTTTGAAAGATTTGTGTCTTTTTTAGAGACACGCTGAGCTGGTTAATGAGCTTTAAAGAAGAGAATGTGCTTTTAAACGATCTGTGCGCTTCAAATTGCTTCCATGAACTCATCTTCTTTCTTTTTCTGTGCACCTGTCCATAGTCTTCTGCCTCATAAGGGATGAGGAAAATATGTGATACCTTTGTGAAGTTATCATATACATGGTATTAGATGTCACAGATAGTTCACAGGCCATCTGATGCATATTGGTGCATATTGATGCATACTTAAAAAATATGTTTTATGAAATTAACTTTTGTTTGTTTTAAAGTGGCAAAATTGTATAACATTGACTTATTTGCCCACCCAGGGGTACGTTTCCCAAAAGCATCGTTTTGCAACTATGCCCGCAAGTTCCATTGAACTCTATTGGTAACAATAAGGGTTGGGGAGTAACGAAATACTAGTAACTTAGTTACGTATTTAAAATACAAAATTTGAGTAACTGCATTTCATTACAGTTACATTTTAAATGGGTGGTAATCAGATTACAGTTACATCTGAAAAGTATTTTAGATTACCAAAGTGATTATTTGAATTTTAATGTCATTTAAACAGAAATTGGTGATTCTCTGACTCTGACAGTCTGAAAAAGAGTTAAGTTTCATGTTTTCGACTGTTTTCATGTTTTGTGATAGTTGTTTGTGAGTCATTTTATAATTGTAAAAAAGGTCACTGCATCTTTTCCTCACAATTTGTTTTTTCCCCTCACAATTGTGAGGTTTCATTTCACAATTATGACTTCTTTTTCTCAGAATTGCGAGATTTAAACTCACAATTGCAAGTTATAAAGTCAGAATTGGGAGATATGAACTTGCAATACTGACTTTTCTTGCAATTGTGAATTTAGTATGTGAGTTAAATGTCATAATTTTCTCAATATTGTGAGTTTATATCTCATAATTCTGACTTTATAACTCGCAATTGCAACTTTAAATCACACAATTCTGAGGGAAAAAGTCAGAATTGTGAGATAATAACTTGCAATTACCTTTTTTTGTGTTTGTTCCACACTTATTAGTATTCCAAAGTATTCTAAAGTATTTAGATTAAGTTACTAAACTTGAGTAATGTAACGAAATACGTTACAAATGACTTTTTAAAGCATGTATTTTGTAATCTATAGTGAAATACATTTTAAAAGTAACCTACCCAGCCCTGGTAACGACTGAAGGCTTTGGGAAACGCACCCAGGATGCCACAACACATTGTCCTCTTCCTCCACTCCTACATTGTGCAATAGGCAATAAGATTTTCAACAGGCAAAAGTGATTATGGAAGGAGAAATGTTAGTTATGGTGCCTTATTATATCGCCTGCCAATTACTGGGATATCTCTGCAGTTTATAACAGTGTGTGTTTGTGTTGATGTGACATCAGACAGGTGTCATCCTCTTCATCAGGGAGATGCCTCAGAGCTGAGCAATGGAGACGCCTGCTTATGCGCTGCGGATAAGAAAAGCACAGGATAACAAGGTCCCTGAAGCCCTATTATTTGGGCTGATATTAGAAGCATTTGTGTATGTGTGTGGAGTTTGTGTTCCCTTGTGTGTGTGTTTGTGTGTGTTTGTGCCTGTGCGACACATGTGAAATCTGTGTTTGTCACTGTCAGTTCATATGAGCTCTGTTTTTATTTGATGAATAAACCATCTATCTGTGCACATCCTTTCATGGCTGTTAAAGGCAGGTAATGATCACACATTTCTGTTCTCCTCGGTTTACGCTCCATAAATCACAATGGCAATATGTTTTTGATTAGAACTCAAATTAATGATATAACAGACCACTACTTAAGGGCATTGCTCATCTAAAAATGAAAATTCTGTCATCATTTACTCGCCCTCATGTTGAACCAAACCTGTATGACTTACTTTCTGTGGAGCACAAAAGGATAAATACTGAATAGGATGAATACTGAAGTTTCCTTTAAATGGTTTGTTCGTGACCAGAATCGGCTGTAAAGTAGACCAATGAGACAAAAATAGAGCAAAGGTCTGGTGCAGTTTATTCTGTCAAAGAAACCTATTTAGAGAGGAAGAAACTGGCTGATCGACTTTTAAAGTGACCAATTACAGTTTCTATTAACGTTCCTCTTTATACAGGTTTATATGAAATAGTTGATGTACAACCAATGTATAAAAAATGTAAAAAAAAAAAATGTAAATGTAAATAAATATACTGATACACTGTTTACACGACAGCGATGTACTTAAAACGGATACTTTTTCAAAACGATCCCAGTTTACATGGATCCGCGGGGGAAAAAAAAGCTGTATTATACTGCCAGGCCAGTAGATGGCGACGTCACTTTTTAAAGAAACACTACGCTTACAGACGGAACAGGAAATATACATGCGTAGGACGTCACCGTTTTCACAAATTCGCGTTTTCAGGCCCACAAAACATTATTGTCGTGTATGGCCAAAACGCATAAAAGGTTTGTTTTTAGTTTTTGTTTAAAAGGTCCTTAAAGGTTGGGGTTAGTAACATTTTTTATTTTGGAGGAAATTATTACATTTACATACATTTAATTGATAAAAATGACAATAAAGACATTTATAATGTTAATTAAAAATAATATAAATTTTAACTGGTTCTATTCCATACCCTGGAATATATGTGTGTCGCCGTATACGTAGATTAAATCCTACCTGAAATGAATATTGCTGAGGGATGTACTGTAAGGATTTTAAGCTGGGATCCCTTGTACTGATTTGACTTTTCAAACATAAGATAGATGGTTTTAGACACACTGGAGTTCTGTTCTTTCAATATGCAGTTTTTAACATTCATAAGAGTAATTTTATGCGGCCCATCTTGGAATTGAATCTCTCGTATGTTTCCTTCAGAAAAAGTGCTCATCCTTTCTCCCTGAAAATCGATGAATATAAAAGACAAAAAACAAATCAAATTTTGCAACACTGGTTGAACATGTTTAGTACAAAACATGTTTGAAAAACAGCTTTTCTCCAGATCCTGTACAGATGACAGTGTTTGGACACTCATCGTGATGTCACCGAGGACCTCCTGCTGCCCCTGCAGTGCACCTACATGTTCTTTCTGTTTCAACACAGGTTCCTGATCCCTAGAGGAAGCACGAAAGGTCAACTGCTCACTTGTAACCTATGTTTCCTGTACTCTGGCAGTGCTTGCACAACTCCACTCAGAAGCTTTTGACCTTTCTGTGTGATGGAACGACTTTGATCTAGGACTCTGAGAATGTTTTCCACCACACCCTTCATCTTTCAGCCTCTTTCTCGCTCGCTGTATTTTGTCCTACAAAATTCTTTGTCTGTTTTTAATTGAAGAACTGTTTTTATGCAAAAGAACACAACAAAATACCTCAGTTGAGTGTGTTCATTAATTATACATGCACGCTAACTCCAGGATTTTTAACCAGGGCTCTGCAGACAGTTTAGAAGATACATAAAATCCATCGATTTTTCCTCAATTCTAAATCATGACAACTATTTTCTAACTAACATATTAGCTCAAAAATAACCCCATTTCTTCATATTTATTGATTTCCCGGGAGAGTGGATGGGCACTGCTTTAAACAATATTAATGCTGAGAGTTTGGGTGGAGGATTCCTGTCCTGTAAAGGCTGAAAAACCCTCCCCACTGAAAAAATCCCTCTTAAACCAGCCAAGGCTTGGGTTTTCTGGTCTTAGTTGGTCACCTAGTCTGGTCAGGCAGGTCTGTGGGCTGCTTTTAGTGAGGTTTCGGGCTCTTTTCCACAGGTTAGGCTGGGAGACCAGTGGGCCGTCCTAAATACCAGCTTGGCAAGAACATCTTAAACCCACTAAGACCAGCTGTGGGTTTTGTTTCCCAGCAGGCTGCTCTAAACAATATTGTTTATATTGAGGTTTTTTTCAAATCGAGGGCGAGACAACCCGTCACTCACATGAGATCACAGCAATAGCTAACCACAACCATTCAATCAAATCCCAGTGGGCAAAATCAAGTCTAACCCTACATTTTTTCTTGTTTAGGAAGCCGTTCCAATATACTGTATAATAGGGAAGAAAAGTCTATCATGGCTTCCATTTCATGCTGACTTTAAACCACCAGATTGCCCAAAGCTTAGCATCATCTATGGCATTTTTAAGAGAATATAGAGGTGTTTGTGGTTTGAAGTAAAACAAAAGAGTACAACTGAGTACTAATTGTTGACTATTGTATTTGGTGATTTGGTCACCATGCTGGCAAAAGACCTTCAAATGTCTTAAAGCACACTTTCTGACATTATGTAAAGTACTTGTAGCCTAAGGGAGCATAACCAGGGCCAGGGCCATTTAGCAATAAAGAGGATTAGACAGTGAAGAAAAATGGATTAGGATTAGAAATATTTCTTGTCATATTTTGTTTTGAAGGGAAGAAATTACAGTGATTAGAACAGTGTTCATTTAAATCCTCCCTCAAACAAGAAAGAAGAGGTGACCTTCAGATGAAGTTACTTAGTTTGCAGAAAACTCTGCACACGTATCGTTTAGACGTTTCATAAACTGTGAAGCTCTCTGACGAGAGTGGGAGGCACTTTAAGATAAAAGTAAATGTGATGTCAGAGAGGGAAACGTATATCGCTGAAATAAATACTGCGGGTCTATTAATACCTTTTTTATATGTGTTTGTTTTCATCACATCCGCAGAGTCGCCCTCTTACTTTCTATGGTTCAGTCAGGCTATCACTAAATTATGATGCAGAAAATGAAGCTCTTGACATTTGCCAAAAAGCCTTTCTTGAAATTTCAAGCGGGTGACCTCCGTGATCGTTGTCACAGGTCTGAGAGTCAGCTTAAATCTTTAAAGAGTTCGGTATCTGCTTCGCTGCTAATCATAGAGGCTTGTGTGAAAGTGCTTCTAATCTTTGTCTTCCATCTTTATCCTTTATTTCTGTTTGCACCGTCTTTCTCAGAGATTTACTTCAACACTAATGTCATAGCTACATTATTTAATGATCTTCCTTTTGGCTGTAAAAAGTGCGACTGCTGTATTTTCAGACAACTTGAGGACAAAGACCCCTCCTGAAATAATTCAAGGCAGATGCTCCTCACATGTTTCAAGATTTTAGATGGTTTAAGTCAAGGGTGTGTGATTGATATTTAGTTACATTGGCCAGTGTCTTAAATAGCGCACGGCAAACTATATCCCAGGGAGAAAGTACAAGGATTTATTAGAAAATGGGCTGAATTCTGGGTATAAAGTTGATTTACATTTTCAAACTAACTCAAATAGTATAATTAAAAAAAAAAAATACAAATAACTTTACATTTTGATGAATTAAAAAAATATTCAGTCAAGTATTCAAAAATTAATGACTCCAAGCCAGTGGTTCTCAACCTGCGGCCCGTGACGAATGCAAATGCGGCCCACGAAAAAATAACTTCCAGTTTTACAATTTATTTTTGTTTTGAATGGATTAAATGAAAATAAGATTGAACTATGTTTTTTTTTTTTCATATAAAATGGATCTAATGAAAATAAGTTTGAACTATATTTTTTGTCAGATAAAATCATTTTGGTGATCATATATTATTGTCAGACATGTGCAGACCTACTATGAATAGCCCACTCAGTTAACGCTTACAAGCGTGCGCTTTGGCAAAATCCCAATAGTAGCCGTTATTTTTGTAAATTTAGGGATCTATTAGGACAAATTTGTTATTAGAGGAGAAAAACTAAATGAGGAACATACCAATGAAGGAACACATTGCAAACAAGAAGAGTCGTAGCATCAGCAGCGAAGGTAAGATGAATGGAGGATTCAGTTTGTTGTCAATGAGCGAGATGGGCAGCCTTTATTTGGTCTGTAGTAAAGTACTTGGCATATGCAAAAGCTACAATGTCAAAAGATATGTGAATTCGATGTGTTTGTTTGATGTACTTGTATTTTAAATCGATAAAAGAAAATGCGCTAGGGCTTGATATCGTCAGATTGTAACAATGCGCTCAATGTTGTGTAACGTGAGTTTATTGAACAGGAGAGTTTTACTTTGATATGAAGAAGTCACACTGCCAACCGTTTCAACACACTTTGAAACGAAAACGAATTTCTTATAGTATTTGTTGATTTTGCAGTGTGACAGAAATAAAATACCATATGTGTGTAACACAGTCAATAAATACGGGAAGGAGGAGGAGGGAACCGGCGAACGTTCAACATAACTTTTAATAATAAAATAAACAAACAATAAAATGAAAGTAAAAGGGCGGCAGCACACAATCAAAATAAAACACAACATAAAATCCAGGCCTGGTCCTCTCTCGTCCTTCACTATCGTCGCTCCTTTTTTATGCTTCCGGAACTCCTCCGTGAGAGATACGAGACCGGTGCAGCGCGCAGCTGACGCTCATTACCACTTGCGTCACCGGCCTCGCGCGGTTCCCACACGGCTCTCGCCTGCCCTGCTCGTCACAATGTGCCACCAGAAAACACCTCTTCTGTGTGTGCAACATCTAGGTATAATAATGATATTATATACTAATACCATAACATTAAATCTGATTGGTTTTCATTGGTGACGTCATATGCAAATGATATGCAGCCCGTGACACTTGGACTGGACCAAAGTGCAAAAAAGGTTGAGAACCACTGCTCTAAGCTTTTGAATGGTAGTGAAATTAATTTATTTTGTTATTATTTAAACATTTTATATAGTAGGCTAATTGGATAGTTTGCATTTAATTGTCATGAAAACATTCACAATGTATGCAAAATATGATTCAATTTCTGTATGGAAGGCAATATATGTATATTTATATGAGAGATGGTGAGAGTCTTTGCTGAGAGTACGGAAGGTCCTAGGTTAGGAAAGCTTCACTGACGCAGTTTTTTATTTGTCACTGAACATCATTGACATTGTTTGGCAGTTCTATTAACACTTCATGAGTTTTCTGTGTGATCTATTGTTAACATGATATCTGTATAGGTTCCATCCTTGCATTGGACTGAGGCTTGATTTAATGCTCCATAACAGTCGATACGGCCCAGTAACAACCCAGAAATACCAGAGACAGTAAAAATGATTGCTCTTAGTAGAACTATAGAAATCAATAGCTCATAGAGAGCTGAGACTCCTGAGACTTCTCCCAACTTCTCCGGGTGAATAAGTGGGTTTGCAGCCGACAGTGGCATGTTTTTAAAATTGTGTTAGAAACTTATTTTTCTACAGATGAGTCATTAGCTTTACATAAGTTGAATCTTTGATGTACTGGACTGTGGGTTTGCAGTAAAGGACAGAGCAAAAATTCCTGTATTTATGACTGAAAGGAAACTAAAGGTGACCTAAAGGTATGGAGAACTATCAGAGATCACATTTAGAGCGGTAATGACCTTGAATGGAGCTCGTGGTAAAGCGTGGACATGCACACGCTCTCTTTTTGCCTCCCCAGGGGAACACTGCAGGGTGACTGTGCTCTTCCTCATTAACTTTGGTGTGCTCCGATCATGCATTTAATGTTCCTGTCTCAGCCCACTGCACTCCTCCATGGTTTAATGAGAAACCAAAAGCCAGAGAGAAACAGTGTTTTAGTATTTCATCAGAATCAGGACAAAAACTGCTTAAATGTTCTTTCCTTTGTACAGACATTAGGATTGAGTAAGAATCTGTTCGTGTTGTCTAGGAAACCACCATGTCTGGATTTCTGAAGAAGGAAAAGACTCATTCTGGCATAAAACCCAGTATTACGTATCCGGTATTGGAGAACGTGAATGTGTGAAAAACAAGAAACATTATTGCTTTTTTTTTTTCAGGATCATTTTGAAGAAATAAAAACCATAACGCGCATTTTTATTCAGTGTCATTCAGTAAAATTTATTTAAAGCGGTTTTACTACCTGAAGCATTTACAGAAAAAAATGTTAACTGACGCATTTTATTTACTTTATTTTTCGCAGTGTTGCGTCTATCATCTTTTTTTCTATATCAAACAATAATAATCGAATTACTAGAAAAATATAACTGAGATATTAACTTTACAGATTACACATAAAAATGTTTACTGAGGCATTTTTATTACTTCATTATTCATTATCATTAAAAAATTGGGGGGGAATGACAAGAAAATATTGAGTTGAGTTGACCAATGAAAGAAACTGCCTACGGGGCAGGGTTTGTGCTTAACTTTGATTAAAGTTATGTAAATACAACCTGTTATCCTAGCTACAGTATGTCCAATACAATATTACAACTTATATTTACATTATTAATACAGACAGTGAAAGCACAGGTGAACTTAAGTTTCATGCTAAAGAACGCATAGTAAATATGTGGTCGTAACAACAGTTATGCAATATCCTAACAGATTCTAGAGCACAAATAATTTAATTTTGATAAATATTTTTATGTTTTATACATGTTAAGTAATATTTATGTATGTTTTATATATGTTTATGTATACATTTTCTTCATTCCGCACCTAAATGTTTACATTATACGCCATTTCACTAAAATGAGTTCTTTGCGACCTCATATTACTTTTAGTAGTTTTAAACTGTTCCAGAAGCAACAACCACAGCAGCATTTATACAATGCAACAGTTTCTCAGGCTTGCTCTGGACAGCCTCATTTGTCTTTTTGCTTATCTCAGCAACATGGAACATCCTGAGTTCCTTGTCAGGTGAGAAAATCTATGTTCAGCCTAAACCAGGCCAAATCGCCCCTCAGGACGTCTTCACTCTGGTGGACTATATTGAGGCTGAAATTACCCTTGAAGATTAAAGCTATTCTCTATATCTCTGTTCCAGGTTACCGCGGGTCTATAGCAAAAAAAAAAAAAAAACTCATTTTCTAGCATCTTACTATATTTCTCTGCATCACTACCCAGTATCAGAGAACAAAAACATCTGGGCTGCATGTCAAGCGTGCAATTAAGCAATTACATTTCCAAATCGAATTACACAGGGGAATGATTCATAAAATGACCAATTGCCCATGTACAATCACATTAATGCGATAACACTTTTTACTGCCGCAATTAAATTCGGTCATGGAGGCCGCTTTCAAAACCGCCCTCGGAGCATATCACAGCTAAATTTGAACCGCTTTTAGCTGAAATGGCTTCGTTAGAGCAAGACGGGCTCTCGCTCTTGTTAAAAAAGATCTATGGTCCCCTCACAGGAAGACATGACTTTCTTTTTTTTTGACGTACCACCTTGAAAACTGTAATGAATTGCCATTGAGTTACATTTTTGCATGAAGGTGAGTTGGCAGCAGATGATTCAATGAGGTGAGGGCTGAATGTATATTCAAGGATCAGAGTGAAGGATTCGATTTGTGGCTTTCGTTTGTATGAAAGTATACAGTCTCTACGCCATGTATTCCTGTCTAATTGGGCTGCTGTGTTTATGAAAGACGACATGGTTTGGCCGTCACAGCAGACGCCCACTACAAGGTCACTGCAACAAAATAATTCACTATAGTCCTCAAAGACAGAAAACCTTAATGATACCAACAATTTTCGTCTTTTGATGCTGGTAAAAGTTTTGAGTTTGAAAATCTACTTTGGTCAGAAAATTTCTTGTCATGTCTGTGGGTCAAAAGAGGTCTCGGTCATGGTGGCTAACTAAGACAGACAAACACATTTCAGATACGTCTCTTTCTGCCCACTTGTAGCTTCAAGTGACTTTCAAGAGCGTTTGATGTATGCTGATCTCCATGGTAACAGACAGGAAGTGGAACTAGTGTGAAAACCTATAGCTCTTTAGGTTGAGTGTGAGACAAAATCATCAAAGCAACAGCTTTTTCTCCAGGCTTGAATATTTTTATTTTATTTCTAGAACATTTTACTTTATGTATTTTAAGCATATTAAGCGTTTTATTCCTATGAAAGTTTCGCACACACACACATAAACACACGTGTATATATATATATATATATATATATATATATATATATATATATATATGTATATATAGGAGATGCACTAAGCATTATGTAATTTTTGTCGTTTTGAAAAATTACTTATTGTGTGTGTGTGTGTATATGTGTATTTATATATATATGTACACTATGTAATTTTCAAGATATTTTGGACTCTTTTCTCTCAAAATAATCAGTATATATATCATATACAGTACTGTGCAAAAGTTTTAGGCAGGTGTGAAAAAATGCTGTAAAGTAAGAATGCTTTCAAAAATAGACATGTTAATAGTTTATATTTATCAATTAACAAAATGCAAAGTGAGTGAACAGAAGAAAAATCTACATCAAATCAATATTTGGTGTGACCACCCTTTGCCTTCAAAACAGCATCAATTCTTCTAGGTACACTTGCACACAGTTTTTGAAGGAACTCGGCAGGTAGGTTGGCCCAAACATCTTGGAGAACTAACCACAGTTCCTCTGTGGATTTAGGCAGCCTCAGTTGCTTCTCTCTCTTCATGTAATCCCAGACAGACTCGATGATGTTGAGATCAGGGCTCTGTGGGGGCCATACCATCACTTCCAGGACTCCTTGTTCTTCTTTACACTGAAGATAGTTCTTAATGACTTTCGCTGTATGTTTGGGGTCGTTGTCATGCTGCAGAATAAATTTGGGGCCAATCAGATGCCTCCCTGATGGTATTGCATGATGGATAAGTATCTGCCTGTACTTCTCAGCATTGAGGATACCATTAATTCTGACCAAATCCCCAACTCCATTTGCAGAAATGCAGCCCCAAACTTGCAAGGAACCTCCACCATGCTTCACTGTTGCGTGCAGACACTCATTCGTGTACCGCTCTCCAGCCCTTCGGCGAACAAACTGCCTTCTGCTACAGCCAAATATTTCAAATTTTGACTCATCAGTCCAGAGCACCTGCTGCCATTTTTCTGCACCCCAGTTCCTGTGTTTTCGTGCATAGTTGAATCGCTTGGCCTTGTTTCCACGTCGGAGGTATGGCTTTTTGGCCGCAAGTCTTCCATGAAGGCCACTTCTGACCAGACTTCTCCGGACAGTAGATGGGTGTACCAGGGTCCCACTGTTTTCTGCCAATTCTGAGCTAATGGCACTGCTCGACATCTTCCGATTGCGAAGGGAAGTAAGCATGATGTGTCTTTCATCTGCTGCAGTAAGTTTCCTTGGCCGACCACTGCGTCTACGGTCCTCAACGTTGCCTGTTTCTTTGTGCTTCTTCAAAAGAGCTTGGACAGCACATCTGGAAACCCCTGTCTGCCTTGAAATTTCTGCCTGGGAGAGACCTTGCTGATGCAGTATAACTACCTTGTGTCTTGTTGCTGTGCTCAGTCTTGCCATGGTGTATGACTTTTGACAGTAAACTGTCTTCAGCAACCTCACCTTGTTAGCTGAGTTTGGCTGTTCCTCACCCAGTTTTATTCCTCCTACACAGCTGTTTCTGTTTCAGTTAATGATTGTGTTTCAACCTACATATTGAATTGATGATCATTAGCACCTGTTTGGTATAATTGTTTAATCATACACCTAACTATATGCCTACAAAATCCCTGACTTTGTGCAAGTTTACCTTGAAGAATTGATGCTGTTTTGAAGGTAAAGGGTGGTCACACCAAATATGGATTTGATGTAGATTTTTCTTCTGTTCACTCACTTTGCATTTTGTTAATTGATAAATATAATCTATTACCAAGTTTATTTTTGAAAGCATTCTTACTTTACAGCATTTTTTCACACCTGCCTAAAACTTTTGCACAGTACTGTATATATATATATCAGTTTTTATTTTTATGGCAAAAAAGGATAACTTTTAAACTATTGCTCTGAATGGATCGTCAGTTGAAGTGTCCGCTATACCACTAGAGAGCACTTCACCATGGACTCAACACTACTCACTCACTCACTCATTCATTCAGACTACATTTCCCATAAGCCCCGTACCTAATCATTGATCACTTCACCAGCTGCAGCTCATCATCTTTACTATTTAAGGAATAAAATGCAACTGATCTGAATATACATTTCAATACTCGCCAGACAGATAAACCTGAAAAAGAGTTGCTCTTTCCAGGTTGCCTGTACAATTGTTGCACACTGAATTTTAATTATTTATTTATTTATTTTTTTACTGGTGATCGATACGGCATACTTCATTTAATGATTGGTTATCACATCAAGGGTTCTTAGAAATAATGCCAAATAACTTGCTTATTTCATTAATGCACCACTTGGCTCAGTGCGTGTCCTGTTGCCTCCTGGGTAAATCCCATTGATCGATAATCCATCGAGATGGAGTGCTCCGATATGGCTAGAAACATTGAGTTTTGTTTGGAAAATTACAGTGAAAGTTTTGTATTTATTTATTTATTTATTTATTATCAGTGTTGCACTGCACCATCATTTGGAGAAAGGCCTACCATGTCAAAGAGAATGGACTGCAGCAGATATGCAATGCGAAATAACTTTCATTGAACGTGACATGTTTTATGTCGACTTGGGTTGCATGTCAATATCTCATGAATGTTAAAATGAAGCACTCTGCAGCCTGTAATCTATGATTCCCTGAACTGGGAAGCCTGTGTTTACATGCTGTAATTGCATTTGGTTCTTGCAGATTTTCAAAGCATAAATATTCCCCACCAGAGCATTAAAGAAAAGCATGTGCTTTAGCTTTGGCCTAATTAAAATCATACAGTGCTCACTCGCGCTCTGTTTATTATGAGCGAGATGACTGGTGAGCGTGGCGTGCTGTCGGTTTATAAAGGCTCCTGTTATTCCTGTTGAATTAATTCTCAGAGCTCTGAAGGCTGATCAATACCTTCTGAATGACTGCAGATCTCTCCCTGACTGTGGCATTTAAAGGCAATCACCACATCCTGACTGGCCCCAAATGGAAGAGGGCGATTCTGCACCTCTTTTTATGTTTTTTCTTTGTCTCTTATCAGAATGCACCTTTGTATTGATTCTGCTATTATACGCAAGGAATATGTGAAAAGATTTATAATGAGCATGGACTGGACTGAAATGCTCCAAACCGGTGTTAACCACTTATAAAGGCCTGAAGTGATCATAAATCGCATGAAATGAATGTTGTACCTGTAAGCTTATCATTGAAGGTTAATCACCCAATTAGACAGTAAGAAACCATCATTCTAGCTGACAGGTAGACTGACTCACACTTTTTTTGCAAGTCTTTACTGTCACTTTTGATCCATTTAGTGCATTCTTGCTAAAAAAAAAAAAAGTTTTAATTTCTTTAAAAAACCCAGATCCCAAACTTTTGAAAGATATAGATCAATAAATAGACTAGGTGACAGCAGAATCAGATAATGGGACATTCGGTTCTCTCATACAGCGTCCCAGGACATGTCAGTCCACAGCTTTGGATATTGCAAGCTTACTAAAAGAAACTTGGATGCTTTCGAGCCGTCTAAGTACCTGCAGGGATTGTGATGTTCAGCTTAATGTTCTTTTGTTGTACAGCCCTGTGCCTGTTTCCTGCCATGTGTTATTGTTGCTTCACAGTTTGACGATTTGCCTTTGGCAGAGCTTTGTCTGCGAGAAGCGCTCGGAGGATCTTACTTATCTCCAACACACCAATGAGAAAGAGAGGACAATATTACAGTCGTCCATCACAGCAATCCTGTGCAGTTTACCGTCCAATTTGTCTGGGAACAGCACAGAAAATCCCTGAAAGTGCTCCATTGAGCTGATCAAATAGGAAGTGGGTCACGAACCAGGGGACTTTTCTAAAGTCCATTTATCTATCGAAACAATTAGAGAAAGAGACTCAATATTTTCTTTTTCAGTTTGTCTCCATTTGATTCGGTTTATACAGAATAATAGAAATAAATATAAAATAAATACATTATACATAAAAGATTATTTCAAATGTAAAGGTTAGTATGTAGCAAAAGTGCTTGTATTAGTGTTACCCATAGATATAGATGCCACATTCGAGAGACGTTGACGCGTCCACCATCTTGGAGCAGGTAACGTGATGTTTTCATTGAAAATTTCACAGCATTGTGCAGAATATTGCTGTAAAACCACACAGCTGTAAATTCCAGATGAAGTGGGATAATCTTTCATAGGTGAGAATGTGCTGGTTTGTATTTTTAATATGCAGAAAATCACATTTATCACATTAATGATAAATTAAATGATGTGAAAATTATCTGCTAATGTCTATTGTAGATATTGCAGACATCTTTACAAATGACAAATGCTAGACACTGTTGATCAATAGTAATGATTAATGATTTTATTTTTAAATGTCAAAATATGGGGATTTCTACCTGACAGTGATGATAAAGAAAGATGGGGTTTGTATTATTTGCAATCATCTGTGATCAGAAACTGGTGCAAGCATGCAGTCATTATTCACATGTCATGCAGAGGCAGTTTACGCCACGTTCCAAATGTTAAAAAATGCGGACGTTGGCCCTAGGTCGTTTAAGTCCAAGGAGCAAATCTGTCTGAGTTCTGTTCCAGGATAACCTCTGCACCTTGCAAATTGTAAAAATTTGTCCTTAAAATAAGCATTTCTTGGTTCACTTATTTTGCCTTGCCTCAGCAACTTTGTTGGCTTTAGAGGTGAGCCGATGTAGTTTGTCAGCCAGGCCGAGGCTGTAGAGTCACGCTAGGGGCGGTGGGTTTAGTCCGAGCCCACAGGTCATGCATCTGTACCTCTGCCCGGCCTGTTCTCCAGTGCCCTTGGGAAAGAATCATTACATTAAGGAGTGCAGCACTACCTCTGCTGTCAGGGTTAATCAAGTTTTAAATATATAGTTCAACACCTTGAGCAGAGCATATTATCGCCCTGCCACTGACTCTAAGACAGTGAAGCAGAAAAAAAATACAATTATGGTGAGTTTTCACCTGTAAATTAAAGCTGTGAAATCAAAAAAGACTATTTTCATGATAAATGACTCTGGTCTTACGGTGCATGTTTAATCAGTGTCAGTATATTATACCTTTGGAATTAGGATTGTAAAATATATATATATATATATATATATATATATATATATATATATATATATATATATATATATATATATATATATATATATATATATATATATATATATATACATAAAAACATGTAAAACGTAGCAAATCATGATGGATACATTTATCTATATTTCAGAAATTAAGACCCCAAGATTTTCCACTAACCCAGCCTTTGCCATTACAAACAGTATTTTATTAGACAAATGCAACATGATTTATTTACATGATTTAACTCATTTTGTTTTTGAAAAGATTGTATTTTTTACCTACACTACTATTCAAGTTTAGCATCAGTAATATATTTTTTTTAAATACATTTTCATTCAAATTTCTAATTTTCAGCAAGGGCACATTAAATTAATCAAAAAAATGACATTAAAGAGATTTTTACATTATTATAATAGAAAAATATATCAAATGTTGTTCATCTAAACTTTATTCATCAAAAATATATCAAGGTTTCTACAAAAATATTAAGCAGTGTTTTCCACTTTAATAATAATAAGAAATGTGTCTTGAGCAGCAAATCAGCATATTAGAATGATTTCTGAAGGATCATGTGACACTGAAGACTGGAGTAATGATGCTGAAAATGTATCTTTGCTTTTGCATTTTAAAATATACTAAATTAGAAAATAGGTTTTTAAATAATACTGTGTTTGATACTGTAAGTGCATTAGATATTTTTTTTCAAAATAATTAAAGGGGTCATATGATGCTACTTTAAAAGTATTTTAAAATTTATCATTATTTTGTTCATTGGTTGTAATAGAAGAGGTTAGAATAGGTTCTATTCCCAATCTGTCTGAAACGCGTTGATTTCTACAAAGACTGGGCCAGCTGACCCAGTGTGTTGTGATTCGCCAAACACATCAAGCGTGTGTAGGAAATGGAACCATAATCGCGAGTGTCAGCTTCCAAGGCTTTGAACAATTGAAAATACACAGTTAATGTCATCGGTTTTACCTTATCAATTTGAGCCCGAGTCAAATTCTGAAAATGCTGATGATCCAGCCGGTCGATTGGAACCAACTTGAGCAGCACGGCTTGAGCAGAAGGTTTCACAGCGGTACACAGTTTTTGCATGTAGCCTGCATTGTACTCTCCCAAGTTCAGGAAGATGTCCTCTGTAAAATTTGCTGTGCACAAGCAAACTTTTGGGTTGTACTGCTCAGCAACAGCTTTATAAATAAATCTTAACCACTGATTCCTAATTTCGTCTGTTTTCGGAAGGCCAAACAAAAGTGGATTTGCTTTTGCGTCCAAACACACATGGTCTCCGCGACATGACAACAACACTACAATTCACTGAAGCTAATATCTCACCTTCTGACAGACATTTGAGGAAGAAATGTCTGGACTTGAATCGAGATGATTTAGGCAGGTTTGGAGCAGTGTTCTCTGTTATAAATCTGGAAACTGAGCTTTGTAATCAGCATCACATGACCTCTTTAAAAAAAATCTTACCAACCCCCAAATTTTCAATTGTAGCAGACAAAACAAAGTAGTTACAAATACATTGTTTCAATCCTCATAGCCCCTAACAAGAACAGCTATTTTGCTGCATTTTGTATCAAGCTACAAAACCTTCACATTCAAGGGGTTCCTTTGTCTCTCCCCAGCCTTTTTTTCAAGCCATGGTCACCATTCAAGCAATTGGGGTTGCCATGGAGACGATTGGACCTGGTTAAAAGCAGTGGTGGAAGATGACCTCATGCAAGATCTTCTGCTCTTTCAATTAGTCCTCCAGCCCTCCCCATGTCTCAGTCCTGCTCTGAGAGGGGTGGACGAGGTCTTTGTTAGAGAGAAAAGTGTGAACACAGGGTATTCAGCCTGTACAGTGTGTGTGTGTGTGTGTGCCAGAATCCATCAATGACGAACACACATAGTGACAGCAATTACCTTTCAGTCCATTTCGACTTCCCATGCTTTCTTCACATCTCCTGGCGAATTGTTTTGCTGGGATGCTCTCAGATATGCTCTGTTCCAAAGGCTATATATATAATTATATATATATATATATATATATATATATATATATATATATATATATATATATATATATATATATATATATATATATATTGCACTATATATTGTTTATTGAACTTAAACAGTCAAATAAACACAAAATAATGTCAAAATGACGGTCTTGGCGAGTATTCACATTTTTCACAGTTTTAAGTGAACAAAGACAGTTGAGAAAGAAAACACATGTGTAACAGTATAATTATTATAATATAATCTTAACAATATATGGCAGTTTTTCCCCATGGTATCGATGTCAGTGAAAATTCTGAGTGGCTAGTACCTTTGGAAAACTGTATGTATGTGTATATATATATATATATATATATATACACGCATATAAATTATATCTATATTTTATATTAGAGCTTGTTTGAGCACATTTTTGAACTGTAGCTGAACATGCTGATTGTTAAAAGCTATTTGAGTGTTTTAAATCAGTCACTAAAAAATGTCCATGACAGCTAAAAGTGCAGCTCTCATTCAGTTTTGGAATACAGTTATAATGCCTGCAGGGAGAATCTGATACTCGACTGAAGAAATGAGGGAATAACCTCTAAATCTGATGGCTTGAGTTGTGCTATAAACAATACTTGACCATATGAAAAGAGATGCGGTTTCGCTATAAATGTTGTGCAGAACTGTGGTTTCCAGCCAGATTTGTGATGCATTCATTCAAACAATAACTGGTAAACACAAAATGCATTTAAACCGCAAAAACAGTTTCATATTTTTGTGTAAATTTGGTGCTTTGAATGTGAGACCGTGTTGTGAGAGAGTCTAACAGTGCTATAAATAACATTGAGATTCATCTCAGTTTTATAGCACACCACATGTCGATGATTGCCTGAATGTTTCTGATAAAATATCTTTTTAGAAACATACTGTGAATGGAATCCATTAAATCAGACACAAAGGCACAATCATCATTAGCCTGCACTGGATGATTGACAGACTGGAAGGGTTCATTGTCCGTGTGGAAGGGAACGTCCAGAGAGGCAATGCAGGGGTGAATACAGTTTGATCTAAAGGAACAGACAGGATAAGGACATGCGAACAGCAGGGTGTGATTAGACATGAACAAAAAGCCCTCTTTTAAGCGACCGGTGGCTATTTGCTTCGCTCTTCTGAAGCTGACAAAGAATCGCATGGACATTTCTTTTATTTGTCTGGGGCCCAATTTTAAAAATGAAAACTCCATCCAAATGTGAAAATATTATCTGGATTTTATTTGTGGGCTAAAAAAAAAAACGTTTTAAAAAATATGAAGAATTTTGGGTGTGTGGCTCACACAGACAACAATTTTAATTAGGTTATGCACATAAAATTTTCATCATCATTAACTTTTTAAATAAATGCATAGTCTACCATTCAAATGATTGTGAGGACATTAAGTTTTTTATTGCTTTGATTCATCAAGGACACATTAAATTGAACAAATGTGATATTTATAATGCAAATACAGCATAAAGCAGCCCAAGTATTTGCCAAAAATTGCATATTAGAGTAATTTCGGAAAGATCATGTGACACGTGACATTTACATACTCAAATAGAAATCAGTTCTTTGTAAGTTGTCGTAATATTTCACAATACAACATTATAATATAAATAATTAATATTTTATAAAATAATTAAATTAATTAAATAAATTACATAAATACAGCCTTGATGAGCATAAGTATATATTTACTAATTTCTTAGCAAAAACCGAAATGTAAACAAAAAAATTAGTTAAAAATGTTTGAAAATATAAAAAAAATTTGTATATAGTATAGTGCTTAATGTATTCGCTTATGCTGAAGATATATTTCCCAGAGTCATGTTTCAGTACTTCTCTCATTAGACGAACTGATGGGAAATGTTCCTGTGAGAGAAAATGTAGATGTCTGTCCTCTGTGTTATCTACAAATGAAAAATTTAATGAGCAGATTATGGACTTTCAGCTTCGTAAGTGTGGATTATAAGAGACGCCCTCTTGAATAGCAGGGAACATAATTACAGAGAACAATTACATTTCTAATGACAGTCAAACTGAGTAAAAAGAGGAATTGGCACATAGATCTCTTTAAATCTCAGTTTTAATCTTCCTCTCAGTCCTCTGTGGTGAAAGTTGAGATTTGAGGAAGTCAATGGCACATTTAATGTTTTTACTGTATATTATGCAGGTAGTTTTCAAGTGGTGGTACAGTATGAGAATGAGATTTGAATGTTGGAACAAAATTCGACTGATCTGTTTTGGGTGTTTGGATCCTTGTTGGATGTGTTCTTTCAACTAGTCAGAATGAAGTCTAGTTATGTAAGGAAGGTTGAAGGAATCGGGAGGTCGAAACAGCTTTCCAGAAAAGTTTGCTCTGGCTGGTAAACGCCTTCGAACTACCATTGGTCCGTGGCGATTTTGTAATAGGTATGTGTGCCCTGAGGCTCTGCCTTCTTTGATGTGGAAATGTTCTCCAGTCAGTCCAGGTCGGACGTCTGCGAGTAAAAACACGAACACACTGGAGAGCTGCTTTATAGTAGAAATTAATGTTGTAATTTTATACACTGACACCGTTTTTCATGTTTAACACTGTAAAGCTGCTTTGCTTTAAAGGAATCTATTCACACTTTTTGTCATTTCCAATGTGACTACAAGACTCGCGGAGCTAGTGCAAGATGAGCATTTGTGGTTAAAAGAATATACTTTTTTTTTTTTTTTTTTTGAAAATGACCGATCGTTTCGCTAGATAAGATCTTATTCCTCGTCTGGGATCATGTAGAGTGCTTTGAAGCCTCATTTAAACTGCAGTTTGGACCTTCAACCTGTTGGTCCCTGTTGAAATCCACTATATGGAGAAAAATACTGGAATGTTTTTCGACTGAAGAAAGAAACACATAAACATCTTGGATTACATGGGGGTGAGGAAATTATTAGGAAATTTTAATTCTGGAGTGAACTAATCCTTTAACTGCTGTTTTCTCACCACTGTCATTTTTAATGTGTGTTTATTTAATTGTTGAAAGGAAAATGCACATGTTTACATTTTCATCTAAACGCTGCTCCCAACCGTCAGGATGTTCGCTAACAGTGCTGCTCACGTGTTTCAAAGTTCTAATTACTCCTAAGTGAAGATCGGGAAAAAAACTTTGTTGTGATATATATTGTGGCCTTTATGGTGCTTTTTGTCCTTTTTAGCACTTGACAGCCATTGGTCCTCATCCACTTTCATTGTATAAACAAAGGCACCATAGACATTCTGCTGAAGTTTTCCTTTTGTATTTCACAGAAGAAAGTAAGAAAGTAAGCTTTAATTGCATTAACTGCCCATAAGTGCAGTGCATTCTTCCAGACCTTGCAAATGGGAAACTTTTGGTTTTTTTCACATTCATTTTCTGCTTAATTTCCTCTTCCATCCTGTCGGCTGCCATCTCTCTCTCTCTCTCTCTCTCTCTCTCTCTCTCCTTCACCCCCTAGATTCATGGCTTTTCACTCTGTCAAAAGTACGATGAAGACAGGTCACCCGGAAGATCTTTGCTCACTTTAATCTCTCTCCCCAACTCTCAGTGGAGGTGACGCATGAGCTGCGTTTGGTCTGAGAGGAGGAAGCTGTGTTGTTCTACCCTTCTGTCAGTCTGTCCCCTTTCCTGTCTGCCTCTTTGCTCCGGGCTGTCATGTCAGACGCCAGAGCCATGAAGGGAGCGGTGGAGAGATGGACGGGCGAGACAATGAGGGTGGCACCTGTGGGCACCTGCCTGCTTGTGACGCCTCTGCCTTACTGCGCCACTTTCACTCGACAGGGCCAGATGGGGCGTCCTGCCAGTTTCAGGCTCTGAGCGGAGTCACCCACTCTAAACAGGATGATGTTAGCCGGTTGGATAGTGCGATTCTCCACACCAAGGGCAAGCATAATAATGTCAAATGAGTCATTGTGCTTTCAAACTGCAATTTAGGGACTTCAACATTCTTCAGTCCCCAGCATAATTTACTTCTCTCAGGTCAGTTTGTAAATATACAAAGCTGTTCAAAAGTTTTGGGTCAGTATCATTTGATTTGATTTTTATTTTTTAAAGAAATTAATACTTTTATTGGATTAAATTGACCAAAAGTGACAGTAAAGACATTTACATGAATACAAATGACATTTCAAATGAACACTGTTCTTTTGAACTTTTTATTCAAAATATATATTAGAATGTTAGATTTCTGAATGACACTGAAGACTGCTAAAAATTCAGCTTTGCCATCAAAGAAATAAATGAATTCTAAAATATGTGAGTCATAAGTCGCACGGGTATATTTGTAGCAATAGGCAACAATACATTGTATGGGTCAAAATTATCGCTTTTTCTTTTATGCCAAAAATCATTAGGCTGTTAAGTAAAGATTATGTTCCATGAAGATATTTTGTAAATTTTCTACCGTAAATGTATTTTTGTAAGTAATATATGTTGCTAAGGACTCCTGTTCATGTGTTTCGCTTTAAGAGCTAGTAACTGAAACCAAGTAGGTAGCACAATAATTCTTTTTGCATACAAAATCAGAGACTTTACACATTCAAATCATGCCTCCAACATGCTCCTGCTACGTTATTTTCACCCTCTGATGAGTCTGAACATATTGAGTTTACAACATAAACAGCGCTAACTGTAAACAAATATGTAGATTTCACATGGGGGTTTTTGCTCATAACTTCATGAAAATTGAACAGATCATAGATCATGGCACACAATTTACAGCCGATTCTTATGATTAAAATGACCCCCAAAACAACATAATCCATTGTGTCGATCACAAGATATTACTCACAGAATAATGTAATATGTTTGATGTAATATTCCAATGTGGAGTAACACAAATAGGTATCATTTTAAAGCTTATTAATACATTTTTAATGCAGCTAACCATTTTGATAAACTCTTAACAAGTGCTGACTAGTCCCTATAAACTGGAGTGTACTGCCCGCCGGCGCCACCTAGCAACGAAAACAAAAACTACTGCCTTGTCAAAATAGGTGTCATTTGAAAGCTTAGAGTCTTAACTTTACAATGCATGTAGTTAATTCAATTAACTCCTAAGTAGTGATGAGTTTTTTGCTGATAAATAGAATTTTTTTTCCCATAATTTATTTAACTAAAAAGAGATACGTAGATTTCAAGTGGCATTTTTACTCATAACAAAACATGCACAGATCGTAGAAAATGGTACAGCATTATTTAAAGCCGATTCTCATAATTAAAATGAGTTCAAAATCAACATAATCCCTTGCGTCATTACAAAATATTCCTCATGGAAGTAAGATTTTAAAAATTCCCATTAAGGGGCGTCAAGGGCTAAACAAAAAGACTACCTTGGTTCCAAATGCTGTAACTTTTGATTACTTTATGCTATCATCACAAAATTTGATCCAGATACAGCTCCATGCAGGAAAGCTTCATCAAAAAAGAATTTTCCTCCTATCTTATCAAGGCTGAATTATTGCATGTCAAATAAGAAAGATATGTAAAATTCTAATAAAAATTATATATATTTGTTTGTTTTTAACAGCAATTTCTCAGCATGAGAATGTCCAATTCTAATGTAATTTATATTTTCTAAAAATTTAAAAACCAAAATTTTTACTAACACCAAAATTTTGAAAGTTAGTTTATTTTGGATTTGACCAAAGTGGGTTATGCCAAAGTGAGTAAGTTGTTTATGATGTTATGATTAGCACAGTCATTTCCACCAGTTTTACACATTCGTGCTGATTTGCGGATGTGTTGTGCATCTGAAAGACAAGCATAATCGCATTGACAGGTTTATCAGCCAATCACAGTGCATTAACGTTCTTCCTCTTGTGACTTTTCTCTATGTATGTATATCTATAATATATACTACTCAATATTTTTTCATCTGAATATTTTGGACCTCTTGCCTCAGACAAAATACTCCTGATCACATTTCTAATTTGCAGTGGCTTGTCTGTTCCTCTTTTGATTTTAGGAGAGTGACTCAAAATTTCTATTTTTCTGCGAGCAGCACTACAACAACGTCTGGCCTCCAAAAAGTCCTTAACTTAGAAATTGGATTCAGTGATGTGTATAATTCAGAACCCTGGCCCTGACAAACAGCCATGGATTGACATTGGTTTATTTTAGCCTTCTCTGTATTTTAGGCCAGGGTGGATGGCTGTGTATTACACAGAAGAGCCATAAAGCCTGTGGACTTCCGGAAATTGGGTCTGGCTGCAGGCAGGGTCAGTAATCACACTAGCCAATGAAACCGCTCAGACACTCAGGCTAAATTATTTTCGTCACTCACTGCAGTGTAAAAGCCGTACTGAAGAAAAGACTGAGATGGAGAAAGAGAGTGAGAGAGAGTGAGATGAGTAATAAAATTGCATCTCATTCGTTCACTCCACCAGCTCATAATGCACAGCCAAATTGCTCTCAATTGCAAAACAGGGATTTGAATTGCGGTGTTCTGAATGTCTATTGATTGCCTGAAATTAAGGACATTTTTTCACTAGATCAGTGCAAAGGCCATTTGACATCAGATTATGGGTCACTTTGTTGTTTCCCTTGCTCCTGGGTCCACTTGAAAAGACAAAACAGGATTTTGTAAGTCATATGTGAAATCTGGGCGCAAAATTGGCTTGCCATATCTGCCAAAATAGGTGACGTAGAAATAGAAATCTTAACATTATTTTAAATATTTTTAGTGGCCATGAAACTGTTTTGCATTTTTTTTTAAATTGTCTCTATGACAAGAAAGTATTTCACTTTTATTTATTTATTTTTAAATATGACAAATGGAGTCACTATATAGAGTCACTATCATCAGCGTCATGTGAATTTGCACCCGTCACAAAAACATCAAGACATTATGTTATCGTTCCTTATTTATGTTTCGTATGCATTACTTTTACTTGGTAATGCGAAGAATATTTATGTGTTGTTAACGTGAGAAATAATGAAAAATGTACTTGATAATGTTTCAATGATAACATTTCACTGATAAAATTTGGCTTAGAGGCTTTTATGTCTTTGCTTTAATCTTTGACCACGTTCTTACAATTTGACGTAAACTAAGTAATATTGCAGTTGAAATAAATATATGTTGGCAACTTGTACTTTTTCACTATATACATTATTATTTGTAAGTTTGAGGTCAGTGAGATTTTTTTAAAGAAATGAACATGTGTTACAGCAGGTGTCTTTAAAATGTCACAAAAGATTTCTATTTCAAATAAATGCCTTTATTTTGAACTTTCTGAAGTCTTTTACTGACATGAGGTTTATTAACTTTTTCTAAGTCATTACCTAGCTGCATTAGTGAACTGGTAGAATTCATTTTTATGTTAATGGTGCAATATAATGTGAAATTAGATCTACTGGAGAAGCATGATTGAACTAAACTAAAGTTCAGGCCAAGCATTTGATCCAAGTGCAAAAAACAGTCAATGGATGGATAGTCAACTGCACTCAGGATGCAAAATGCATGTACACCACTTACTCTGCCTCAGCCTGCCTCATTCACTACACTCTTGGCTCCCCGGGACTAATAGCATGGTTTTCTGTTTGTGTCATTGCCTGCAGTTTCAACGTTTCAAAACCTCAAGCCTCCGTTCTCCCATTAGGGGGTACTAGATGTAGATGGAGGGCCTGGACAATGCACTGCTCCTAATGAAAGCCTTTCCAGGTCCTCTTTATTATCCCTCTCATATTCTTCTGCCCTGTTCAGGTGCTCTTTGTCAAAGAAATCAACTCAATTTTCACTTCAGTAGCATGGTGGGAAGAAAAGATTGTGCTACAGGGTGGCTCTCCGGTCAGCTCACACCTGAAGAAATGACCACTGATTCTCATTATCACCAACTTTATGAATTCAAAAATAGAATCTAGCAGGTGTGCCCTGCATCTGAAAGGACATCACACAGAGACTCGCTCGATACGGTACATGTCTGCTCAACTTAAGGACGCCGTGGGAAATTCACTATCAAAATGCATGATGCCAACATGTTGTGGTAGGATGAAAGCCTGACCTGCAATGAAAGCAACACGACCAGGATTTTTTTTTTTTTTTTTTGTAGGAGAAAGAGAGACAGAGAGCATCATTTTTCGAGGACATTTTGTTTTGAGTGCGCTTTTCTAAACACTTTCTTATTCATTGGTATGCCAGTCAGTGGCGGCTTTTTCCCAAGCTGTTGATGACTCAATGAATAATGGATTCCAAAAGCTCAATAAAACATTTGGCTGGGTTTGGACCAGGTGCATTTCAGTGCATACAGGTCTGAGCCAATGTCACCCAGTCAAGGCTCATTCACTTAAACAGCCCGAGATCCAAGAGTAAATATGGCATTGATCTAAATGTCAGCGCTGTGAAATATTGCAAAACTAAATCTTCCTGATTAAAATGTCTGATGAAAACACTGAAATGTGTGCAATCACAAATAATCGGCCTGAATATCTATCTATCTATCTATCTATCTATCTATCTATCTATCTATCTATCTATCTAATATACATATATAACACATGTTATCTGCATATTGTTTCATAATAGGGAATTCACATATTTGGATTTGAGTTTTAGTTTAGAATTTAACATAATATCTACATTCTATTGACTAATCAATAGAACTGAACTGGAACTTGAACTATCCATTTTATAATTACTATTCTGCTTTATTTTACAGTGTCAGACATGTTTGCATGAAGTAAAATCGTCATTGCGATGTGAATATTCATATCCATGCATGTTAATTAACGCGTGTTTGCACTCGCCTTCAAGTGTGTTTTGGAGGTCAGGAAACGGACGGGTCAAGCAATCCTTCTCAACTTCCTTTGGGAGATCTGCTTCTCTACTGCCTGCAGACTTTTCCTTTCCTCCTCAGAAACTGATTTAAGTGGGCCCCCGGGGGCCTCACCTCACCATATATCCAATACACTGTTTGGATTTACTTAACAGTATCCTCATGTTGCAAATGTGGAATGAACTAAAATCAATGGAAACATCATCACAGGAGAGCTACCGTTCTGTTTTCTTCCATCTGTTGACCTTGTGTTGCTCACAGCACCATTGATTTTTCCGAGGAACAATGTGAGAATGTGTATAAGGGCTTTCATAACGTAGTGTTTAGGTTCTTGTTTGTTTCTAAAATCATTAACATAGAGACTGATCATTAAAAACAGAAATAAAATGTGGTTCCTTTCGCAGCACGTTCATTTGTACGTACAATAAATCGGATGGCGGTGGTATCTTAATTTAAACACGTTTGTTGGTTCACGGTTTATGCGTACTGTTGGACACCATTAGGGCTAATGTTTTCATAATTACTGAGCATTAAAAACTGGAAATCAGGGTGCATTTCAGTACCAACTGCCTTAACTGAACTAGGCAGTAGATTACAGGCCCAAAGCGCTCTGAATATTTACCAGCAGCACAGGCTGTCATATCCTTGCTTTTTCAAAATTTGCATTTAGTTTCATGCGCCTTTGTGTGCATGCGGTTTGGTTTTCTCTCAGGTGGTGTGAAGATCATGTTTTATTCATCTCAGAGTCCCAACAGAGTGTCTTTTGGCGTTCTTCTGCCACCCCACTCTGTGTACTGTGTCCCTTTTTGACAGACATTTCCCACTGAGGTGAGAGCTCACAAAATTATTGCGTTTTGGATCTGTCTTCTGTGAAACAAACTGCATAGGGAGAATGTAAATAAGACTTTATTTATCTCATCAATATCGCTCTTGTTCCTCCACCCACCGCTCAAGCGCTTAACACACTCAAGCGTACAAGCATCAGTATTTGCATTTCTTTCCTAACATGGTCTTCCTATACTTCCTGGCTGCTTAATGTATTTGAACAATTTTTTTCTGATTCATAATAAAGAAAGCAGTAGGTATGCAATGCACTATTGCATTAGGATTTGTGTTTTAATGGACTTCTCAAGGTTAATGGTGTGAGAGAGTGAAAAAGAGCGACAGTACATTTGTTCCTCCTGCAGGGTCTATTTGAATATACACTGTTCTTCTTTGACTAATATGTACAGTAAGAGATTGTTTCTTCAACTATGAGCAGTTTTGCCTTCGAATATTTATACGAAAAGAAACTCCCTTAAACACTTAAATGTTTGTTTTACTGTAAAAAAAAAAAATAAAATAAAAAACTTAAAGTAAGTTACCTGGTTGCCTTAAAATTAAAATTTTGAGTTGATGCAACAAAGGAGATTGGTTGAATCAACAGAAACTCAAAATAGTATGTTATCTGAACCACATTAATTACTGAAGTTACAAAAGAAAAAATGTTTTCATAACAAATCATGAAAGCAATTTTTAATAGATTTTTTTTAATATAACATAAACAGATGTCATTTTCATCTTGTCACCATCTTAAATCGCCATTAAATCACCTTAAATGTGGTAGAAAATCTATTTTAAGCATTTTTGGAATAAAATGGCCGTCTACATTGTCTTGCTGAGGCTAATTTAATTTCTTGAATTTTATATATCCTTAATACACACATATTGCAATATTTTCACACATTTTGCTTAGTTTAACATTGACAGCTAGATTGGAAATTACATAAAATATTCTTATTTATTCAGTGACATTTACATACATTTATTCATACATTACAGTCAGTAAAGTATGAAGCAATCTTGAGGAAATGCGCTATATAGTAAAAACTTGTTCATTGGAGTTTATCGAAGATGAGTGGCTGCTATTTTTGCTATCAACACATCACAACCTGGGCTGGTATCAAGCAAGGTTACACAAACAGCAACTTGATAATAAGGCATCAGGGGATTCAGATTCTATAATGATAATTAACAAAATAATCTGTCTTCATTTGCTAATCCTCTAATTGAGTTGCACTGCTGGCTACTGAGCTGCATAGATGATTTTCCATTAGCTAGATGCCTATAAATATTCATTCTTTGAATACGATGCCAGATTCACAGGATGTGGGCAAATACACACCCAGAGCTGCACAAAGGAATTGTACGCAGGCATTAGACGAGTGTAAAATTATTCAAAGACTCTAATTGATGTTGATTTGACTAATTGCACAGTAATATTCTTCTTGGTTGTATGCCATGAACAGTGGTGCATTATGTATTGAGTGAACTTGGATATTTTTCTGGTAAATCTTTAAAACATTGACACAAGCAACCTGATGTTTTCCTCTCTGTGTTTGAGGCCTTGTTTAGCAGGCGTCGTCTATTGCCTGCTGTCTAGCCTGGTTCTTTCCAATAATATGACTTGTGCACTTTTTTGTAAGTCGTTGCAGAGACAGAGTGTCAATGAGAGAGACAGAGATGAGATGAATGAGCGTCTGAAACCTACAGACAGCAGAGCCTCAAGACGGCTCTCATGCAATCATGTGGGAAGAGCTGTACAAACAGATCTAAATTTCTGACAGATAGATTGACAGTCTGTATCAGCGCAGCCAAACAAACATGCTTCTCAGCATCTGTTATCTGTTGGTGTCTTCATCTGGAAACCCATAACTGGGAATCAATCTACTTTGATCCATCTCTACTGTAGATTCCAGCAGCTTGAGGTGGTTTTTTTTGGCGTGCAGGCGGTTTTTGGGACATATAACACACTGTTGACAGGAAAAGGGTGACGTCTTTCTTAAGCCAGAAATGCACTGGTGATCTGCTTCTGGTAAACTCTTATCTCTAGTGACCTGCCATCAGTGCTTAGAACAAATACAATAAAAGACAGCTTGATAATCTTTTACCCTATGCATGTCCTTAGGATTTGATATACATATGGTGGATTAGCCTTCATATGGACAATATTTAATATGTATTTCATCTCAGTGTGACCAGAACTCACGTTTCTGACCCAGTTGGCTTTATGGAAGCTGAAGGGAAGAAGATTTGAGTGGCAAAAATTTTCGCTGTATGTGAAGTGTGTATGAATGCATGTATGTGTATATATAGGATTATTTTTTCCAGGATATTTGACAATATATTTAATAATATTATATATTTTTACTGTTAAACATGATTTTATTACAATTAATTAAAAACATAATTCAACAATTATCATGTTATATATAAATTTGTATAAAAAAGAAAAAAAACTTTGAAATCAATTTATGTTGATTACATTTAATAACAATAATAATAATAATGTAATTGGCAATATTTGTAAAAATATTATATTATTACAAGTAATTAAATATATGATATATTATATATGTATATGTATATATATCAATACGAATCAAAGTTTATATATATATTATATATTTATTATATATATGTTTATATATATATATATATGTTTATGTATATGTACATTCATTATTTGTTTGTTTTTTAGTACACATCGTATAACATTTTGAAAAATTTTGCCAAATATGCCAAGAAAATACACACACACACACACACACACACTCACACACACACACACACACACACACACATATATATATATATATATATATATATATATATATATGTATATGTATATGTATACACACACACACACACACATACACATATGAATTAAAATTCGCTCATATATAAAATTAATAAATAAATAAATACAACATATTTTAACTGTCATGTTCTGTTTTGGTTTCCTTTTCACTGTTCTCATTGCCTGGCTTCCTGTCCTGGTTTGTTACTATGGTTTCTAATTGAGTTACGCACCTGGTTCTTGTTCTGTTAATTATCTTCTCTGTGTGTTTAAGTCCTGAGTCTATTCATTGTTCGGAGTTATTAACGTTGAAATCAGTGTTTTCTCCTACGTGTATTCCTGTCTATTTTGGATTATAAATAAAGACTGTTGAATTGAATCTTCTTTGTCACTCTTGCATGCTGATCAGCATACGTGACACATTTAGCCTATATTGTTAATATTTTGTCATTTTCAAGAGGTCTGCGAAAGCTGAGCAACTGCCATTGAGATGAATAGGAATTCTAAGGTTGGAGTTAGTGAGCCTTCTTTATCATATGACCTATGACAACATTCCCAGTTGTCCACGTTGATGACAGCCCTGTATGTCAGAGAGCCTCAGTCAATAACCTTCAGACCTAGAGCAATGACACAAAACCCGGCAGACAAATGTGTGGTATTGTATGCAATTGTGTCTTCAGTTGGCCACCCTCTGATGGCTTTGGGCTCATCGATTATCCAGCAGCGATGGAGTGAGTAATCGAGGGTACACAAACACACACACACAAGCCTGAGAACTCTGAAAGACAGCAATATAAATGCATAAAAGAGCATATTTATCATTTACTGTTCTTATAGGCTCTGAAGAATACGAGTTCTGCATTAAAGCTCTTATCCTTGCATGTTTGAGAATGGAGATTGCGAGGTTGTACTCTGATGGGGGATAATGACTGTGATTAAGTCATAGCATTTATTCTCTTCTCTAATGTATTTGCATATTGTGGTGTTTACTTAGAAATCGTCAAATAAACATCGTGAGATGGGGCCCAAAAGCAGCTATTGACAAAAGGAGCTTTGTGTGGTTTTATTTCTTGCATTGCCAAACCCCACATTAATGTCTTCCTTTCAGGGCAAAACGGGCTTCTTTTAATCCTTTTTTAAGCTGTACGACTCAAAAACAATGGGTTCTTGTATAGCCAATGCAAAGGATATATAAAAACCCATATAAAAATGTTAGTGGCAAGTACTTCTCTTCTTGAAGATGTCATATTTTTAGCAAGCCTACAAGAACATTTCTTCTTGGAATGGAGGTGGACATGCAGTCTCTCTATGATCCCAAGACCTTTTTGTAAGACATGCGTAAGATATTGCATACTGGTTTCTTGGCAGTGTTGATCTTCTATTAGTTCTCCTTCAGCTGGTTCAGCCCAGGCAAAAAGCAACTAAATTAGAAATGGCAACAAGCAAAGATGCGAAACTGATCTGTGAGGGTTTTGTTTTATTACTCAAGCCCATCTGTACTGTAGCTAAATGAGGCTAAATCTGTTTTCATTTTTCTGTTTGTCTGTTTTAAATGAATCAAAAACCAACAGCATGCCCATTATTGTCTGATTCCCAAAAGAATCACTCTTATGAGCAGGTTCTTTTTCGTGAATCAAACACATACAGCATGACCATTATCGTCCGATTCTTGAATTAATCCTTTTTTCGAGCTGCATCTTTTTAGTGAAGCAGAAACATACAGCGTTGACCGTTATTGTCAGATTCCCTAACTAATGACTGTCATTAGCCAATTTGTTTAATTGAATCAAAAACATACAATGTGACCGGTGTATTTAGATTCTTGAATGAGTGACGCTTACAAATCAATTCTTTTAAGTGCATCAGAAACATACAGCACAAACTGTGTAGTCCGATTCCCTTTGTGAGTCATTCCTTTTGGTGAATCAAAACCATACAGTAGGACAGTTTGATTCTTGAGCAAATTAAGTCGTTCTTTTAGTTTAGAACACTAACTTGAGGGGAACTGATTTTACGAGTCACTCCATGAACGTCTCAGAAAAGTGATGTGGGTTCTGAGAAAAAACACTTTTTTGCAGAGACCACTTGGTTTGATATTTTGTATATTTAATGACATTCACATATTAAAGCTCATTTACAATATACCAACATTATTTAGCTTGAAGTAAATTTAGTGAATATGACATTTAAATTGTAGTTATTTTTCTCTTTTTGTGTGTTTTCATAAAATTCCTTTCATTTCGTTCAAAAGCACCATCAGTATCAATTTATGTAAAGTGAAATGCATTTATTTAAAAAGAAAGTGCTGTGTAAAATAAATGAGCTGTGGTGATTGTCTGTGGCAGTACGCCTGTGCTCTCTTCTGTATCTTAAGTACAGGAAACATAGAGGTGAGTGAATCTGAACTGATTTTCTGACCCCTATTCTATTGCAATTGATCACTTTGACCATTGGAGCCAACCTCATATTTCATATTTCCCTCGAGGCACTTTCCTGTTCAGGGAAGGAGGACCAGCAGGGTCTGTCCCCTTTACCCAGCCATTCATTTCACTCGTACTGTTGTAGAATAGCTAACTACTACTGAAGAAGTAGTGATGCTATTAGTCTCACCCTCAGATGTCATACCCATGGACCGTTTGCTGAATGACTGATGCATAAGGCACACAAAATATTGAATTCATGATGCCAAACCCCCTCATGGAAGAAGAAAACTGTTGTGTTGACAATGATCGCCTATTAAGATCAACTAAACACTGGATTTTCAATAGTATGTGAAGTTCGCAGTGCCATTGTTGCAGTAAACTTCTACAACATTCTAAAATAAATAATTTATTAGACGCAAACTGGTCTGTTATCGTTGGGACACCAACTTTGTCCACCAACTCATGTCCCTAAACATGACACTGAACAAAACAAACTGATTGGTTGCTTTACACGTCAGTCAGATATCCTGTTATGACCCATCTAGGGGTAAAGGACACATGAAATTAGAGAGTGGAAGCAGAGGATCTCTTCAGGGTTTGACATAAACCAAAAATACAGCAATCAAATAAATAAATAGGGAAATTTACTTCGGGGGCTGAAATGGCCAAAATAACAAACAAACCTTTCTTATTTTAAAACCTCTTACTTAAACCCTAACCAAAATAAAATAAAATAAAAGTATACTAACTTAACTCCCTAAACAAAAACAGAGAAAAAAAAAGGTTTACAATAAACAATAATGGTGTCAAACTCCTTACTTTCCCTAACCCTGAAAATATACAATGATGCACAAACTATTTATAAGCCCAAGCAAACAGACTTAAAAGGGGAATCTAAATCAGTAGGGTCAGAATGCCAAGCAGTTTCCTACTAACAATTTCTAATTCACTTTCAGAACCCTACTCTTAACAGTCAAAATTTGTTTAAACTCACAAAGCCAAAAACCAACAATTCTCTCCTCACAACAACACTATGTTCTCTTCCAAAGGAAGTGACATCGTGGCTTTTAAGGTGTGCCTGGAATTGACTGCACCAATCCAGATGGGCTAGTTATTAGCCTGGAGGAGCCAATCAGCACCGTCCCTTGACAAAAACACTTTCAAAACAAAAGAGAGAAAGGCTGAATCCCAAATAGCACACTTCATAGCACTTTCGGTCTTGTAGACTTACAATGGCTGCCTCGTGTCCGTTAAGTCCACAAGACCGTATGGTGTCCCATTCATCATTTTAGGTTTCAGAAAGGTGCTCGTGAGTGCCCCCTTTGCGGCCGCTATGCGCTCTCAATGCGCATTTCAGCCCGCAAGTTGCGACCTACCAGAGGACATTACCCGGCAGTCAAAGCGGCATTACGTCACGAAAGTGCGGACTCAGAGGAAACCATGAGGGTTTAGGGTGCCGTTTGGGACTGGGCCAAAGAAACAACAAATCTTGGGCAGTCCTTGGACAATGAAAGCTGTGGTGGAGTCCAGACCTTCTGCTGTCTGAAGGTCTGGCTATGCAAGCCTATGATGCTACATTTTGTAGTAACATGAAAGTATCTGTTTTTAAAATAGTGTATGAAACATGTCATTTTGAGCACTATATGTGACAAAATGCTTAGATATAAGGTAGCTAGCTACTTTATCAAAAGGGTAGTTGGATTGTAGCATAACTTTGCATTATGAGAAGATTGTAGCTAGAACGTTCAGCTTTGCTCCTCTTTTAGGCACTTCAATGCCCTCTATTTCATATCTGTCTGAATTCATTCTAATTTCTCTAATTATTTCTGTCAGCTCTTCTTTTTGATCTTTTCCATGTTTAGTTTTGTCTGGCTATCCAATGAATTAATGAATTAACAATGAAAGGCTTTTCTCTGTCAGCTAAAATGAGTAATTTATAAGGGAGTCAGAGTTTGAGATGAGGGCAAGAATTACAAGCCTTCATCAGACAGACTTTAGTACTGACAGCAATAGAATATTCTTCAGTTTTTCATACAAAATACATCATCATGGGTAGAGGGAAAACAACTATTTTTTTCTATATTTCATTTAAGTTTTGTATGGCTCTTCTGCCTGTTCCTGTCCATCAAATCATTTTTGACTCTGACAGATGAAAGTTCAGTGAGGATTTCTTTCCAGCTCCTGTCGCTTTGATCTTCTCTTTTTGGTTTGACTCTTTCACTGATATGAGGTTTCACAATCAACAGAGATCTGCCACTGAGTTTTTGATGGTCAGGACACACAGATACTGCCAAATCAACTTTTGGGAGGAAATATATTTTCTTCTTTTTTGAAAGCTCTCTCATTATATATTAACTGGTAGAACATGTTTATGTTTTGTTTGTTTGCCCTCCGAAAGAGGAGAAAGGTTGAGAAGGAGTTTTTTTGAGAAAACTCCTTGAGAGGTCCATGGGATGATTTTAAAGCAGTAATTCTACTGTTCAACAATCCCTATTTTGTCCCAGACTGAATCCCTTCATGCTATGTTCGCACACCCTAATTTAATTCTTGTACACACACACTCTAACCTTATTTGCTCACATATTGGAAACAAGTTAAGCTCGCCTCTCCTCTGCTGTTCCATTACTAGCAAGGAAATGATGTAATCACAGATACTGTCAGTGTCAGCAGCAAGCTGTAATAAGATCTGATGCGCTGATCTATTCTGGGTCCCGTTTCTTTTTCAAGGTCTCAAGTGGGAGAGAGCGAGAGAGAGGGAGAAATTTGATTGTACAGGCTTCGCTTTACAAACATTCATCATCAAGATGAGTTAGCTGATTTGTGCAGCGTTTAGGTAAACGGTTAGCAGGGGAAGTATTTTAAGTGATGTTATCCTCCAGGTCACTGTGTTTGCCAGGGAATGTTTTCAGCCTTTTTCCAGCCTGCCAACCACACTTGATTGTAAATGGAAATTAAACTGATAGTAATGTTTCTGATATCTGCTGTTCCCCTCTGATAATGAAGAAATTATGTTTGCTTAATTCACTGATGCATAATACATTTCACCATCAGCTCTAATTCCACTGAATGAAGAGTCAAAACGGACCGTTCCAGCAGCAATGAATAAATGAATAATCGACTCGCTAATTGGCTTTAAACAAGTTAATTGAATGATGACAGTGATGGAATTTATATGATGGTGCTAACAGTTAATAAATGCTTGCACAATGTGTATCCCCATCATCAGTCAGAGAAAATTAGAGTGATGGTGAACATGTAGAAATGTCCAGCTGCACATTCGTATATAATGCTGAACGATGAAACCATTTCATTGACATGCAGTAGCCTCCAGGCGGAATGTTCCAAAATATGACAAAAACAAACTTGACAATAATTTAAAGGGGACCTATAATGCCCATTTTACAAAATGTGATATAAGTCTTTGGTGTCCCCAGAATGTGTCTGAAGTTTCAGCTCAGAATACCACACAGATAATTTATTATAGCTTGTCAAATTTGCCCGTTTGGGTGTGAGCAAAAGCACACAGTTTTTTTGTGTGTCCTTTTAAATGCAAATGAGCTGCTGCTCCCTGTCCCCTTTCCATAAGAGGGCGGAGCTTTAACAGCTTGCAATTCAGTTGCTCAACAACAACGAATCTCACGCAGCCAAAATGACGATCGTTAGCTTTTAGAACGCATCTGGACATTGCTGAATGGTTAATGGATAAATTTATGTAGTTGGTGTGGAGTTTGTTCAACTCAGCATGTTGCGTCATGTTAATATTTTGTGCAAATCCAGCGTTGAATTGACGCTCATTTGTGAATCAGTCCGGTGTAAAATGAAGGCATGGCAACAACACTCGACTACAACAACTCTTCCTCTTATCTAAAGCAGCCCAACATGGCCTCACTCTGTTTGTTGTGTGTTCCCGGGGGCAGGGTTTATGTAAATTTTTGGGTTTCTGATGTCACCAACATTCAGACGTTCAGCCCACGGACCATCTGATGCATAGGGCAGTGGCTTACAAATTGGGAAGCACTTTGGGAGTTTCAAATTCGTCATTTCCTGGGAGATGTGTGTCACGTTTAATGGTCCAGCTTGAAACAAACGCCAAACCCCTTCATGCAAGAAGAGAGCCGTTGTGTGACAATAGCAGAACTGTGACAATAGCAGTTTTTCCACGATCTTGCCGAAAGGTTCTAAAAATGATAAGGAATGGTTACGGATATATTTCCACTTGAGCTTGGTTTGGCATGGCACGATTACAAACCGTTCTCACCCTTAATAATAGAAATATCTGATTAGAGCTCTCTTATCAGCCTCGCAGTGGAAAATGAAACAATGGCACGGAATGGAATGGTTAAGCAACGAGAGAGTTTGGACCGACGGTGAAAAAAAAAGATTGCGATGCCATTGTTGCAGTAAACTTGCACAAAGTTCATGACATGCACGGTCTGTAATCGTTGGGGTGACTTTACATTTTCACGTCCCTAAACATGATGGGGGAAAAAATGAACTGTGATTGGTTGCTTTACATGTCGGTCAGATTTCCTCTTGGATGGTCCTTGGATGGTTGTAAGTGAAGCTTTATTTGGCTAATGACATGTTGGAACCACAATCAGCCTTTGACCAACGCAAAACATTTTTACAGATAGTTGTGTTTGCTAGGAAAATTCTGTTAGTGAGTATATTAGTGCATTTTTTTTAGTCTGCAGCCCTGGAACTCTGTGATCTGATTGGCTGACACACTGTAAAATCTGAATGCTGTAAACTCTACATAATTCCTTGTACAACTCCTTGCATATATTCTGCATATTGAAATGGATCCACTTAAAGTGTTCATTTATGAAATGAATCTCATTACTGATGCATGCACATTCATGATTAAGCAGCCAAACAAACTCAGCTGGTCGTCCGTTGATTAAGTTGTAGTGTCAACAGTAATTCTGGGACACTGAAAACATAAACATACTCATCAGCATGTTGATGAGAAACCTCTCTGGATCAGTTAGTATACAGTATAAAGCACCCGTCTTGGATTTGCTGCTTTTAAAATGAGGGAGCACAGTAGCTGTGGTGAAAGAAATCATCAGATTTTCCATCCCATTTGGGAGTTCTAGACTAGTACTTGTATATCTTAATTAGTGGTTTTGTCTTGTTTTCCAGCAATTTTTTTTTACCAGTTATTTAAAAAATGAGTCTTAATATCTTTAAAGTGGATATACACTCACCTAAAGGATTATTAGGAACACCTGTTCAATTTCTCATTAATGCAATTATCTAATCAACCAATCACATGGCAGTTGCTTCAATGCATTTAGGGGTGTGGTCCTGGTCAAGACAATCTCCTGAAAAACTGAATGTCAGAATGGGAAAGAAAGGTGATTTAAGCAATTTTGAGCGTGGCATGGTTGTTGGTGCCAGACGGGCCGGTCTGAGTATTTCACAATCTGCTTAGTTACTGGGATTTTCATGCACAACCATTTCTAGGGTTTACAAAGAATGGTGTGAAAAGGGAAAAACATCCAGGATGCGGCTTTTCTGTGGGCGAAAATGCCTTGTTGATGCTAGAGGTCAGAGGAGAATGGGCCGACTGATTCAAGCTGATAGAGGAACAACTTTGACTGAAATAACCACTCGTTACAACCGAGGTGTGTAGCAAAGCATTTGTGAAGCCACAACACGCACAACCTTGAGGCGGATGGGCTACAACAGCAGAAGACCCCACCGGGTACCACTCATCTCCACTACAAATAGGAAAAAGAGGCTACAATTTACACGAGCTCACCAAAATTGGACAGTTGAAGACTGGAAAAATGTTGCCTGGTCTGATGAGTCTCGATTTCTGTTGAGACATTCAGATGGTTGAGTCAGAATTTGGCGTAAACAGAATGAGAACATGGATCCATCATGCCTTGTCACTGTGCAGGCTGGTGGTGGTGTTGTAATGGTGTGAGCATTGTTTCTGACCATGTCCATCCCTTTATGACCACCATGTACCCTCTGATGGCTTCTTCCAGCAGGATAATGCACCATGTCACAAAGCTCGAATCATTTCAAATTGGTTTCTTGAACATGACAATGAGTTCACTGTACTAAAATGGCCCCCACAGTCACCAGATCTCAACCCAATAGAGCATCTTTGGGATGTGGTGGAACGGGAGCTTCATGCCTTGGATGTGCATCCCAAAAATCTCCATCAACTGCAAGATGCTATCCTATCAATATGGGCCAACATTTCTAAAGAATGCTTTCAGCACCTTGTTGAATCAATGCCACGTAGAATTAAGGCAGTTCTGAAGGCGAAAGGGGGTCAAACACAGTATTAGTATGGTGTTCCTAACAATCCTTTAGGTGAGTGTATGTTAAATTCAGAAACCCTTATTAGCGACACTGGTGGCCATTAAGTGAACTGCACCCAGCAAATTTTTGCTCGTGCTCGCTATTGTGGCTCGTGCACACGTAACATGATTCAGTGCCCTGATATACTCTCAGCGAAGTTCTTTTTTCTCTTTGAAGTAAAAAGAAGTTGGAACCTTTGCAGCGATATACTGTTAATGAACATTCATATTTAAGACAACGAGATCTGGCTGTGTGAGACGATAGTTTGAAGTAATCCCTTTTCTTTGCATGACACATTGACATTACAGTACAGAATAGCTTTTTTAGCATTAACTGGTTGTATAAGCATTCATTTCATGTGTCAGAACAAAAGAGAGGCTCTTGGGAGCTACGTTAACGTCACATCCTTTTGATTTCCCTGACAAAAACGTCTTGAGCCTCTACAGGCTTTCATAGACAACCTAGAAAGGTAGAGAAGGTCTTGTTTTTTAAGTTTTGTTACAAGCTGTTTACACATCAGCAACACAAAAGCGATTACAATTCTTACATAAAGCCCCTTTAATGAAGTTAATTGACTATCCATAGACTGATACACGTTTCTTGCTACCTGAATACCATTATCGCTCTTTTAGTTTTAATGTTTGCTACCGCAGTATGTATGACAAGACTTTGAGTTTGTAATGTGTTTGCCATGTATCTGCATTTGTGTACTTGAGTATGTTTCTGTCCTTAATTTTGCAGACAGTCAGTGACATGTCCAATTAATGTGCATGTTTTCTCAGATATCAGGACATCCCACCTACCAGTCTTGTTGCCTTCCTGCTAGTCTGCTTGCCAGTGTGAACAGCTCGCGGGGTGTTTTGTGTTTTCGTATATCAGAGGGGGGCATCTGTCTCATGTGTTATTTGTGTTTTTAATGCATTGAATAATTCATGCTGTTTTTTTTTTGTTTGTTTATGCCGGTTCACACAGTGATGTGGGAAATGTAAGAAGGAGAATATTGCCCTCGCAGTGAAGTTTGGCCGGTTACCTGTGTGTGCGAGAGTGCTCTGAAGAGTGGTTTGTAATTTAAGAGGGATGGGAAAGTTTCTCTAGGCACGGCAGGTTGCAAACCTCAAAACATGCTTAGTATACATAGATGAACCCTGACTGTCAGCTTTCATTGTGAGGTATAAAAATAGCCTTCTTCACCAAAATCCTTTAATCCACTTTATGAGATACAGAAGTGTACAGAAAAGTTTTCACTAATACAGCTGTAGCTCCAGGTAAAGTCCAGGGTTGATCTACCAAGATGGCTGACCCAAACACTTCAGGCAAAGGATGCAACTTTCAAAACTCACAGCACTCCCTTCATTTAGTCTTAACTTAAATCATGCAATGGGACTATTTCATTCCATCACTCCTTTTCTTTATCACACGCTTTCATTCATTCTTTTTCGATTCCATTTAAATCGATCCCAAAATATTTTTTAAATTATTTTCAAATCTTATAATATGAAATAAAATTGAAAATTATTTAGAAAATAGTATGGAATATAAATAATTTTAGTGCATTACAGTCTTTTTAAATTAAAATGTAATAGACAATTTGCAATGTAAAAAGCTATATAAATAAAGCTAACTTGACTTGACCATTTTCAAACTTTGAACTTGTGCATATATTGTTCTTTCATTAAACATATCACGTGCACTTAATTGTGTAAACTGGATTTGGATTTTACAAACACATTCTCATACAAAGCGTACTGAACATTTACATAATGTATTGAATTCTCTCCCTCACGTAGTCATCCACACACACGTCAGCCACATATCGTTGTGTGCATGTATATCATTTGTCACAGTGTAGATCAGCGGGCGGCCAGGCGGAGGTCTGTGATGACAGTTTAATACATGTGACCCCCAGCCATTCGCTGCTGTCCCAGCAATTATATTCATCCGTTCAATTAATCAGAGCGTTCTCCCGCTCCAGGGACTAAGAGGAAGAAACGACCCGATTTACTCGTCTCTAATTTGTCCTCTAATTAAAATGGTTTTAGCCTGACTGGCCTCCAGCCCTGAGAGAATAGTTCACCCAAAACGAAATTTTTGCCATCATGTACGCTTGTTGTACCAAACCTTGTTTCTGCGTTAGCCATTATAGCTCTGAAATGTCTTCTCCACAGTGAGTCTTGTCTCCATGAATAGGCAAAAAAATGAGCTTTGGGTGCTAGCATGATTTTCAGAGTATAACAGTGTACATTTTGGTCTGTTCCTCGTACAAAGCTATGTAGAGACAAAAGCATTGTATGCGAGGGAAATAATTCCATTGTCATAGAGGCAAAATGTATTTTTAATGAAAATAAGGTTAAATGCATTTTTATGTCCAGTAAGAATGGGAGAAGGTTATTTTTGGTCCCTGATTGGATGTTTTTGTGTTGTTCGGAGGCTGGCCTCTGATTATTCTGTTCTGTGATCACGCATTTTGTGTCTTTGAGATATTTAACAGATAGCCTGTGCTGTCAACAGGGAATCATAGGCCTAAAATGACTGCATGATGTCAGTCTGTGAGCCGTCAGTCAGTCTGTGTCTCGTTGTGTTGTGTTTGGCTCTCAGAAATAGCTGTATGGGCTATCCAAAGCTGTGGAGACTGGCAAATGTTGTCCTATTTTGACACACCGCACCCTTTGCTTTTTTTTTTTTTGCCTCCAAAAGTGTTTCTGAAGCTGGTTAAAAAAATAAAATAAAATAAAATAAAATATATATAAAATATAATAAGATATATATATATATATATATATATCAAGACAGTTTATCTGAAAATTAAGCTTATGCTTTAAATTATATTATGAAATTATAAAAAGTATATAAATTATATTGATATTTAAAAAAAAATGATGGGGTGTCATATTAGCAATTAATTCATATTAAATGGCGCTAACCTATGTTATGAGGAGTAATGAAAATCTGAGAAAATCATTGAAGATATAAATAATTATTCCAGAAATTATGATGATTACAAAAATAATAATTCTGAAAGGGTTGTGACCTAAAGGCAGACTTACTTTTCCATACAGACACCCTGCCTAACAAAGGAATGACAGCATTCTTTTTATAGGATCTTCCTGGCCTCGTTCTGATGTCAGTGGAACATCCCAGAGCCCCGTGGTGCCCAGTGCCCAGTCCATGCGGAATTCACCCGCTCCTGCAAAACATCTCTCATAGTCAAAACACACAGCTGAGCATTTTTCTAGGAAGAGCCGGCTCCAGAGGGGTTATGGAGAGCGTGAGGGTTGTGAGAGAAACAAATGTGGAGGATTAAGTGTGTGTGAGGAGAGACCGTGTGCGTGCGGATGCCAGTCATGGGTTTGAGCATGTGTGTGAGAATGAGAAAAAGACAATTTACTGTCATTTGCATTATTCTTATTGTTATTTGCTAATGTAATCTTATTAATTAGTGTTATTTTTTAATACTGATTTGCAGCAATATGCTCACATATAAAATGTCCTGCTTCAAATGCAATCATTAACTTATTTCTAATTAGATTTTTTTTTTTACTGTTGTGCTGGGTCAGAAACAAATTTGGGATTGTGTCAAAATGCCTACAAAATTCAAGATACAACTGCAAAAATGTATTTGTATGAGATCTTGATTAATTAAGCAATACCACAAGAACAAGTGAGGTGTTTTCACAAATATGAGCACGATTGCACATATGATCTTGATTTATGATATTCTGTGCCACCTCTACAATGCAAAGATGAATCTTGTTGTCAGGGTTTTCATTTTATTGGTAATAGGTCTATATAGTGTCTTATTAATCTAAGTTATTTATTAAATAGACATTTCTCAGGCAGTAAATGTGGATCTTGTAGATTGATTTAAAGAGTGCTGGTCTGGTCTTGGTCTTGACTTTTGGTCTCAACCCCTTGAAATCTTAGTCTTGTCTTGGTCTGAACATACAGTCACCTTTATTTTGCCAAGTAAGACATGTTCCTGGAACAACATTCCTATCTAAAAATGAATTTTTAACCCTACCCCTAAACCTATAACCTATCACTAAAATCAAATGGAAATGATAGGTGAAAACACTAGGCGAAGTCTAGGTTGTAAGTCTAAACTTGTACCTCAAATGTGATTGGATGATGGGAATGTTGTTCCGGGATCTACAAACATGTTGTACTTGGTCAAATCACGTTCACCCTCAAGACTCACCGTTCTTGGTTTTAATTTGTTCTCTTGACTACAAGTGGACACTACAAAACAAACAAAGAGACCAAATCAAATTTAAGACAGAGGAAGGTCGAAAAACATTTGGCAGTTTTGGTGGCCTTCAGAAAGGCAGACAGTTGAGAAGAAGCACAGAGAATAAAAGGTGACAGTGATCAGAGAGGGTTCCACTGGTTGGGCTTTGCCCTTATCACAGGGGCTCTGACGTCCCTCGGTCCTCCATTGGAATTGCTAAATCTGACCTTCAACAAGACATTTAAAAATGACCCCAGATTGGTTTTTCTCTCCCGCTGCTGTTCCAGAGGCCCCGTTCTCTCTGTAGACAATGAACTGGTCACTATAACTCCTGGAATAAACTACAGTAGTGTTGTGAATAAAGATGTAAAACAGTGACTTTGATTTAAAACACAGTGTCTCTCTATAGCTTCTAGTGACAAGATGCTTTATTACCATCCTATCTGACCCCATCCTAAGGCAATCCGCCCTGGACATAAAGAACATGTTTATTTTATATAAAATACATGGGGTTTTCTTCTGAATCGAATATGTTGCAGTAAGAGCTGTAGAAAGAACACTGAACACGAGTGATGAATACGAAATGTTTGTCGATCTACAGATCTGTATGTGTAACTGTTGACCAGATAAATACATCTAATCTTCTAAATCAGCTGTAAATGAAACCTCAAAATATGCATTTTAACCTTGACCAATAAATTTTATTGCTTTGTAATTTGCTATTGTTGACTCGATCAATTTGTTGAAACAATCACAATGTTTGCCATGCAAAGGTACATAAAAATACAATTTAAAATAAATGAATGCTGCAAAATTATTACATTTGACCTAAATACCTTTTGTAATGGTGTTTTTCTGGTCCTGACATTGGAAAAGGGCTCTAACGGTTGATCTTGTGTTGTAATGATAGAGCAGATTACTTTAATGTTTAGCGTTTGCCGCAGAATAAACCCATTAAGCACATGTTTAATGCGGTTGCTTCTTATAAAAAGAATGCAGGAAGATTACAAGTGGTGGTAGTAATCAGAATGGACAGATAAGAGGCTTTTGTATGGTTTACAGAAGTTTTTTTTTCTGAAATTAGAACTATAGTCTGTATTTGTTGTACCTTACAGCCCTTTTGTGGATTTATCCACCAAACACAACGAATCGAAAAGTAGTTTAACTGTTCCATTTAAGTGTGTCCAATGTGAAAATAAGGTTTAGAGATGAATCCTCAATGCTGGAGTTAGTGCTTCAGTCCACATGATTGTGCACCAAAATCCTTTTCTATACGAGGAGATGAAGCAAAAATACAGACTGGGCAATCATTGCAATTTCAAACAAAAATTAATTTCCGACTTTACTATCGTCCATCTCTTTTTGTTTTTAAACCACATATCGAATAAACATTTCTCTATTTTGAGAAAACGACTACCCAAACATAATTTTCAACTGTGGATCAGGATGAAATTGTTACTTTGACTTCAGTTAATCATATTTATTGGCATTTCAACAGAAAACTGAGTATGGCGAATAATAAAACCTGTCCCCATTTGAGGCTTAACAACACATAATCATTGTTCGCCAGCACCTGAAATCTAGAGAGGCATCACTATTGAATTAGTTGAGGGAGAGGATCATCAGGACGAGTTGTTTTGGGCTCCTGCCTCCACCACAATCACACACACACACTGCTTTGGTTGGTGTTACAGCCAATTTGAAAGGCTGTCAGATTTCAATAGCATTGAATAATCACTGTGTTTGTTCAGGTCTGATTGCGAGAGGCATACAGGGACATGGTTTGGCACAGTTAACGTGGTTTATTTGTTCATATTTCGCTCTCTCTCTGTTCTGATTTTCTGAGAATATCAAGAAAAAAATCCTAAACAAGCTTTAGCTGAATAACTGATTCACAGGAGATTCACACTGTGTTCACACACACAGAAATGGGTTACTCATTTTTATTTCCCACATATTTGTTCAAGCAGACATTCTCAATACTAGAATCGTTATAGAATATTTGCTGAAGCAATTATCTCTATAAATGTAGACAAGAATTCGCACTCCATGCAGACTCTTGTGCACAAAGAAAATATATATTCGCAACCTTCTGCATTTGTATGTGTAATTTGTGTGGACATATTTGTGGATATGCAGTATATATGCAGTGCCTGGCTGACATTAAGATAAAAAAAATAGCCATTAGAAAGAACCTACATTTTATTTTATTTTATTTTATTTTATTTTGTTTTATTTTATTTTATTTTATTTTATTTTATTTTATTTTATTTTATTTATTTTTATTTTATTTTAAAATATTTTATTTATATAAAATAAATCATTTTGATTTAAAATATAATTTATTTAAAATAAAGTGTGTCCAGTTATCTTTTTTTTTTTTTTAATTAATAAAGGATTTTTTATTATTATTATTATTTGTTATTTTATTTATTGCATTTTTATTCAGTTTTGTGTGAAAATGTCTTAAATTATTGCAGTATAATCATAAAATGATATCTTCTTAAATATTATCAATATTAATTCCCCAGTGGAGAAATTGAAGGTCAGTTGCATTGTGGGATATTCTTGCACAGTTGTCATACATAAACTTTGCTGTACACAATATATAAATATACTGCAAATTAAAATATGGTAATATACTTTAAACAGCCTGTGTTTGTATGGGGGCGTGGCTTTACAAATCAATAGGCCAATTGGAGATGAAGGGGAGGAGCTTTTAGGCTACAGGCAGCCTATCAAACCTTAAATTTGACATAGAGCAACATGTTTCAAGTTGTGGGTAAAGGACAAAGAATCAGCATGAAGGAATTTGATCCCCAAATATTGACATGAAACAACAATACAGGAACGTGTTTATAAACTCACGAAAAAGCAATTTCACACTTGACAACATGAACGTGGAATCTGTCATTGTTCTTCTGATTAATTTAGCTTCTTCCACCACAAATGGAAGACTGACAGGAAGGAAAATTAATTAATGGAGCAGATATGCAAATATGTTAGTAAGCCCTGTGTAGCAGAGTTTAAGATACGCTAACGACAGTGAGCTCTGAGAGATAGAAACAGAGTTACTAGGAAAATAAATCATTAGGAAAAAGATTTCCTAATCGGACGCAGACAGTAGGCAAATTGCAAATGGGGATCTGAGGCAGACAAGTAAATGTGCACTGAAGTAAATTATTTTCCTTGATAGTTAGGATACTTGTGGTGAGCAAAGTTTTGCTTGTGGGGAAAAAAGTCATTAAATGTTATGCCAATACTTGATTGATCAGAGATAATGGTCAGATAATGGGTGATTTTACACAAAGAAACAACAACACTGAAATTACTGCGTTTAAGAGCTTATTTAAGGACACAGTGGTGATAGTGGTGATTTAATTTTGTAACGAAGGAGTCAGCGGGTTGAGATCCAAATGCAGTTATTAAAGGAAGACGTAGTCAGGCAAACAGGTATATGGGGAATAAACAGGATCGTGGTCATATACACAGGCGGGAATGTCGAGACAGGCAGCAAGATTCAAACAATGGAACAGGAAATCAAACACGGGTCGTAACGCTCGGAAATTGTCGGGTAAACCAGATCAATACTTCGCAGAGACTGGAAGTGTGAGTGGTGCTTTTATAGTGGTATGATGTGAATCAGGTGTGCTAGTAATCAGACCTCAGGTAATGTGCTACAGCTGGCAGGGTGATCAGTGACTGGGTGAGGGGCTTCTGGGAAATGTAGTTCATGTGACTGGATGTGAGTGTAAGTGAGTGAGTGAGTGAGTGACCAATGTGAAGTGCCCTCTAGTGGTGACTCAGGTACCTTGACTGATAATCGTGACAAATTTAGTATTATTTATATACTATTATAGTATTTGTTAAGTTTGATTTGGCTTGTATTGTTATATTAAATTCTTAAGTGCTTTTGTCATTTTATTTGATAATATTTACATTTTATTTTATTTGAGCATTATTTAAATTAACAACAACAACAAAAATAGTGTTAGTTAATAACAACACTGGTTTATTTGACTATTTATGATCTCCTTCATCTGTCAGTCTTTTTACACAGCAGCACAGGAGGACGGCTGATGCATCGCAGCCCTTGTTTCATCACTTTTAATATGATGCTGTAGCTTCTGAAGCACCATTAATCTGAAGTTGTCCGCTGAGCTCTGTGCATGGTAGATAGTGTGCTTTGGTGCCGTCCCAGTGCCAGCTGTGCCAGACGCTGCCCAGACTGAAGCCCAACTGGGTTTGTTTGGCTGCAGCTTTCTGCGAATGACTCTCTGTCTTAGATAGAACATTCTAGTCAAAAGAATGAAGAAAGCCATTGAACAAAACTAAAAGCTGAGCTGTTTAAGGGAAGAAAAAACCCTCATATAATTATCATGGTATTCTAGGAACATATAATATATTGTAGTTTGTCGCTGTACTTTTGTACTTTCCATTCATTACAGAATAATGATCAATATGATTTTTTCAATATTTTCAACACTGATAATAATAAACAGTTTCTTGAACACCAAATAAGCATATTAGAATGATTTCTAAAGGATCATGTGACACTGAAGACTGGAGTAATGATACTGAAAATTCAGGTTTGTCATCGCAGGATGACATTTATAGGACATTTTAAAATATATTCAAATTGAGAACAGGTCTTTCACAGTATTACTGTTTTCACTGTATTTTGATCAAATGAATGCAGCCTTTACAACTTTTGAGCGTTATTACAGTATATGTATTAAATCCTTTCCAAAACTGTTTCCTAACACAGGCGTGCATGTAGGTGGGAACCATTACAGAAGAAAGTCCCTGGTGGACATTTCTCTAAATACTCCCCCTATTTCCCAGGAAAGGACATTTATCACAGTTAATTCCCTCATCTTAATTATATGTGAAATGAGACAAAGAAAAGGCAGCAAGCGTGAGCTGCAGTAATTAGTTGCAGTGCGGTAATTGATATTGTTCTGTTGCAGTGACTGAAGTCATCCGCATATAGTCAAAGCCCCTTTCATTAAGTTATCAAAACAGCCACAGCCATTACATGCTCAATTATAGAAGAGTATTGGATTCTTTTCCTGCTAATCTCTTGCATTGAAAAAAAGGTGATAAGTGAGAAAAAGACTGAAATTGACTTGAGCAATTAGTAGAACAAATTATAAAGGTGTCAGTGTTTGCAATGAAAGCAGAAAACCACTTAGGAGAAAGCAATCAGACAAGGAAAAAAAAAGAAAGAATGGACGGATGGAATGAAGGAAGGAAGGAAGGAAACATAGAAAGAAGGAAGGATGGATGGATGAGTGAATGGATTGATGGAAAGGGAATGGAGGAAAGATGGATAGATGGAAATAAATGAATCAAGGATGGATGGATGGATTTAAAGAAGTGAATGGAGGAAGGATGGATGGATGGAAAGAAGTGAATGGATGAGGGAAGGAAGAAAGGAAGAATGGATTGTTGGATTGGTGGAAAAAAGAAGTGAAGGAAGGAAGGATGAATGGATGGATTGATGGAAAGAAAGAAGTAAATGATATAAGGAAGGAAGAATGGATGGATAGATGGATCGGTGGAAAGAAGAGATTGGAAGAAATAAGGAAGGATTAATGGATGGATGGATGGATGGAGGGACAAAAGTGAATGGAGAAAGAAAGGAAGGATGGATGGATGGAAAGAAGTGAATGGAGAAAGGATGGATGAATGGATGGATGATGAAAAGAAGTGAAAGGATGGATGGATGATGAATGATGGAAAGAAGTGAATGGAGGAAGGAAGGATGGATGGATGATTGATGGATGGAAAGAAGAGAAAGGAGCAACGATGGAAGGAAGGAAGAATGGATCGATGGAGCAATGGAAAGAAGTGAATGGCAGAAGGAAGGAAGGATGGATGGATGGAAAGAAGTGAATGGAGGAAGGATGGATGAATGAATGGATGATGAAAAGAAGTGAAAGGAGGAAGGAAGGATGGATGGATGGATGATTGATGGATGGAAAGAAGAGAAAGGAGCAACGATGGAAAGAAGGAAGAATGGATCGATGGATCAATGGAAAGAAGTGAATGGCAGAAGGAAGGAAGGATGGATGTATGGAAAGAGGTGAATGGAGTAAGGAACAAAGAAGGAAAGATGGACGGAAGAAAAAAGGAAAGTTGTAAAGAAAAAATGAAGAAAAAAATAGTCTGTTCCTTGTACAAAGCTGTCGAAAGGATTTGCGAGTGCTTTCACAAAATTACACCATGATGTTTACTGAATATATAGAATATGAACTCCAAGAAACAAATTACATAAATATGTTGATTCAAACGGCCACGTCCCGTTTGAAGCTTTCCATACTTCCTCCCACTTATTTTGATCCAGACATCAGAGCATGATTTTGCGAATAGTCCTGAGTCAGAAAGGGGGTTTTACTGGCTTTCAAGTGCTGCACATTGTGGGCTGTTCTGACCCGCTCCTGTTCTCTGTACGCAACAATATTTCTCCCCCGCTGTGGAGGCAGTAAGGCCACTACTTCAACTGTGGGCTGAACTCAAACTTAGTCTCTCCGGCAGAACTTAGTCTCTCCATGAGTCCCTGTTGCCTGCCTGCTCGGAGGCTGAGGAATCCTGGGAGGTTCCTGATGTGTTTATGTTGGAGCGGAGTGGGTTACGCAATGCAGTTACTGATGGAGAGTGACTCTAATGCACACCTGGAGTGGCTCTTGTGCATGTGGGAGGGCTCTTAAGGGGAACAGGGCCGCACCTTTGAAGAGCAGGTGCCGGGGGGGCATTAGGAGGACCTTTCTGCAAAAAAAAAAAAAACCAAAACAAATGTCGATGCAGACAGGACAAATACTCACACACATACAATATACAATATAATCTTGACTTATTTTAATTGGACCCCAATAGAAATATTGGACCCCATTGACTTTCATTGTATGGGGGTAAAAAAAAATCCAAGACACTACAACAAAAGATATAAATAACTAGCTTAAAACCATTTTGTGTGTGTGTGTGTGTGTATTCCCTACGTTATGGGGACCCACAGGTATAGTAATACTAGTAAATTTTGATCTTGTGGGGACATTTTTTTTTGGTCCCTATGAGGAAACAAGCTTATAAATCATACAGAATTATCTTTTTTGAAAATCTAAAATTTTCTGTGATGGGTAGGTTTAGGGGTAGGAGTAGTGTAGGGGGACAGAATATACAGTTTGTACAGTATAAAAACCATTACGCCTATGGAATCTCCCCATAAAACATGAAAACTCAACGTGTGTGTGTGTGTGTGAAAATACTAACTTGCCTAAGACTCTTGCACAGTACTGTATAGAGTTTGCTTCTGAAACTGTAAAGGAAACGTGAGGAAACAAAGGAAAAGATTTAGGCAAATTCACCAATTGCTCTCTATTTAATCTCACTGAGAATGTGTGTTTCTTTCATGGTACGTTTCACTTGCAATTTTCAAATGGAAAAGATGGTACAACATGTTATTGTCAGAATACCATTGTGCATTGTGAGGTCGTGCCTGGCTGAGAATTCCACTTTGCGAGCTGATAAGACAGCACATCTTTAGTGCATGCTGATATTTCGACAGGTCCAGGGTGAGAGCCTAAGGCAGTATCAGCGTTCAGATCACAAACTGTGAATTTAAGTTGAGTTTCACACTGAAAGACTGCGAAGATGCAAATACATTAATTTTATTAACAACATTAGCAGCTGAAAAAAAGAATTGCTACATATGTCATGAAAGTGAGGGGTTTTCACAGTTTTGCTGTTAATATTTACACATGTCATGACTGCAGTCTCTTGTTTTGGACAGAATGTCAAAGCTTTCACAAACTGTCAGTTCATGCATACATTAACTAAATGTTTATGATGAATTAATCACACTGTTAGTACATTGTTATTCAAAGCTACTGGCAGTACATATGTTATCTCACCCGATACATTTTTTCAACTTAAATAAAAATGTCATTTTCTCATGTCATTACATATGACTTTCTTTCTTCTGTGGAATATAAAAGGTGATTTTTTTAAAGAATACACTAGCCACTCTTTTTAATGTGATGAAAGTAAATTTGATGCAACCATAAAAGTATATTGAAGGGGTGGATTCTGGAATCCACTGCCGCTTTAATATATATAAATATTATATATGTATATATATATATATATATATATATATATATATATTTTGAGCGATTTATCATGAAGCTATCTTTCTAAATATTGAATTATTTGGAATGACTAACTTCAACTTATGTTAAAGCATTTATTTTCATTTTCATTTTTTTAAACACTAGAAAATAATGATGTATGTTGTCTGTACCTCTGACTGAGAGAAAAGTACAACTTATCAGCATGTTTTGGTAAAGTTTCCTGTTCAGAGCAGAGCTCAGATCAACTTCAGCCTTGAAGAAACTGTGAATCATGTGTATCTATGCATGTGCGCTAAGTGTTCTGTACAGGTCTGTTATGGGTACTGGTGGACTGTTGTCATCTGGACTGGAGACCTGAAGGCGCCTATAGGCCTGACCAGTTTTGTCTAGTGTTCTTAACCAATCAGTATCTTTGTAATGACGTAGTTAGTGGACTCTGTTAGAGTATAATTGTTCTGGAAATGTGAATGTACGAGAGAGAGAGAGAGAGAGAGAGGCCTACGAACTCCTTGTGAGACTTGAAGCTGCTTCTGCTGATGAAACAGCAACCTATTTTTATTAAAATTTTCTTCAATTTATTTTTTTTACACTCTGACTCCGGGTCTTCATTTATCATATCTGGTCTTTTGGGTCTTTAACTGTAAAATCCCCTACAATATTAAAAGTGGTCCATGACTTATTGCACAATATTCCAAATATTCTGATGTTGTTTGATCACTTTAGTTGATGAACAGACTGAAATTTAAGTCATTATTTACTAATATTTTCCTTTCCATTGGGCTGTAACTGGATCTTTGAATCAGTTAGTTGAATTCAAGAATGAATCGTTCAGACTGGTTTTGTGAACTGGATCAACTGATTCATTAAAAATATCTAACTCAAAGGAATGATTTGTTTATTCTTCTCTTGTCATGAAAAAGAGTTTGGTTATATGATTCTCAAGATTCTTAGAGAATAAAAACATCGGTCTGTTCCTTACACAACGCTGTCTAATGGATTCAAAATAATTATTTTAATGGTAAAACTTTACAATACGGTTTTATTTGTTAACATTGGTTACTGTGAATGTGAATGAACAATGAAAACAACAATGAACTATGAAATTACTTGAATTAACAATGAAAAATACTTCTAAAGCATTAATAATGTTCATTTCAACATTTACTACTACATTATTAAAAAACTTATCTATTGATATTATTTAATGGACCTGAGCCAACATGAACTAACAATGAAAAAATGCATTTTTCTTTAACTAAGATAAATATTGTAAAACATGTATTGCGCATTGCTAGTTAATGCATTAACTTATGTTAACTAATGGACCTTATTGTAAAGTGTTACGACTTTAAAGGGGACCTATTATGCCCCTTTTACAAGACGTAATATAAGTTTCTGCTGTCCCCAGAATATGAAGTTTTAGCTCAGAAGTTTCAGCTCAAAATACTCCACAGATCATTAATTATAGCTTGTCAAATGTGTCCCTATTTGTGTGTGAGCAATAACACTAAAATAAAGGTGTGTGTCCCTTTAAATGCAAATGAGCTGCTGCTCCCTACCCCATTTCCAGAAGAGGGCAGAGCTTTAACAACTACAAAGCTGGAGAATCTCACGCAGCCAAAATGATGATTGTCAGTAACTGTGTTCAACTCATCGACTAGTATGTGCCGTCATGCTAATCTTTTGTGCAAATCCAGCTTTGAATTGACCCTTGTTTGTGAAGCAGACCAATGTAAAATGATAGCATGGCAACAACACTCTGCTACAACAACTCTTCCTTTTCTCTAAAGCAGCCCAACATGTCCTCACCCCCCTTTGTTGTGTGTTCTCGGGGGTTAGGGTTTATGTAAATTTCAGGGTTAGTGATGTCACTAACCCAGGAAGAAGCTTGTTGTAGTCGTTACCAGCCGTATGTTAGGGTTAGGATCCTGTAAAAGAACTCTGTTAAAGAAAATATCTCCCTTTGCATTGAACTTTGAACATTGCAACTTTGCAGATGTTTATGCTCTAACAGCAACATTACACACTAACTAAAGTGAATTCACAATCAAGAATTCATAGTCAAGAACCCTTTAATGATCATTTTAATGTTATTTTTTGTCATTTTGAAGTTTGACAGCCCTCATTCACTTTCATTATATTAAAAACAGCGTTCCCACAAAATTTCTCGTTTTTTTTTTTTTTTTACTAAGAAGAAAAGAATCCAAATGTGTTATGGAGCAACAAAGTGCGCTCCTTACACAGCTCAAATCCGCCCTTCTGTGCAGACCAGAGCTTCAGCCACTCCACCACAATCTCTATAGATACAATAAATACAGATGGTGGTCTGCGCCAAGAAACATCTCCAAGTATCTTTGAGTAGGTCACCATCTGCCCTGTGTTTGCGTGCGTCTGCTCTCTCACCTGGGAGTTTATTTATGTTGAGAGGATAGAAGGTCATTAAAGGTCTCAATGCCACCATAATGATGGATCCAAGAAGAGACAAATGCGTTCCACGCCACTGTTCATAGCCCTGAAAGTCAGGGAGAAAAATACCCATCATTCAAGCAACATGATCCTGGGAAATTGAACATGACGTGGAAGTAGGCTGACCTACTGCATTATTTCGCCACGTTCTCGTGCTGCGGTCTCTTGCATCCCAGACATAAGAACAGGAACGGACCGGTTGTGTTTCTGGGCCAGTGTGTGAGGCATTTTACATCGTACTGGAAAGACCATTTTGAGAATGTGATTTCCACAGAAAAGACAAATGGCTCAAAGATGCTCTCCCTATGATGCAGTGCAGAGATACTCTGCGTGAGCCAGGGAAACTGTGCGTCGCTATAAATCTTGCTTGCCATATGCCGAGAGGAATTCCGTAATCCTGAGATTTTTGGGAGGGTGATCATTTTTCTTCTCCATCCTCTCAATGCACGCCGGAAAAGGGAAAATTAAAAATGGATTGCAGGTGATTCATCATCACAGGTGCGCCTGTAAAACCTCCTTGTTACTAAGCCTGAAACCGAAAAACGACATTTAAAATTCAACATTTAACTCAAATACTGCGGAAATATATGATACTACATGATGCATCATCTACATATAGAATAGCACTGAAGCTGTTGAATAGGTTGTACATTGTATAGATAGAAAATTGATCAGTCTGTACTTTTTCTTTTGAAAAGATGAGAATATTCCCCGAAAGCAATTCCTATTTTATTTTATTATTAGGTTTATTTAAAAAAAAAAAAATCATTTTGATTTTATCTATAGGTTATAGTAGCCTATAACACTTTCCTTTTAATATTCAACACTTTTTTTTACTTATAAGTAAATACATCTGACTAATTGATTTCCCATTCTGTGAAGGAAGGCAGATGCTATAGTATGATAATGGATTTTAAGATCTTCATTTTTATTTACTAAAACACAGAGAGCAGCAAATTGCCGAATATTTAAGACACATTTCACAGATGTCGCCGTGCATTTTCCTCCATCTGTAAGTCTGTTCCATTCTGTAAGTCAAAGTGAGGCTACAGTTTTTTCATAAAGTGTGCAGTGGCTGATGGAGGTGGCCTCTCAGGAAAGAGAAGGATTATAGCCTACTAATTTTGGTTTATTTTTGTCCCTTATTGTATTTGCTTGCATGTCTTCATGGCTTCAATGCTTAGGGCCTAATGGCAATGCTAATGTATTCTAAGTCCCTGAGGCATGAAACTATTCTTGCTTTGTATCATGTTATCCCTTGAGTGTGACAGTATGCATTCTTCCTGCAATTATATCAAGACATTGTGCTGATGTAGTCAAAGTGTGGGTCGGCCAAAAGAACTCAATTTGGATATCTGCCTGTCAGTCGTCATTGCCTTTTTATTTACCTTCCTCTCTGTTAGCGGTTCGTCCTTGTCAGAACAAACCACTAACGAAGGTTACATTTGAGCACTTTATAAATCTGAATTGTGTTTATTTTCAAATATTCATGTAGCCTGAGTGTACGGTGGATGATTTTAAACAGTGATATTCAGTCTGGTTTTCATTCGTGTCCCCACCTGTGCCTCGTTTTGCCTCAGTTTTGGTCTTGTTGCTGTATAGTTTGGTTTGCTTTCTCCTGTGTGCTTCTGTTCCTGTCCAGTGTTCCAGAGTGTTTGTTATTTTTGATTTATTGTTATTTAAAGTTGACTGCTGCTGCTGCAAAAAACCCTCCCTTCTTGCAACCCGCCGTGATATATGTTGTCCGAATGGTCCTAAATTTCAGTGAAATGCCGTGGGCTTGGATGGCATCAGGCTATCAGCACATTTTCCTGCTCGGCTTATTTTAGCTTGCGCAGCTCTGTAATTGGCTAAGAGAGGCTTATTGTCCGCGTCAACAGCAGAATGCACAGCAGTTGTCTTTTTACTGCTTTTCTCCTCTTTGCCAGGAAGACCATGGACAGAAAATCTCCGAGGCCATGTGCATATCAGATTCAATTAGAGCTCGATTCATTATTCTGCAAGCAGCTTTTCAAAATGAATTAACTTAAATCGTTTCGTTGCTGCGTAACCGGTGCTTTCTGATTCCCTGTGCTCCAGTCATACTTGACTGAAATGGCTCTGAGTGGCCCTTCGTTTTAGTTTGGTACAAGCCTGAGGGGAGATTTGCTTCTTGACTTTGGATGTCTGTGCAGGTTGGGAAGAAAGCATAAAAATGAGAATGGCCATTTGTGTTCATACTTGTATCTGACATTTGGTATGTTCTCATGTAGTCTTTTTTTCTACAACAAAATCATTTTTTATAACTTTTTTATGTATTAAATAATAGACTTAAATATTTCTGCATCAAACTAGTTAGGGGATGGTATAAATTAGTGTAATTAAATGACTGGTCCTCACTAGATAAAAAGGCTTTTAAATCAGCCGAAAGATGTTTTTATTTAAATCTAGTGATGGTCACATTTTTGATGGGTAGGTTTAGGAGTAGGATTGGGTCATGTGATTGAAAATATCATTGACCTGATAAAATCAGTGGAAGTGTATGCAGTGCCCTCACTAAGATAAAGTGTTTGTATAAACGTGTGTGTATAAACTTCATTTTGATGCTAAAGACATTGATAATGTAACAAAATATTTCTTTCTATTCATCAGAGAAACACATTGCCAATGTCGTAAAATGCATCAAAATGAAGTGTTAGCAGAGATTAAACAGACAGTCTACTAATACTCTAATGACTGGTAGTTGACATGTAGTTGCAAAATTTCTAGTAAGCAGAATGTCTAAAGTGTACAACCTTTTGTGCTCATTTATGTGTGTATACTTGTACTATACAGACACAGTTATGATAAAGAATGGAGTCTCCAAGTAAGCATTATGTATTCGCTGTCACTGGGTGATTTGTCATTAACGCTGCAAAGTGACTTTCTAGACTAGTCTATTATAGTAGAGGAGGAAAAGAGAGTTGCTTTATCTTCTTGAATTAGATTTGTGCTATTCCCTGGAGCGATATTCGAAATGTGTTTTCCTAATCATGGCGCAGAAAACAAAAGCACAAAAACGAAAACAAATGTGGTCTTTAGGGTAAGATTGATGAACGAGAGATGTTCCTGACTCAGTGGAGGTGTTTCAGAGCTGGGCATCTCCTCTTCAGGTCTCGTAGATTTGCAGAACTTTCGCTGATAAAACATGAACATAAAGTACTTTCAAATCCCATTCCTTGATAGCCATCCCCAACAAGCCGCAAAGCTACATCAGATTAGATTGCTCTGAAACTTGTCTGTTTTTATGAAGAAGATAGTAAGAAAAAAGACATAAGAAACTCTCAAATAAAAGAGATGAAAGAAAGATCAAAAGAGAGAATGAAAAAGCAAAAATGACAATATGATAAAGAAAGCAATAAAAGCATAACAAATGAAAGCATAAAACTGGTGAAAAAAAAAAACAAACAGAAGAGAAAAGAAGCAAAAGGGCAAACAAATTATTTTGAAAGTGAACCAATATACCAAATATATCTATAAACCAGAAAAACCCCAAACAATTGTTATGAACGTAAGCAAAAACATGAAAGAAAAAACAAAAATGAACATTTATTAAATATACCTCTGTTCACGTACTGATTGGTTGTTTCAGTGTAACTTCCACAGCCAATTGATTTCATGTATCCATTACTACTTCCCTTTATAACCACAATACATCCAAACAAATTCACTAACTCTGCACGCTGTGCAAATTCTTATTCTACCCCTCCGCCTCCCCAGCACCACCTGCCTAGATCTGCTACGGGGGTCTCCCTCTCTCTAGCAGCAGCAGCATGTTTCCATTCATTTTATGTTCTGAGCATTTAGCAGAAGCAAGTCATATTTGCAGAAACCATAACTCCAGCAACAGCAGCAGCAGCATAGCAGATCTCCGCCAAGTCCAAACCCATGTGCATTCCATTTACAGTAATAACTAGAGTATGAATGAAGGGAGAAATGAACAGAAGTGATAGCAAACTAACAAATGGATGGATGGATGGATGGATGGATGGATGGATGGATGGATGGATGGATGGATGGATGGATGGATGGATGGATGGATGGATGAGTGAGTGAGTGAGTGAATAATAAACAAGAACTCAAATTATAAAAGAAAAATTGAACGAATGAAAAACAAAAAAGAAAATGAATGCAGGGCCAAACATACAAAAGAGAATGTAAATTAACAAATTAATAAACTAACGAATGAAATGATTGATCGTATATATAGTAGCACTGCTGGTTATACCCGTTATTTTTTTGCGGCTGGGGTCAAATCAGAACTTAGCGTAATTATATATTAATATTAATATATAATATTAATATTAATAGAGTAAGTTTCCTTTAATTATCACTATCATAAAAATAACTATGGTTTCAAATGGATAATAAATCTATGGTGCCATGAAGAACCTTTTACATACATGGAACCTTTCCATTGCAGAAAATCTTCTTTTTTAGATTATTAAAATGTTCTTCACACTAAGGAAAACAAACTTAAGATCTGTTCACTGAAAGGTTCTTTGGGTAAGACAAAATTCTTCTAAGGCATTGCTGCAAAAACACCTTTTTGAAATCTAAGGGTTTAAGAGGGTATTCATAATTGGTTGTAGGTTACATTTAATTGCAATATTTTGTGTTCTTAATGCTTATTGATGTTATTGAGCTGTGTTGTCCCAGCTTGCCGACCACATTTATTTTTGTTGTACCTGCTTCTATTATTTTGTTTGCTTCTCTCGAGTCCTTGTTGTCAGGTGCAAAATTACTGATATTAAAATATGTTAATAACATGAACAGAACAATATCTGCAATCCTGGCAGTATTACTGTTTAAAGGAAGATTGATCTCAGTGCAATTTCCATCACTGAGAGAATATCAGTTGAAGCTCCACTAATTTGCTGGTGATAGAGAAGCGAATGAAACCAGAGACACATCATCTTTCTGTGCTAATTCAATAACGGTGACTGATTTAAAACATAGCATCTAACGTTTCTGTTGATGGACCCATAATAGACCCCAGTCCAGCAGCAGAGCAAGACGTTGCCCAGAGGAACACTGACAGGTTTTCAGAACGCTTCCTGTGTTTGACTATAAATAAAGTGCGGGTGTGAGCAATAAACAAACTGTGTGTTGTAGCATGTCAGAGCAGCGAGCTAAGACCACTTTAATGATTCGGAGGGGCCTCGGGGGTCCGGAGTCCAAATGATGATTATCACACCCTGTAATAACCTCAGCTTTATCATTTCCCTTTCACAGATCCCTGCAGCTTCCAAGGAGAGGCATAATCCAGTCAGGATTTGGATGGATTTAGCAGTTTTTCAGAAAATAAACATCATCAAGCCATCCAAGGGAAGAAGAACAGATGGATGACTGGATGGATGTGTGTGAACAGGCCACAATCATCAGGGAAAATACAGAGAACTGCAGTACAATGTTTAATACACCTAAAACACATCTTCCATAATACTGAGACATAGAGACATACATTTGGCAAACCGGTTGTTGTGTAAATGAATGGACAAAACGCATAAAAAGTTTTCAGTTTTTAGTTGAAAGTAAATGGCCCCTCAAAACTGCATGGCTGAGGTTTTGGACCCCCGGTCTAGAGCAATATCTCAGGAGGGGTTATCGAAAGAGGCTTAAAGGTCACAAATACAGCATCTTAAATGAAAACCCAAGTGCACCAGGGGTTAACAGTCATATTTCAGTATGCATAGTTAGAGTTTGCTATAAAAAGTTTAGTCAATGGGCTTCATGTCAAATATATAGGGAAGGAATGTGGTTATTATAAATCAGACTCCAACCCCGTAGCTTGTAAGAAGTTGCCAATGTTTCAAACAAAACTCAAAGTGTAAGAAATATAAAGAATGATGCTAAACAATGCAGGCAAACCGGTATTCTGCGATTACACAGCTCAACGGTGGTAACACATATAAACAACATACACAATTCTAGACATTTAACTAACAAAGAACACACTTGCAAACTTGTTTCACAGTTTCTTTGAGTAATTTGACCCAAATCTGCTCAGATATAACTGGCAGCACTACAGTACTGAGATAAATGTAAACACTTGGCTGTACAAAATGAGTTTATTGGTGTTTAGTCTAGCAAAAATGAGAAATCATGAAAAGGGTCCATTGTAGTATGACCTCCAACATGGGACACAAATCATCCATTTGGAAATTTATGGTATAGCTGCTATGATTTTAAATGAGTATTTAATATACATATAATATCATTTGTAATAAATAGTTTTATATTTATTTTATTTGTATTTATTGTATATATATTTTATCAGATGTTAAATTTACTTATATTGTTATGTTAAATATTGGAAATATATTACATGTACTTTTAATACATTGAAATATTAAATAGCTACATGAATTATAATCAACATTCAATTAAATAAAATGCCACTCTGGGCTTCTACACCTTTTCATAAGAGGCCAAGTTATTCTTTTCACTTATTATGGAAGCTTTTTTTACTGCCCATAATCCAAAATTAATTACTTTGTCCATAATAATTTGACGAAAAATTGTAACCAGTTTAACCAATGTCTGGTTGAAAGCAGGATTTTAACCCTCACTTTGTTTCTCTAATGGAAATGACATAATGCACCTTTGTGTGATGAATCTCCCAGGCCTCTTGGTGACAATGTAACCCCTGTGACAATATTGTCCCCTTGCTGGGGGTCTTGCCTCTCTGTCCTGGCTGAGCTGAAGGAAGGAGACCAAGTGAATCATTCTATCCATTCTTGAACTCTTCCAAACGTCATTATTGATGCTTTCGCAAGTTAACACGATCACTGCATGTCCATGCTAATCCACGGCAGAATGAATGTTCATTTAACATTATTAATAGTGAGACAGTTTTGGAAATACTACAAACTGGGGAGGAACGTGGAGTGAGCCCAGCTGTTGTTTTCTTTCGTTGTTTCTGCATGAGCAGCCATGGTATAAAGGGCAGCGGATGTCTGTGCTCTGGCGCAAAGGGAACTACTGTTCCCTTTCTTTTTTTCCACTCATCTGGGGCACTTGGTAGTTTCTGAAGAAAAAATATCCAATTAATTCCTGTTTTGTTTTGATGGCGTTTTGTGTACTAATTAATACTGGTTGAAGCGCTATTTGAATGCTGGCGTCAGTCTAATTGTTTTGGCCATGTGCCGCGTAAACAACATGGTTTGCATTTGCACATGAAAGATGTAAGACATTTGTTTCTGAGTGTTTCAGAGATAAGTTGGCATTTTATGTTTTTTCATTAGAGTTTAAGAGCCTCAAGAGGTTTTTAGGAATTGAAATTTTCTACATATTGAAGCTGCACATCTCTTTACAATAATAAAGTCTTTCAACGCAAACACTGCCAAATGCACAGAATAAAAGTCTCTAAAACCTCTACACAAACCTGAATTTCAGAAAACATTCTGAAATGGGTTGTGGTAGAGTGGGTAAACTGTCAGACAACAGGAAAACGACTGAAAAATAAATATAAATCGGGAAGAGAGCAGATGAAAAGCAGAATAACATTAAAATCTATAGAAAACATAGTTTAGTAAAATTGGTTTATTTTATATATATATAAATGGTCAATTTAATGCAGCCGTGCTATAAAAAAAAACAGAAAAAGCAATACTGTTGTGCAGCATTTACTTCAGTAAGTTGACTGAGTGGATCTCTTGAGCTTGTGTGAGTAATTGGAGGTGGGGCTAATTAGCATATTCATAGATCTGCGTATAATAAATGAGGCAAGGGTTATGTTCAAGCTATTTTAAGGCATGAAGAATTTTTTTTTCATATGAAAAAATGTTTAAATATGTCTTGACATGTAGTCCACGCTTTAAAAATCCACCGGAAAAAGTATAAGATAACAATGGCTTACTATTTAAGGGATTATGATTTGGGACACACTAATTCTAATCTGCGATGATCCTGTTTAGGATGGATAGCAGCCAGTGTGAATTATGATGAAGATCATAACTACTCATTAGATGCACACACATCTCGCTCTGACCTGAGAACAGGCAGTAAACATGTAACAGTTTCTTGTTGGAGTCTTTGTTTGTTTGGAGGTCTAATGCTTTTATTTTCCCTAATGTTTAATTCGTCATTCAGGAAATCAGCACTCTAAAACATTTATTATGGGATCAGACCAATATTAGAGATTTGTTCCGTTCCCATGACCTGAGAAGAATAAGTACTGTTCTGTATCTCAAAATCAACTCGAAAATCTAGAGATCTGTGATCTGAAAAAGGAAACGCTAGGTTTGCCCACTGATAATGTGTTATGAGACATGTAAAAACTTTTGTAATTACTATTATTAAATAACATTTCGAATATCAAATAACACCATGTGTATAAAAAATAATAATAATTAGAAAGTGACAAATTCCTGACAGTAGCAATTAATAGATATGACATGATAATTATGAAATATAAAGTTACAATTGTGAGAAATATACACAATAGCATACAACCCACAGAATATACTGTAACTGTATCCTGCACAGATTCGTTTTCATTTCAGATTCGTGTATCCTGACTACGGTCCATAGAGAGCCTTCTTCTTCATGTTGGTCTAACTGTTTTTTTCAGACTTGGTAGCCTTAAATTTGCTGCAATTTGTGCTCAGAAGTTGAAAGGGACAATCTCTGCAGAGTAATAAATTAGAAACATCGAGGCATGCTGATAAAACAGGAAGCAAACAAGATAAATCAGGAGAGAGAAAAAGGGTGCTGTAATTCCATCTCTATTTGCAGCTCCAGATCTTTTTGTTCTGGTGTTTTTTTGCTACAATTGCTACAGTAGTTTTTTTTTTCTTTCTTTCTCACCTGTAACCGTTTCCTACAGAGCCTGGGAAGTCACCAGTAGGAGAAGACAAAAAACAAAAAAAACAAAACCCATGGACACGGTTTTGCAATTTGTCCCCTCGATTTCTAAACCCTCTACAGATTCTTAAATTATTCCCTAAGTTTAACAAATTTGCAATATTCAAAATCCATGCCCACACTTTTGCAATCCATTCCCACAGGTTTGCAAACTCGGATTTGTGGCTCCTCATTCATTTTAGAAAATCTGTGCCGACTGATTGGACCAGCCCTCACATTGATTGCCTATGTAGTTTCGTTACTTGGATTGTGAGCTTAATGGACAGTTCCTCCAAAAATGAAAATTCTGTGATCATTTATTCCCCCTGAAGTTGTTCCTAAATTTATTGGTTCTGCTGTACACAAAGGAAGATATTTGGAAGAATGTTTGTAACCAATCAGATCTCACCCCCCATTCGCTGCAAGAGGGAGGGGAAGTTATTTTGATTAAAGATTATGAGGGCACATTAATTAAAGTCCCCCTGGGGTGAAAATCAAGTTTTTAATGTTGTTTATATGTCTGTGTGGTGTTTTTTTATAAGCTTGAAGACAAACAATGTGCAAATTTATAAGTCAACTCCATTGCTGAGTAGTTTCTTAAAACTGTAGTGAAAAGTGTTTCTAAGGATACTGATTGTTAGAAGACAGCTGTCACGAATGGGAACATGGTTTGTGTAACTTTTGCAACACGTTATTAGCTATTTAATAATGTAGTGACGCAAAAGGCTAATCATATTAATTACTGTTATCTGTCAGGCGTTTACTTCAGTGGGAGATCCGAGTGGATCTCTTGAGCTCGTACGAGTGAGTGGGGGTGGGGCTAATTAGCATATTCATAGATCCGCATATAATAAATGAGGCAAGGGTGTAGAGTTACAGTTACATTCAAGCTATTTTAAGGCATGAAGAATTTTTTTTCACAGGAGTTTTTTTTTTTTTTAAATATGTCATTTTGGTGATCAAAGATGAGTTTTAAGGGATAAAATGATGGACTACAGGTGTAAAAAAAGATGTGCATCAATAAATACTTTATAATAAATACGGCAATATTCCTTAAAAAAGCAAGAATCGTCCATTTTGATTTCATGGCAACTTTAAGAATCTGTGAGCAGATCGGTTTATAACGTGACGCGACCAATTAAAAACAGTAATTCTCCTGAAGAAGTCTCCTAAAGATGATTTCCTGGGCTCTTTCCATTCTAAAATACCCCTTTTCCTCTTTCATATGTTTTTGAATAACTGTCGTGAGAGCTCGTATTTGTGAGAGCACAAAGAATAGAAGGATAATACTTTATTTCAAGGAAGAGCCACATGTCTTTTTCTAAGTTCAACAGTGTGAAGAACCAAAACCACTTATGAAAATGGACCATTTCTCTCAGTGGGAGCCATTTTGGCACTGATGTCCGCGATATGACTCACTTTTGTATGGAAACAGATAAAAGAGGGTGCCTGCAGCAGCTGTGCAAGATTTTAGATGTTTATAGCATTTCTTGTACACCCAAAAAAGTATGCTGAAACACACCCTCCCCGGTGAGGCAGAAGGTCACACACAGGAGGAGGCAGAACTGTGTGAAATGCACACGTCGTCTCTGCCTTTCTCTCCGACGGTGCTCACTCCTGTAACGGCACAGCCAATTAACAGAGGAGAAGGGTGTGAGGACTGCTGTGTTGACAAAGTGTTCTAATTCCCCTGTGAGTTGTGTGGCTCCCAGATCACCGCCGTACCGTGTTTTCTCACATCGGCCTATGAGGCAGTGCCTCGTTTTTTCGCCCGGCTGCACAGACTCCCTTTATTTGGAGTGAACTCTGCAGTCATTACAGTCAAGGTGACCCAGCATTTGCATACACAGTGGTGCAGTACATGCATGTAAAGGGATGACAAGTCTGTTTGATGCTGTGCACCATTTTATTAACTGTACAGAGGATTTAGTGAACAAAAAATATAAAGACAGGACAATATCAATGATAAATCCATATTCAAAACACTTAGTATGCATTTTTTTTCAGTTACTCTTTCTGTAGGTTACATACTTTGTTCGCCAGTAGACAGGAAAATAATTTTTGTATATTCAATCTTACAGCCAATTCGTTCAAAAACATTCCTTCTGCAATGAAACAAGTGGCCGTGTTTATGAGTATACCATTGAATCATTCACTCAACTGATTAATTGAAAAAACACTGATTCATTCAGCAACAAAATAAGTTGCCACGTTTATGAGTGTACTACTGAATCATTCACTCTTCCGATTCATTCAGAACACTGAATTAATCTTTATAAGCGAACAGATCAATCATTCAATCAACTAATTTGATGATATATTCAGTAATGAAATAAGTAATGAAACAAGTGTCCATCTTTATGAGTGAGTCAATCAAATGCTTTGTTCAAAAACACTAATTTATTTAGGAAATTCACGAGTACATATAATTAAGAAGAGTAAAGGTTTAAGCGTATTTGGCGTGCAGTCCAGGGGTAGGGCTCCGAGCTTGGAATTTTGGCATGCCAACCCAGAAGTTACTATCATACTGGTTCCTTCGACAAAACACAACAGATTTTTCGATAAGCTTTTGAATTATCGCAAAAATGGTACCGTAAAAGGTCTGTGATCCACAAAAGTTTTGTCCATCGATATCATTTTCAAAAATGAACATAACTTTGAAGCCTAATTACAATCCCCTTAGCTAACCTTCCGCTATAAACGAACTACACCACGGTCGCTCGACTTCAACATCACCACCTCCAAGCTTCCAACAACTTTTAAAAAATAAAATAAAATAAAGAATTTCCCTGAGAGCATGATTTTTAATGTTCTTGTCAATGTCTGTAGTCCCAACTTGTTAGCAAGTTTTCAAGACATGCAAAAGCTTTTAAAAAAAATCATGAGTGGGGTATTACTGGTGGGTTTTTATGTCATAGAATAAAACGTGAAAATCTCTTGAGCTTGTGTTTACCACAGATCTTCAGGCTTTTAACCACAATCCCAATCAAAAAACCCATTGACTTCTGAACGATTGAACCGAAAGTGCTAAAATGGCAATTCTTCTCCAGGTTTTGTCCTACAAAAATATGCCATCCCTGCAGCACTCTATTATTGAACTCTTTTAAATCAGTATCACACTTACAAATTATCCACAGATGAACTTATTAAACTACATTGTGCTTTGCACTTGAATGAAACCTTAAATCTTGGACTTGGAGTTGTACTATTAAACTGATTGATTTGACATATGATTTTGGCCTGGTGGGAGTTAAAATACAATTGACATTGAAGGAAAATCCCAAGCCATATCTATTGACTAAAATGTGAGGTGTGTGCTCTAGTTACATTCAATCTTCTCAGCTGAATTCGTCTTGTACTGCTTGTCGATTCACAATGAAGAAAATCACCTATAGTTGTTTTGTCTGTGCATATGCCTTTTGATTTGTTTCCCCTCAGCAGATCTGCATGAAGAGAAAGGGAGCTAAATCGCTGATTAAGAGTCATATTTAAAGGCAAGCATCCATGCCAGGAGAGGAAAGGGAATTGCACTTATATAAATGCTGTCCTTTATTTTGCTCCTTTACAGGACCTCACTGTGCCAAAATGAAGCGTGATTTATCTTGTGTCGTGAAACACTGGGGTTTCTGAGGAGCTCACTCTTTCCTGGAGTAAACAATTGGATGCCCTTAATGAGCATAAATTGCACTGTTGTTTGTTCAAGGTCAGACGTTTGCATGAGAAACTGGCCAGGGAACATATTTCTTTCCCATTCTCAGTGCGTAATGAATTGCCTATCCCCCATGCATATCTACCAGTTTAAAGGGGTAGTTAGAAATCTTTCTAAGATGAAAAGTATTACAACCTCCATCCCACTCCAAGGCAAATCTGTAAAGGAAAAACTCATGCTCAAAGTTCTAATGTGTCAGAAATGATTTCTATAAATATGGAGATTGATACCGGTGCACACAGCCCAATCGCCATTTCAATATTATTTCCCATCGTACTAGCAGTATTTTTACTATAATTTACATATATTTTACCAATATTAAGCAAATTACTCAAACCTTAAAGAACAATTAATCACAGATCATTACCCAAGTCTTTGCTTAAACCTCCTAATTCTTCACCCGAGGCTGTTGAGAATTTGATCATATTACACAAAATGAGATATTAAAATCTGATTGTTTTTGAAGTATCGCACAAAATAAAATCAGATAGATTTTTGGAAATGTTTTATGCATGCATTGTTCTCTGCGGAGAGATAGAAAATCAATGCTTTGCATTTCACTCGTGCATATCCATCAAACCACTCTTAAATGAGAGAATGATTGCATATACTTAGGCATGTTTATCTGTTGAAGACTGTTGGCTGCTCCCCAGTGTGTAGTTCGGATTTAGTTTGAAAACACTCTCTCGCACTTGGCTTGCATTTCCTCATTAAGTTCCAAGACGAACCTGTGGTCGTAACCAAAGAACAAAACAGAATCTGAAAATAATAATAACCAGACTGAAGGAGTCAATGACCACTGAGCGCAGAGAAAGAGAAAATGCAGCTTTTGCATTCCAACTCAAAACATATGCTTTGAAAAACAATCTAGTTGAACTTTAGATTGTTGCTGGATCACAATTATGTCTTCAAGTACCTTTTATCTCTTGGTTTTTAGGAGAACTTGAGAAATGGTACAGAGCAACCACATAATTTATCACTGAATGACATTTCAAAAGATGATTCTAATGTCTGTTGTTTGGCTTTTTCTTTCAGCTTTAAAGTAGAATACTAAAAGTTATGCTGTCATAAAGACATTTTTCATTTATATTTATCTTTGAAAATGCTGGAAATGTGTCCTAACGTGATTGTCCTCAGCATGCAATTCAACGTAGGCCTGTGTGATGTTTTTCAGGTTCAAATCCATCTCCAAAATCAGCTCATGATCAAAAAGACTAATTTGGTAATTTGATAAGCTAATTTGCAATTTCCTCATTTCACCTTTTTCTTTTTAGTCACACACTAGGAGAGTTAGCTGATATTACAACCTTCTTTGTTTTAAAATTTAGGAAGTCTTTGGCTTGATGCCTGAATACACAGAATTATTTTTGGATTGTGTTAATTTTTAAAAGAAAATATTAAAAAAAAATACTTAATGTTTTATGCCAAAGCTCTTAATTACACATAATCCTCTGTTAGAAATGATGTACTGCAAACATGTTTGGCCTAACCGAGTATCTCACTTTATGATTTCTTACATCATAAACCCTCAACTGGCTGTCAGTCCTCCTGAATACTGTCTATTCAGAATGTCATGTTACCTGACAGATGATTGACAGTCATGGGTGTGCTTTGACTTCATGGCTGGCAGATGCAGGTTTGTTTATTATAGTAGAGTAATGTTGAATCTGACATAAGAGCAGCTGTTTGACTTGAAGGAGATGCAATAGAAACGGTACTTAAATGACCTTTTAAAATGTCTGTGTGTGTAGTTAGAAACTGGTCAAAATAAAGGCTATTTTAATTCATTCAAGTCATTAATACCCCAGTGTAGCTGTAATAAGTGAGCTAAAATAATATGAATATGTGGAACGACAATAGCTGTGTCTCAAATCATGGTTAGTTGCTGACATAAATAGTTTTCTGGCCATCACAGTCATGTTCCCATTGCAAAGGCTATCTCAAATACCTCTTTTTGGTTAAAATTACATTATGGTTAACATTATGTATACTTCATAAAACAATCCCACAATGCATTGCTGTCTGAAATTGTTGGCTGACATATCTTTTGACATACCTTATTGTTGTCTAAGGGTGTGTTCACACTTGTAGTTTGATTCTCTTGGTTCTTTTGGTCCAGACTATAAGGAAAGTGATTCATTTAATCCTGTTTTGCTTAGCATTCAGATTACAAAACGTGTAAAGGAGTCAAAAGTATTCCTCCGTTGCACACAAACGAAGATTTTGCTGCTGGGAGACGTCCTTTCTGTCCTTTTTTTGGTCGCATCTTGTGACATCATGTCCTGTTGTTAGTTTGTTTAAATGTCTTTGTTGTATTGAGTTCATATTTCAGTCACATTTGGAAGTAGATCCCCTGAAAAGGTGGGTCTCCGTCTGCTTGTTTGTTGCGCTCAAGGGTTCAGATGTTCACACTTATTCAAACGAACCGCACTAATAGAGCAATCACACCAGAGTTCGTTTTAATCCAAACAAACCTGCCAAGTGTGAACAACACCCTAAATTTGAGGCAACATGGTGTATCTTTCCTACTACAATCACACATTTCATCGCAGGAAAAAATTCTAAGATAGGAAATAGTTTTATTTATTGTGTTGTATGTGTTTCTGTTCTTTGCAGAATACTGGATTTTTAACAACTTGGCTAATTGTAAGCGTAATTCTGAGCAAGCAACTTTTGAGCATAAATATTTCATCTTTATTTTTAAAGCTTTATACAATACAAATGGTTTCAAAGCAGCTTTACCGTGATCAACAGGAAAATCAGTTCAGTTCAGTTTGGCTATAAAGCAGCTCTAAAATATCGTTCAGCTGAAGTCATAAGTCAGTTCTGTTTCAAAAGATGGTATTGATTTATAGTGCAATTTCAGTGTGTATTCTGCTGATTTTAGTGTGCAAATGCACACAAAAAAGTGCTCTTCGATTAAATTTCACTACTTACCTGGACAGAACAGTGTGTTAATCAGGCTTTCAGCAGTGGCCAGCTCCCAAGATGCCTCTCTCTCTGAAACAGTTGCTAGTTACCAAACTATAAGGCATCCTTTGAGATGAGTTACAGGACCAATGCATTAGCAGTATTTCTTGTCCCATTAGGGCTGTTGTGAGTCGCTGTCGTTGCAGGCGGTGACTGACTGATGTCTGACGAGCTGTCACACAGCTTCTGTCACACGTCTCTGAAGTTTCTTGTGTCTCTTCTCACCAAAAGAGAGTGTCAGTCAGTAACGCCACTGTCGTTTCTTAACATGATGTCAGACGGCACACAGGCGCCTACAGATTGAGTTTATTCGTGCATAAATTATATTTGACTGGTCTGCAGTCAGCGTTCAGGGAATTCTGACCGACTAGAAATAGTGGTGATGTGGTTTTGGTTAATATTGGTTAAAGTTTTGGGTTGATGACCTCACACTTTACCCTGGGTTTGTTTGAGGAGGACTTCTCTTATAAGAAGTGGGTTGTCACTTTGGTTAAAACCATCTGCTTTGAATTGATTTAACTGATGTCCAGTATTGTGTGGTATGTATTTCTTTACCAGTCCTGCTAGAAAATATGTGTGGTCAGGGTTCAGATGTTAATGTCACATTTCTCCAATAGTAGTTCAGTGGGTAATTCCAAAGCCATTTTATCAGTCCAATTTTGCAGGCATGTGGGTGGAATAAATAAATAGTTCAGGATAATGAAATAGGATAATAAGGTGTTTCTGTGAAGGTTGAAAAGCAGTGTCAAATTTGATTAGATGCATACTTGTTAAGTCAAGTCTGATCCATGATACAAAAACCCTTTCCTTCTGTTTTTTAATACATCTTTTTTAATTTTATTTTATTATTTATCTTATTTTATTTTTTTCAGTCTGTAAGTATACGCTACTGTGTGGAAGCTTGTTTCCGAATTAAAAAAAAAAACTTTAAAAAAAAAATAAAATACGTAATAAAATAATTGCGACTTTATATCTCACAATTCTGACTTTTTTTCTCAGAGATAACGTCACAATTTTGTGTTATAAAGTCAGAATTGCGAGATATAAGTTTACATCTCACAATTCTGAATTTATATCTCGCAATTCTGACTTTATAACATACAATTTCAAGTTAAAGTCAGAATTTTGAGCTATAAACTTGCAATTCTGAGAAAAAAGTGACTTTTTTCCCCCCTCTGAATTGGACTTTGTAACTCGCAATTGCAAGAAAAATTCAGAATTACGAGCTATAAACTCTCAAATGTGAGAAAAAAATTTATATCTCGCAATTCTGAGGAAAAAAAGTCAGAATTACGTAATTGCAGAATTGCATTGATGTAAACCCGCAATTGTGACTAAAGTTGCAAATATCTTTTAAATTGTTTTATTCTGAGGAAGAAACAAGCTTCCATAATACAGAATGTTATATTGTTTCATATTTTATATTTTATTTTGTGTTGATTCATATTTTATTTTATTTTTTATTTTATCCATCCATTCTCCAAACCTCGTATACTCTGTAAGGTCGGAGTTATATATGTGTGTTATATATATATATATATATATATATATATGTGTGTGTGTGTGTGTGTGTGTGTGTGTGTGTGTTCAGCCCAGTTCAGCCCAAGGACATTTTGCAGTGATTCTTCAACCCTCAGCTGGCCTTTCTGGACTGACCACGCAATTGTAATCAATCGAAGGAATCCCACTTTGACGCTCCGCACCTTCCCCTCTGTGATTATATCAGTGTTATTCTCTGAGGATGAAAGAAGGCCTCGCTCTTCTTGTGAACTCCTCATCTTTCATAAAATCAGAGTCCCAATTGGCTGAGAGTTCTTGTGAGTCACGGCATTCAGAGGTCATATTTCTCCATGCTGAATAATTTATTTTTCCTGTCTTATACTCGCCATCAGGGTCAGTTTCAAAGGTGATACAGTGCATATCTGTACATGAGCCGTTTAGCCGTGAGCGCAGAGAATAAGATAAAGAAAACAGAAAATTGAAGTATTTATTGTTTCATGATGTCTGTAGACAGACAGTCAGATGATCGGCAGTGTTTCCAGTGAGTTGTTTTCACCATAATGGCTTTTTCAAGCATGTAAATGAGTTGTTTAACCTTGTTCCTTACAGTATTTTCACCTGTGTGTTATTTAAACGAAGGACTGTCATAGGATTCACAATTTAAATGAACCTTAATCCCTTTCCCTCTCCTTCAAGGTCCTTGAGGCTGTCAAATGACATTCTACAGCTGTTAATTAAGCCGGTTTATGCTTCACAACGTCAACCCTGAAGCCCTTATATTGCAACAATATGTCTTTCTCAAGGACACCACCTCCAACTACCCCATTGACAGGGCCGTGACCCCACCTAAGTTTTGTAGAGACACTAATTAGGGCAACCTCCCTTGTGTCTGCACCGGAGGAATCAAGTTGCAGTGGCATAGCAGTGGCCAAACTACTGTTGTGAAAGCCAAAGGCATATTAATACTGTGAATGGCATTTCTCTGGCCTTTGCAAATATATCAGTATGGCACAACTCAAACGTGACTGTGCTGCTAATTTGTTGATCGAAAACACTGAATATCATGATGGACATAGCTGAGAAATCTTTACGGTATGGTGGATGGATCTAGGATATGTTCAGAAACATCATGCTTCATGTGACAGTGACTTGATATTTTGTTTCCTGAAATCTAGCAAGTTCATCCATTTCATATTAAAGGGTTAGTTCTCCACAAAATGAAAATTATGTCATTAATTACTCGCTCTCATGTCGTTCCAAACCCATGAGACTTTCGTTCATCTTTGGAACACAAATGAAGTTATTTTTGATGACATCTGAGAGATGTCTGTTCCTCCATTGACTGCCTAAATAATCCATATGAATCAAACGATTTAGTCCAAATGTTCTGAAGAGACTCGATTGGGAACACACGACAATGAACCTCATTGGTTACGCTGCACGTTTGAGCTTCTGGAAGAGGTTTGTTGTTGTGCGTCAAGCAGGTTCGATTGAGCTTCTGCTAATGTTTGCTGATCAATGTTTACATGTGAGAGTAAAAGCCTAAACTAAATATGTTCATATAAAAACCGATCGAGTCTCTTCAGAAAATTTGGACTAAACCACTCAATTCATATGGAGTAGTTTTGCAATCTCTTAATGAACTTTTTGAAGGCGAACGCTGTGTATGGAGGGACAGAAAGTTCAGATTTCATCAAAAATAACTTCATTTGTGTTCTGAAGATGAACAAAAGTCTTGCGAGTTTGCAACGACATGAGGGTGAGTAATTAATGACAGAATCTTCATTTTGCGGGGAACTAACCCTTTAATCCAATTCTCTATTCTAAAATCATATTTATACTCCAAGCTTAGTGTGCGTACCACACTCTTAGATTAAACGGTTAAAAAAAGTTCTTTGAAGCACCTTATCAAAAAATCAATTTGCTGGAGAGGGTTCTTAAGTTGACTAAATGTTTCTTTAGAGCTTTAAAAAGTTCTTGATGTTTCAAAGGTTCTTCAGATCCGCATATTAGTGTCCGATGGGTTTAAAAAGGTCATATCATGGAACATCCCATTTTTAAAAGTTAAAAGAGTTTGATATCCTGTGTTCGATTTTCAGCAAATGAACCCCTCCGCTCTCAGGCTGGTCAGGATGTTCCAAGAGACAGAACAACATTTTGATGGTATTTTCACTTTTTTGTGGAAATATCTTACTCGAAGATGCCTCTACATGTTAAAGTTGGCATGAAAGGTTGTCCCGCCCCCGCACCAGATAACACGTCATTGGAGAAGAGATGTTGCTGCAAGAGGGAGGGGAAGTTATTTTAATTAAAGATTACAAGGGCACATGAATTTAAAAAAATAATGATGTGTCAGTTTGGATTTCAAGGTGACTTTAATAAGATAGAATAGGAAAGTTTTTTAACAAAAAAATACAGCTTTAAACGTCTTGTTTCAGAGGCTGAATTCTCTACTGTATCTGAATCATATAGAGAGTTTCAAATATTAAACTTTATATAAAGAGAAAGTTGAAGTTAAATATAGGACCTCAAGAACATGTACGAGTGCATTATCCCAGAGTGTGTGGAGAGGTGAACACCTATTTTGTCCCAGTTTGGTCAGCTTGCCTCTGGGCATTTCTGGCTGGGATGGGGTGTACAGTAGGACTTCAGAAGACTGTGTATGACTCTCTCCACCCACTCGCTGACTCCTGCCCATGCACCCGGGCTGATTAATCTCCATTTCCACTGCAGTGCGTGGAGGAGTGTAGAGGGGATATCACATGCTCTCACTTATTCCCTGCATTAATACAGTGGGTGTGGGTCACCTCGCTGAGGAGTCTGTAGACGCTTTCTTTATCTCTCTATTCTCAGCCCACGTTCTGAATCAGCTTTCAGGGCTACAGAGGTTCCTCTCTTCCAGCAACTTTTGTTTCTGCTGTATATTATAAATAAACCTCAAACACACCTCTCGATAGGATGGGAGATTTAGTGTGATTTGTACAGGTTTATCGGCTCCATATAATTCCCTTGTCTTGCATGTCACTGAATGGATTTAGTTGCTCTTGAATGGCCTGTAAAATTTAGCCATTTTTCCTTCCAGGCATTTAGGTTTTTCGCTGGACTTTTCCTCAGGGAAGGATGCATGCCTTGTGTCATAATATTTATCTTCCATAAGATTGCCTATAAGAAAGATAAATACCTAGTTCTGTCATGAAACTCTAAATGGCACAAGCTGATGGGTCCTTAACTCAATTTGGGAGCAATCACATCGTTATCTACATAGCAGAGCTGATTGGTTCCTGTTGTATCAGCGGTCAATGAGCTGCGGTTCAACATTCAAATATTGGCAGTGTTTGGCGAGAGCCATGAGGGAACGGCGCGAGGCCGGTGACACGAGTGATAATGAGCGTCAGCTGCACGCTGCACCGGTCTCGTGTCTCTCACGGAGGAGCTCCGGAAGCATAAAAGAGGAGCGACTACAGTGAAGGACGAGAGAGGACCAGGCCTGGACTTTATGTTGTGTTTTTTTTGTTTGTGTGGGTGGCAGTCACCGTGAGGAACTGCCGCCCTTTTACTTTCGTTTTATTGTTTGTTTATTTTATTATTAAAAGTACGTTGAACGTTCGCCGGTTCCCGCCTCCTTCTTCCCGTACTTAAGAACTGCGTTACAATCTGCTATGGTGGTTATTTCGTGTGTGTTATATGTGCTGCATCAGCATGTCTGTGAATGTATTGGCAATAGCAAGTTTCGGTACTTGCTCTGCAGCAGCATAGAAAATCAATTCCGCCAAGACCAAATACAATAACTTTGCCATGTCTATTACCATGCCAATCTCTCCACGAGTTGTCATGACATAAATAAAATAATTACATCTTTTGAATGTCTGTGTTTCTTCTACTAGACAGCAATGAGATAAAATAGAGAGCACTGCATTATAGCACTGGTACAGTACTCTCTCCTTATGTTGGCAAATGTCTAATTTGGTTCTATTTTATTCTTTTAGAAGAAACATCTGAGATAAAGTCTGTATTTTTGATTTGTAATTTTAAATGATTTAGGCAGCACGATGGAACAAATGGATCAAATTATGTTTCTCATTTATGTGGTGCATCGCATGAAAAGAAAAGCAGTCTGTTAGCCTGTAATGTGCACATATGTTCAGTACTGCCATTTATTGACACAATCAAATATTTATTTTTCAATAGCACATTATAGCATTTTAGTGTAAATAGAGTCAAGAGGAAAGAAATTGCTGCCATTTACTGAAAAATGTCTTTTAAAATGTTTTTACAAAAGGCTAATAACTAAGCTTTTAATTGTCTTACCATAAATTATTGGTCAGGAAATTTAATCAAATGCACTACTTAAAAAGCCATTGCTCTCTCAGAAAAACATCAAAGAGAGAATTAAGTTTTTGCCAGAATATGGGAAGTTGTATGTGGAGAGATGAATCACAATGAAACACAAGTTTCAAGGCTCCAGAAGTGGAGTGTTCGAAAATCTGAGGGGAAATATAATAATAAATGCATCTCTAGCTCAGTGAAGCATGGAAGAAGAGGTGTCGTTGTATGGGGAACCTTTTTAGCTGCTGCTATTGGTGAGCTACTTCACTGTGAAAAGTCATTTAATGCTTTGGAGTACAGGAGAATATTGCAGATCAGACGTCAATGCTCCTGCCCAAACTGTAAAGACAACCAAAAAGTGGCTGGAGAACAAGTTCATCAAGCTCATCTTTACACCTGGTCAGAATCCAAGTTTGATCCCTACTACTTATTAACTGTTTGAATCCATTAGCATTGGGATAACACTTAACACCCACTCTTCTTCCTGTAAAAGCTGTCTGCAAGTTAGGGAAGGCTATTTTGTGTTAAGTTACTTTATTTGTGCAATTCTAGCTAATTTCCTGACCAGTGATTTGTGATTAAAATGGTTACAATTTTTTTATTCACTTTGGATCTATTTTCACAAGTAAGGTGTATATTTTCAAAACTCTTAGTACAAAAATCCAAACTGATCACACTTGTAACACATGCTAGTCATTCTTTCAAATCCTGATCTCTGCTTTCATTCTAGTTGTACATATTTCCTTCGACATAATCACTGTTTAAAAACACAGGATCATTGTGATATGTAATGAGAACATTTGGTTTAATCACCGAAACACAACAGTTTGATCTTCTTTCAGTTTAGTCCTTTTAACAATCAGTTCATTCAATAGCAAACAATGCAAGATTCATGTTTCCCTTGTTGCGGCAATAATCACAGTTACACAGGTTTCAGGTGCCACATTAGAAAATACATTTACATTACCTAAATTACGTAACTGACATAAAATCTATCATGTTTGTAATAGTATCTCTTCAGTGTGGTGTGATGAAGTATGACACAGTCATGAGGTTTTGTGTAGAAAAGAGTTTGCTGCCAGTACAGTAAATGTTCTCACTGTACCATATAACTGAATCTATACTGTAGTTGACCTTTAGAGTGAGTTATAGTAATGTGGCAGTCTCTATCATGGTAATACCTCAGTTTACAGTGTCACATGGCATATAGTGTAAAATGAGGATCAATGATGATCAAACATCTGATCAATCTGATGTCATACAGTCATTGACTGTTTCTTTTCCCTTGTACTCTGTCCTGTTCTGTGTTCACAGATATCAATGTACTCTCTATATCTGTCTCTGTCTCTTATACACACACACACACACACACAGGTTTGTTTTGCTATCTTAGTGAGGACATTCCATAGGCGTAATTGTTTTTATACTATACAAACTGTACATACTCTCCCTCTACACTACCCCTCCCCCTAAACCTACCCATCACAGAAAACATTCTGCATTTTTAATAAAACATTGTTTAGTATGTTTTTAAAGCTATTTGAAACATGAGGATGCATGAAACGTCCTCATATTTCACGTTTAAGTTGTAATACCAGTGTAATAACCATGACATTATACACATTTGTGTCCTCATAAAACACAAAAACGTGCGCACACACACATACATTGGTTTTCCATGTTTTATGGGGACTTTCCATTGACATAATGATTTTATTCTGTGTAAACGTTATATTCTATCCCTAAACCTACCCATCACAGAAAACATTCTGCATTTTCACATTTTAGAAAAATTTCATTTCGTATGATAAGCTATTTTCCTCAAAAACTTATGTGAACATTATGTTCACAACACAGTGTTTACTTACACACACACACTTTGAAAAATGTGGTTATCATCGAAGATCAATCGCTTATAATGTTAAAAGAATTCATTATATTTGGTTATCCAAATTGCAAAAAAGTTCTATAGAAACTATGAATATAGAATCAATTTCTATAGAAATCTATAGATGTACCAAATGATTCACTGATTAACCATTAAGTTCAGTTGGATTAAATAATAGACAAATGTATTAAACTGAACGAGAGCAGATGCAAATGAAAAGTTTCATAGTAAGGGCATTATGAAAGGCAGTTACTGTGAATGAAACATTTATATAGATGAAACACTTATTTTGTGTAGTGAAAAGGATACTTTCTAATTTTGTGTTTTGTACTAACACAATTATGACAACTATGCTAAAATGTTTTTTTTTTAAAAGTGCACTTTTGATGATCTGTTGTGAGTTTTGAAAATATACACCTTATTAATTATAAAAAATCTGTAAAAATATTAAAAACCACTAAATATTTTGCCATTTGTGGCTTCGCCCATCAGTGTTACTTGGCTAGAGAGTAAACACATGCTCATTCCACATGCATGAACAATAATCTCCAACCACAGACGGAATAAATTTCATTGGTGAGTATCAATCTTTCATCACAGTGATCTAACATAATGACAGAAGTAACACTAGTATTATATACAGTTATAACCCCCATTGATTACCAACAACAAACTATTTATAATACTTGTTATGATGCCCTGTTCTGGCCGGGCTTATGAAATGAATTTTTTTATTAATTCTTTAAATTATTTTTTAAAATTAATTTACACAATATTGTGCAAAAACAGATAGTTATTGTTAACTAAAATGAAAAATATTTCAGATTAATCAGAGCAAAATTTGATGACTCAAAAAAAAAATAATGCTTTTTACGACTCCATTTATTTTTGCAGTTCTTTTTCACCGAATATATTTTGCTCTATAGCTTCTGATGTTATAAATAAGCCCAGCTATATTTTCTGAAGCCCCTGAAGCTGTTATAATTGCATTCGACTCGTGTAATTCCCTTCATTTCTTAATCAGAATAACTGCATATTATCCAGCACCTCTTTTACATTTCTTTTGTTCCTTTCCACACTCTCATTCTCCTTATATTCTCATTATTCCCTCTCACGGTTTCTTTCTACAATACCACAGAAATGTAGCTTTAGCCCTGGAGGTAAACTACTGGTGCAGGAGTTTTTGACATAATCAGCACAATAAAATCTGCCTTGTTAAAGATGATGAAATGGAGTTTTCAGCCCAGACGGAGAGAGAATAGCCGTGATTTCTGTAAAAGCCATACAGCATGGCACTGCAGCACAGTATGATGAACTGATCTCCAGTAATGTTGCATAACAGCATCCTACAGTACTGTATATCATTCTCCCCCATGTAACAAATTCCCTTAGTGTTGCTTCGATCCACTCCTCTCTATTCTTCTTTCTTGGATTTCTGTGGGTTTTACTGTATGTTTTCAACATGCAGATAGCGGCGCTTAAATAACACTAGTTCAGTCGAACATCCCAACCAGCCCGATGCAGCAATATTGGCTCAACCAATTAGTTTGAGTTTGGGGTGGAGCTTTCTGTTTGACTGACCAATGGCAAACTGGGAGAATGTTCTGAAATCGATATCACTATTTCAGCAGTTCCATTATCTTAGATATTTCTCGTAAAAATTCCTTTGCTGAACTAATATAGAAAGAAATTAGACATTTGTTGACGTACAGTACAGGGAGAGTACGGTTAGAATATTAATAAAGACTACATAGATCATTTTGATAAGAAATTGAACGTAAGTTAAACATGTATCAAACTGAATTATGTATAATAACTAAACTCAATTTCTGTAAATATATTTGAAATTCTATATTAGCATTTTTTTGTGCTTTTTTGTATATTTTGAAATATATTTACAAATGTATCTTAATATATTTATATACATTTTTTGCCCTATGAGTTTAACCGGATTGCTGTCAATGAGAAATTTAATAGATCTCATTTGTGGTTCGCATTTGTGTTTTTTTCGCAATGATGCCATAGAACAACCTATTTTTGTTCCCAAAGATCCTTTCAGTGAACACTTATATACGTAGAACTTTTTAACAATCTAAAGAACCCTAAAGGTTCACTGGACGTTAAAGATCCTTCGATGCCAATAAGGAACCTTGATTTTTTAAAGAGTGTACAGGCAATATAAAGCAAAAATAATACACAGAAAAGAATTTTTCGCAGTCCATTTGGTGTGATTCTAATGGAACAGAAATGAAACACTTCACCTTTAAGACAAATTCATAGCAAGTTGCTAAAGATTCTAATTCATCCTTTTATGTGGTCCATTTCTCCACTAGAATGCTCGCAGTGACGATTACTGTAGAGGAATTGCGGACTAGGAGAACAGATGGGAAGGAGTGATGAGAACGAACTGCAGAATCTTACCCATCAATCCTGTGTGAACGCTCTCCAAGGACTCACATGTGGTCGGCTTCCGTCTGCCGTGTTTCCAAGTATAGGCCCTAAGAACACACACACTCTTCCACATACCCTCACCCCCGACTCATGGGTGGGCTGCAGCGGGGCCAGACGTACAGATGTGCACCGCCAGATGAGCATCACTGTCCCACTTAATGCCTCTTCCCCTTTCGTCTTTTATTTCGCTCCATCCCCCTCTCTGTCCCTTCTGTTACCTCTCTCTATCTCGTTTTCTTTCTCAGCAGCTCGGGTCTGTGCTATTCTTACCTCGTAATCAGGAAACACTTCACTGCGGCCCCTTGAATGTAACATTTAATTAACCCTGCAATTATTGCATCTGGAGCTTATTAACATATCAAATGAGCAACCGCTGGGACGCAAAAAGGAACTGGGGCTCTCGGGAGGCATTGATTACCTTTTCAATGCACAGCTTGCTTCAATATGACTCATTGTGTTTAAAGCAGCCTGTTCATTTTCCCCTGTGCTCATTTTGTAAAATGTAAATGTGTTTTAGCACATTTTCTCAGCTCATTAGTTTGAGGTTCACGTCAGCAGCGTGCAGAGATGCTGCGGCTGATGGAGTTGGTGGAGGTGATGCAAATCTTTCTGCAGGTTTGCTGTGTAGGGTGAATACATGAATAATTTTTTGTTTGTTTGTTGATCGCGTTGAGGCTGATCGGCTCTGAGAGACGGTTCTCGGCTCATTGTGACTCTGTGGGAGGGACGTTTCTGTCTTTAACCTGTCACGCAGACTCTGTGATCTGTTTGATCTGAGCTGTCAGGTGCTTGTCATTTCAGAGACTTCTATAATGTATCGCTTGTAAAGAAGGGCGGCTCTCCAAACAAAGATTTGACATCTGAGAGAGAGCAGCTCTGTAATTATGCTGCATGTTGATTTCACTTATATATTTGGGATGTTGGCAAGGCGAGCATCACTTCTACTATTTCTCACACTTAGGGTCGGGGGATTGTTCGTATATAACTTATAGAACAAGGTGTTCCTGCATGTTGATGAAGCACAAAATCGACGAAAAAATCATGTACCAATTATCCCACATGTAATTGAATTTTAATCTAAGGTGTTTATTATTTTAGTGAAGTGTCTGCATTAAATGAAGTTCCACCTTACTTTCTTTGTTTAACATATTAAAACTTAATCATGCTTTCTTTCATTTTTGACGCCTTTTATGTAGCTTATACACCCTATTTTGGGGTCTGTAAGATTTTTTTTTAAAAAATTGATACTTTTATTAAGTAGAGATGCATTAAATTGTTCAAAAGTGACACTAAAGACAGTTAGAATTAAAAAAGCACTATGTGACGCTGAAGACTGGAGTAATGGTAAGAATAAATGATATTTTAAAATAGATAAAAAATATTTTAAATTGGTATTGGTAATATTTCACAATATTACTGTTTTTACTGTTATTTTTCATTTCATTATTTATTAAATAAAATCAAGTTGATCACAACAACCTACTGTATTTCATTCTTAATATCATAAAGAAGCAAAAACACAAATGCTGCTGACTAATATTGGGTTGTAAGTCCACTTAGTATCATTTACTTTCATTTATTTCAGTGTTAATGTTTCAGTTAATGAATACTACAAATTAAAAGAAAACAACGTATAAGACACACAACCTATTGACATGCATTTCTAATTATACATAATAAACTGAGCTCACAGTGATAACATTTACTTCGCTTGAATTCGAAAGGAAATAATAAATTAATAAATTCTACATTTGTACTGTAATTTCAGCACTGTTATTATGAATTTGTTTAACTACAATGTTTCAGTTGAATTTATCTGCTACCACAGATTTCAAACCCGTTTACTTTCTAACTTTTCAAAGTCTGATTATAGCACCATTTAGCGATAAAAAGCAGCAAATACACATTCCCAATTTTGCCGCTGTGGGAGTGGTGACGGTGAAAGCATTGTTCTGGCTGACAACCTACTTTATATCAAATAAATGCCACCTTGGTGAGCATAAGAGTATGGACACTTGTTTCTGCCATGATATAGAAAAACAAAAAAGGTAACTCACTTTTTATCTGACTTTTTTTCTCGCAGTTGTGAGTTTATATCAAAAAATTTTCTCAGAATTATAAGATATAAACTCACAATTGCAAGTTTTAAAGTCAGAATTCTGTGATATAAAGTCAGAATTGTGTGATATAAAGTCAGAATTGCGTTATATAAAGTCAGAATTGTGTGATATAAAGTCAGAATTGCGTTATATAAAGTCAGAATTGTGTGATATAAAGTCAAAATTGTGTTATATAAAGTCAGAATTGTGTGATTTAAAGTCAGAATTGCGTTATATAAAGTCAGAATTGTGTGATTAAAGTCAGAATTGCGTTATATAAAGTCAGAATTGTGTGATTAAAGTCAGAATTGCGTTATATAAAGTCAGAATTGTGTGATTAAAGTCAGAATTGCGTTATATAAAGTCAGAATTGTGTGATTAAAGTCAGAATTGCGTAAAATAAAGTCAGAATTGCGTTATATAAAGTCAGAATTGTGTGATTAAAGTCAGAATTGCGTAAAATAAAGTCAGAATTGCGTTATATAAAGTCAGAATTGCAAGGAAATTGGCAGGGGGAAAAGACTGATGTTGTTTCTTAGAATTGCGAGTTTATATCTGACAATTATGATTTTATAACTCACAATTGCATGTTATAAAGTCAGAATTGCAATATATATAACTCACAATTCTGAGAAAAAACGTCAGTTTTTTCCCCCTTACAATTTCCTGTGCAAATTGCAACTGCAAACTCGCAATTGCGAGGAAAAAAAAAATCAGAATTGTGAGGATAAAGTCGCAATTACCTTTTTTATTGTTTTATTCAGTGGCGGAAACAAGCTTCCATATAAGAGACTTCTTTCAGTATATCAAAAAAAAAAACGACCCCAAACTTTTAAACAGTACTGTATGTTTAGGATTTTTAACTTTGTATTTGTGTGTATTTCTTTGGAGTAACAGGGCACTGAATTTCAAATTATCTATTCTTTTGAATAACAGCATGTTTGTCTTTGACCTCCAATGTTGTTCTTTGGATCCATGGCTTAGCACAGATGGCTTTAATTTTGATTTTGCAGGCATGATGAGTTCTGTCCGTAGAAAGACAATAAGCACTTTGGCACACAATACTATGTGTTTGTGGGTAGCAGAGCATATGGAGAGACTTGTAGGAGTGAAGAGGGGTACCAGGTGCTGGGGTTCTGTGATCAAGTCTTTTGTTAACCAGTGGAGAATGGACAGCCATTGGAGTCAAAGGCGTACCTTGATGAGGAGTTTTATCAAAAGATTGCCTTGTCCTTGAGACAAAAAGAGAGGGTGAGAGAGTGAGGGGTGAAGAATGCAATTATTTCTGAGAGAGGGCACCTTTGGAGCCTGCTGAACATATGTGAGATCTCACATATGGAGAGAGGTCTGATTGGCCGTGAGCTGAGCTGATGAGAAAACCTGCACAGGTGTGTTTCTACCAATCTTACAACCCTCAGGGGGTCAGAGACGAACTACAGTCGGTCATGAGACACACGTCACCATATTTACCCGTGTTACACAAATAACATCTGCTAGGAGCAAAGAAAAAAGTCTTTTTTACAGAGTAGCAACATTTACAGTTTTCAAAAAGGCGACTGGAAATTTGTCAAGGTCTTGTAGTGTTCACCAGGGTCATCTATCTATCTATCTATCTATCTATCTATCTGTCTGTCTGTCTGTCTGTCTTCGATCGATCGATTGTTCTATCTATCTATCTATCCATCTATCTGTCTGTCTATCTATCTATCTATCTATCTATCTATCTATCTATCTATCTATCTATCTGTCTATCTGTCTATCTATCTATCATCTATCTATCTATCATCTATCTATCTATCTGTCTGTCTGTCTTCGATCGATCGATTGTTCTATCTATCTATCTATCTATCTATCTATCTATCTATCTATCTATCTATCTATCTATCTATCTATCTGTCTGTCTGTCTGTCTGTCTATCTATCTATCTATCTATCTATCTATCTATCTATCTGTCTATCTATCTATCTATCTGTCTGTCTGTCTGTCTGTCTATCTATCTGTCTATCTATCTATCTATCATCTATCTATCTATCTATCATCTATCTGTCTGTCTGTCTGTTTGTTTTTGTTCACTTCTGTCAAACAAGTTAAAAACGACAAACTATACGAATATCATTGAATTTCTACTTCGTTACATTCAAAACCATTATGCTATTCTACATCCTGTTTGGTACTGTATCTCAGTTTGTAATTCAAAAGGTTTGTAATTCAATTCTGAAAGGTGTGCAACCCTGGTGTGCAGTTTGCTTATATCCATCCGCCCTGGTGTTTCATTGTTTGTACAAACCGATAATCCTGGCTCAAGATCACCCCATTGGTTGAGCCATAAACTCATTAGGCCAGTAATGTTTGAAAGCACCACTCCACAATAAGAGAAAGTATTTTAATAACAAAGTTACACAGTAAATTATTTTAAGAAAGAAAATCCCTGATTTAATAAGAGCCCAGAATAAAGATTTGAGCACTTTAGTGCCCTGCTGTCCAATAATGTTACCGGAACCTTTTTTGACATTTCTCCTTTTGTGTCAGTGTTTGTAGGTGCATGTTATTTCATTATCTCCACGTGTGCTGTTTGAGGTTGTGATGGAAAGTATGAATTTAACAACACTTTGCTTTCGCGGCGGCTCAACAAGCCACCTTGTCTCTGGGAGGTGTGTGGCTTTGTCTAATCTAATTTTGCTTTGCAGCTGCCTTGGTCTCTGACGTCAGCTCTTTGTGCTTCAAAGGCGAAACCACAGAAACTGTGTGACAGGGAAATATGGAAAGAGTTATTCTGCTACAAAGAATCTGTGGCCCCAAGCAAATTCATAATTTTCACACTGATACGCTGAAGTCAGTGTCTTTGCACTTAGTGCTTTTTATAGCTTTTTGAAATATTCAGAGGAGACGTTCTTTCTCATTTGTCACATCAAATGACCAAACTAATCTAAGGAACATTTGTAAACCTACAATGGACAATGAAAGTATATAAAACAGAGAGTCTCTCATATTGTTAAGGCCCTTATATACTAATGGCAAAGTTCTTTTTCGTTATTCGCTTAGGGGTAAAAATAAGTTCAAAATATGTGACCAGCGATATACTGTTAGCAAACATCACAACACCCCCCACACCGCTGAGAGCGCCATTTAGATGAATATGCTTTTCTCTCAATAACAAAATAAACTAAAATAGCACTGGTGAGAAAACAGCAGTTAAGAAAGTATCTTGTTATAGCGATATGGATTTGTTTGCACCAGCTCTGCAATTTGCACATTTATTCATATACCACTTTATGTAATTTATGTACTCAATATTTATATGCTTTAAACCAATCAGCTTTATAGTATTAAATATGAAAAAACAGTGTGTGACCTCTCTAAGCAAGATAAGTTAAACATATTTCTGAAGAGATGCACAACATCACAAAGTCAGTACAAGGACGCTGAATGTAACTGTAAAGGAAGTGTTTCCTGTTCTGTGAATCAGTTGATATTCAGAGTTCAGCTGAATTCAAGAGCGACATGCACTTGTACTGAGATCTGCTTCTGATTAAAATGTGTCCTGATATGACATGAATATGGTCTTCTACTGTTAAGAAACAATACTGACTAATGAAACAAAACTCTTATTCTCCTGTATTGAATTCAGTTCACGTTTCTCCCATAAAAGCTGATACTAAGTATTAGTTAGCATCTTGGCATTATTAAGTCATAAAGGACAACATGGCTTTTATATTTCATTTTATTTTATGAGTGAAGAAAGGTTTTCACCAGTGAGGATCACACTAATGACAAATTCTCATACAAAAATGTACTTTCTAAGATGGTGTCATCCAAAAATTATAACATCAAATTAATTTTTTCCATTGAAAATCATTTGCATGAACATTAAACAAAGTATCAGTGATGGATTTACAATTAATTTGATCTAAAAAAAACAAACCATCTGCATTACAAAGGGGCGTATTTATTACAAAACAGTACAAAAGTGACACCCAGTCAAGCATTTTCCATTTAATATGCAGTTTGTCTGGATTTTCTATAATGATCATCTCTGGTTTGGGTTGGACTCTAAGATCACTAGTCAATAAGGAGAATAATTAAAGGCAGTTTAACTTAGAGTTGGGTTACAGTGTCCTTGCTCATTATAGGAACTTGAAACACTTTCTTGCTTCAGTGCTTTCAACCCCTAAAGGCAAATAACTGCAGTTAAAGCCAGGGACACTCAGACAATGTTCTGAGCAAGGCCAAGTCAGACTTGATGAACTACACCAACAATGGCAATTGTCAATCTCAGGTGCTTCTTACAAAAACATTTAATTAAATGAGTTCCTACGCCCCTAAACCTACCCGTCACTGGGGTTTAAAGAGATTGTACGAATTAGCCACCAATTCAGCAAAATGTAAAATAGTTATGAATTGCCGTGAGATTGTGTTGCAGATGCAGATGCTCACTGGGTTTCAATGAATTAAAAGAGTTCCTTGTAGAATAGACATTCCCAAACTACACCTACAATAATAACTTCGTCAAGTAGTGTTATGGAATTTCTCCATTGAAAAGGGAAGGAGAAAAGGAAATATAATCTCACTTAGCAGGAGTACAGATCAACTCAAGTCCAGCTCAAGTCACTGGACATCAGTCGTCTATAATGGAAACTCGATTAACAGCTACATTCTTTCTGGAGATTGAAGATGGATGTAGTTTGCACAATCAATATGGGTCATTATCTGGCAGGATACAGGCTGTATTCACAAATCAGGTTACTGTGTCCAATGACGTCCTATAGGTAATATGATCAGAGTAAGTGCTTTTTCATCCATCCATCAATCCATCAGTCCACCAATCCATCTATCAATCAATCCATCAGTCCATCAGTCCACCAATCCATCTATCCATCAATCCATCAGTCCATCAGTCCATCAATCCATCAGTCCACCAATCCATCAATCCATCAGTCCATCAGTCCACCAATCCATCTATCTATCAATCCATCAGTCCATCAATCCATCTATCCATCAATCCATCAGTCCATCAGTCCATTAATCCATCAGTCCACCAATCCATCAGTCCATCAGTCCACCAATCCATCTATCAATCAATCCATCAGTCAACCAATCCATCTATCCATCAATCCATCAGTCCACCAATCCATCTATCAATCAATCCATCAGTCCATCAGTCCACCAATCCATCTATCCATCAATCCATCAGTCCACCAATCCATCTATCAATCAATCCATCAGTCCATCAGTCCACCAATCCATCTATCCATCAATCCATCAGTCCATCAGTCCAACAATCCATCAGTCCACCAATCCATCAGTCTATCAGTCCATCAGTCCACCAAATCATCAGTCCATCAATCCATCAGTCCACCAATCCATCAGTCTATCAATTCATCAGTCCATCAGCCCATCAATCCATTAGTCCACCAATCCATCAGTCCACCAATCCATCAGTCCATCAGTCCATCAGTCCATCCATCCATCCATCCATCCATCCATCCATCCATCCATGGGGATGATGGAAAATATATATAAAGATAGTGCTTTATCCCTCTCAAAAATGATTAAAGGTACCCAAAAAAATTAGTTTAATATGCAGAGTCAGCTATACATGATCCATTTATAGGTTAATTTTGTTGAAAACTATAAACTCCATGTCTGTGACATTATAAAAATTCCTATTTTGAGCAACCTGCAAGTCCTATCCACCTCTTTCATTCACATCATATCTAATTGTGAGACTAACTTTGTAAACAATCAGCGAAAGGTTCGATCTATGAAATACAATAATAAGCATTTTTAAAAACAGGCTACAATCAGATGACATTATTTTAATCACCCTTCAACCATCAATTATTAAAAGGAAATTTAAGTGTAAAAGCATTATCAAATTACAACAGGCAGAACCGGATTTTACCAAATGCAACATGTTCCTGGATCAACATCTTTGTTGATCCCGGAACAACATTCCAATCAAACAATCAGATTTGAGGGACAAGTTTACAATATAGGTCAAGTTTAGGCTTACAACCAGGGTTAGGTGCATTAATTAACTGAAACATTTCATTAACTGAAACATTGAATGAAAATATTTCAAAGTGATTTCTGTGATTTTGAAAGATTTACCTTTAGAATCACTGCTCATATGGATTAGAAGTGAAAAGGGGAGACAATTTCCATGTGAAAACAAACTTGGAAAGAGACGTGAGGAAAAGAGAAAAGTAAAGAGACGTGATTATGCATTCCTGTGAATTATTCATGGGATATATCATAAATTAAATTGGGAGAGTACACCACAAACGTGCAGTGTATGTTGTCTTTGTTTTTTTACTGTTACAGTGGAATACAAAGGAAAACAAATCGAAGAATACAGTGACTGAAAAAGAATACAGTGACTGAAAAGAGATCTTGCCATAGATATTCTTGTTATACCATGTCACTTTAAAATACCAAGTGTTACGTTATTCTCCTGACATCTGAAAATGGAACATGAAGGAAATGTTTACAGCTCAATCAGTCAAACTGACAGATAAGGATTATTTGGAGCATAACCTTATGATTTTAAATGACTTGTTTCAGTCTTTAAGTGGAACTTCCCCAAAGCGGAAGTGCCTCCCATAATCTAAAATGCAGTAGGCTCGTTAGGAAAAAGGTGGATAGAACAATAATTCATAATCGACCAATGGAGTGAGTTGGGGGTGTGGCAATCTGTGTCTACACTGCCGGAATTCTACAAGAAGAAGAAGAAGAGAGCTAGTGCAAGATGAGTGTTTGTGGTTAAAAAGTATATAATTTTTTTTATTTTTATATTTTTTTTTTAGAAAATGACCGACTGTTTCACTAGATAAGACCCTTATTCCTCAGCTGGGATCGTGTAGAGCGCTTTGAAGCGACATTGAAACTGCAATTTAGATCTTACACCCATTGAACCCCACTGAAGTCAACTATACTGAGAAACACCCTGGAATGTTTTCGTCAAAAACCTTAATTTCTTTTCGACTGAAGACAGAAAGATATGAACATAATGGATGACATGGGGGTGAGTAAATTATCAAGAAATTTTAATTCAGAAGTGAACTAATCCTTTAAAGTCACTCTTGAGATCCGTCTTTTTGGTGCTTTCTTGTAACCATTCTTGAAGTTGTTCTAACATATGCTTATTTTATTTCTGCAGTTCTATTTGGTGGGGGAAAAAAATTCTCTAAACATTAATAAGCTTACAATATATGTCTGCTGGTAAAATGTTTCATTTTTTATATTTTATGCATGATTTAGCAACATAAAACGCTGTGATGTATGATATAATTTCATTTATTTGCTAATGGACTCTCTCGCGAAGAAAAACATTGCTGATTGCTTCATTGAAGTGACGATAGAGAGAGTTCACCTTTGCATTATCAACAAATACGCCCGGGATCAAGCGATCCATTTCAGCCGAGCCGACAGAATTTTCCATGGATATGTAGTCAGGTGAACTGTACTGTGAGACTAAAGGTGCGCTTATAGCTCATATAATCATTAGTGTTTGAGCTAAAAGGGGTTAAGGTCAGGCTTCCTACTGAAATTTTAGACTGACAAATGGAGTAAATGACTATGGGGAAAATCGAAGGCAAAGCAGATTTTAATGGAACATCACTCAAAAACTGTACAGGGTCTATGTGGGTTTGTTCACAGTCACGACAGCCACGTTTAACATAATATAGGCTTACTTCTAAGCCTCATTGTCTCTAATAGTGTGTTCTGAAATGGAACATTTAAGACCTAAATATGTTGCTTTACTTGCACTTAGGCTTAAATTTGAAAAATAAAGGCTTAAAGCCCCAGAGGTTCAAAAGCCTTCCTGTGTCACAAATCAACCTTGTCTATCAATGCCATCTTTGCTTTTAGATGTACTTTGAAAATAAAGCTTAAATGCCAGAAGATATGAGAACACGTCAGAGGTTTTTAAAGAAGGATCTGTTATCTGCTGATCGGTTAAATATATAAATAAATAAATAAACAAACAAACCCCTGAGTCACATATTAAAAGAAGGGTAAGATGTCCCCAACTGGGGTAAGAAGCCCCGGATAAACTTTTACAGAATGTATAAATGACTTTTGATATAATTCTTATTAATATTTAGATATTTTTTCTTAAGTCTCATTAATGCAAAATAATAAATTAACTGTTCTGTTTAAAATTTTATTTTGACAATTTAGTTGATAATAAATGAATAATCGATGACAGAATCCCAGTAAAAGAGATTCATCGGAAAAGTAAAATAATTCTATGACTAATGTACAGGAATATTTACATATTTAACTGCCCATAATTTAATTGAGGATATATAGTAGCAACAATATCAATGCAAATTTATTGATTTCACTCAGCTCACTTTAACACTTTACATTACAAGAAGGTTTCATTAGTTAACATTAGTCAACTACTTTAGTTAACATGAACTTAAAACAATAATTCTACAGCATTTATTAATTTTAGTTCATGTAACGTTCAACATTTTCTAATACATTATTAAAGTTAAAAATTTGTTAACATTAGTTAATGTACTGTGAACATGAACAACATTATTTTTATTAACTAACATTAACAACGCACAGTCTTTTTACTTCAAAATAAAAACTAGAACTTTTATTTGCATAAAGGTATTGGACAGTATTCATATGTATGAAAGATATGTTATTGCTTAAAATGCTATAGTCAGCCCTCGTACTCCTCTGTGTCGCCCCCTATCTGTTGTGTGTGGATTCGCGGCACTAACTAAATCTCCTCAATTACTACAGGATTGATGTTTTGGTTCTCGTACGAAATTTCTTTCCGCTCAGTACACTTGCATGAAGCGAATGACTTATTTTCAGTTAATCTGTGGACCATAAAACATCAAATGGTTTAATATTTGAGTGGACTTATTAAAAAAAAAAAAAAGAGCTTATTAAAAATGTGTTTAAAAAAAAAAACTAATAGGCTACTTAGGGCGGTCTGTATAACTTTTTTTAAAAGAAAAAGTTTAAAAGCTGTATATTGAATTGTCTCACTTCCATTATTAGTATATAGAATAATACATGTCATCTAAATATTTCTATACAATAAAAGTCAATTATTTAATTTACAGTAGGCCTATATTTTCTTTACAACTTTATACATGGAATCTTTATATTTAGTGAAGAGGTCCCTCGAAAAGGTATCATTATATTTGGGAATCCTTGACACGATAAATGTAACTGAGAACATTATAGTCCGCAACCAAACACTTCTCGAAAAAAAAATGCAAGCGGGAACTCCAAACGAAGCATTGAAGTCCGTTTCCTCATAGTTACTAGTGCGAGCTTGATGTGTGTGTGTGTGTGTGTGCGTGTTTGTGGGGAAAGTGGGTGTCGCTGTGTTGAATAATTATACGAGACAAGGGAGGCATTTTCTGACTGGTGTCTTCACAGAGGACTGAACAACTCCAGGTCTGAGGACTGCTGTGATTTCACCTGCAGTGAGGGTCCCGTGAACGGATTTGATCTGGAATTTCGACAGGTAGGACCGGTCCAAATGTGGATATAATGTATCCAAACATACATTGTCTCGAGATCCTGAACTCTTAAGTGGACCTATGATGTTCTGTTTACGAAGAGACGCGAAGGGTGCAAGCCAGCACAGAAGCACCGCGCGCTGTTGTTGTCTGAGAAATGATAACAAATGAACGACTCGGAAAGGAACATGGTTGAAAGGACCAGTAAATTTCTGTTGATCGTCGTCGGATCGGTCTTCTTCATGCTGATTTTGTACCAGTACGTGGCGCCCGGGGTGATAAACTTCGGCTCCCCGCACGGGTACCTTCTCGGCGAAGAGGACATGACCATTTTCCCCACTCCGGATCCGCACTATGTGAAAAAGTACTACTTCCCTATTAAAGATCTCGAGCGCAACATCGATTTCGAAATCAAGGGGGAAGACGTGATTGTGTTTCTCCACATCCAAAAGACCGGCGGGACAACCTTCGGGAGACACCTGGTCCAAAATGTTCGACTGGAGCTTCCGTGTGATTGTAGACCGGGCCAGAAGAAGTGTACTTGCTACCGTCCGAACCGAAAGGAGACCTGGCTGTTCTCCCGGTTCTCCACCGGCTGGAGTTGCGGCTTACACGCGGACTGGACCGAGCTCACCAACTGCGTCCCGGGAGTTCTCAACAAAAAAGAGAGCAAGTCGAAAAAAATGAGGTGAGTTTGTTTGTTTGACCCTGCAAGTGCTGAAAATCTCACGGTCAATGTCGCGAGGAGTTTAAATACCTCAAAAATGTGTGAAACTCTCTGGGTTTATCGTGTATTTCTGTGTAAAATCGCCTCAGCAAATCTCCAGTCGTGCGTAAACAACCGACTTTCTGTACTAGTTCTCGCTTATAACCGTTCAGGTCGCTGTTTACCCGGTCAAACTCACGGTATCAGATTCACTTGTTCTGTTGGTACCGCGATATCGCTTAATTTTTGTTTTATTTACAGCTTCGGGGCGGGATGGGGATCCCCTTTTGTTTTACTGAAGTTATGTGAGAGTTGAAAGGGACATTCCACGGCTTTTCCCCTTTGAAAAAAGTATTTTAAGTTATTTTTTTTAAACACTTTATCAGACAAACAATATTATTTAGATGGCTAATTTTCATCTGTAGTAGTCCCTTGAACATATATATATATATATATATATATATATATATATATATATATATATATATATATATATAGCCATATTGGCATATACGTAGGCTATATATTGTAATATGTGACCTCTTTCTAGTTAAATTAGCCATTACTAGTCTTGTGTTCAAGGTAGTGACACATCACATCGTTTCTTAGTAAGATTTATTTTTATGTTAATTTTTTTAAGCAGTTGTTTACCATATGTATCATGGTAATAGGACTGACTATTTAAGGCTGAACTGACGACTCATTTGACACTTGTCCTTAAAGTGTTCACATCCTGAAGAGATGACGTCATTGTGACTTTCTTTTTAAATTATTATTATTAATAACGGAATAGTACATCATTTAGTTGACGCTTGTATTTAGTCTTCTGAATTTGACCTCAAGTAAATTGTATTACTCAGTAGTAGCATCAGTCTTTCTCATTTATTTATTTATTTTTTATTTTTTGATGAAAGTGGTATCACATTGACTGCCTTTTCAGAACCCACTGCTTTCAGTTTGGAGTTTTAACTCAATTATACGCCCCCCATTTCTATCCTGCACGTCATTCCTCCACGCTGACCACAAAATGAAGTGTTGTGTTTATTGTCACAATGACTAGAAAACCCAAAGCAGTTTCAGATTATACACAAGGAAGCTCTCCAACTGTGTAACCAGTTAACCAGTCAGACGCACCGTGGGGTCTGTTTTTGCAGGCCTGCAGGGAGAGCTGAAATAACATGCTGATATCTTGCTATTCTGGACAACTTAAGATGTCTTTCATGACTTCTGTGTGCATTTCAAAATCTCTGGCGCTAAATGTGATAATGGATACTGTGACTCATGTTTCAGAGTTACTAAGCGCAAGGAAAAGTCAACCTAGAACTTGCCTTTCCTTTCACTCTCCCAGGTGGTTTTCTAAGGATTTTTTTGACCCGACCAGAGAACTTTGTGAAATCATAGACTGAGCATTCCAGTGTACTTTTAACAAATGGCCAGTTAACCTCTTAAACATCTAATTGACATGATGTTTGAAAAAGAAAAAAAAAAAAACTGCACTTTTCACTAAAAACCTTCTAGATCCACAGGTATCGCAACTGTTGAATGGCCACATTCTGTCAGCTGTTGGCTAGGCTGATGAAAATGGGGAATTTTATGGATGGTTATGTCCAATAACTGAAAGAGGGGGTTTAAAAGCTAGCCCAACTAGCCTAATAGGTATCCCGCTGGCTGAGTGCATCACACATGCCTTGATGCACAGGCCTAAGTGACTCGCACTATAGAGAGCCATCGGTTGTTACTGGCTAATCTCAACGGCCCCACGCCGTCAGCCAAAGTTACACTTAAACGAGTAGAGCGCCGTTCACACTGTCCTGCTGTTGACGTGTTTTCAAGATGGAATCACCATGTGTTCAGTGACTACAAAGTGCTTTATAGTACACAATTCACTGGGATTTATACAGAGATAATGTGACTCTGTCGGAAGGTTAAAGGGATAGTTCACCCAAAAATGAAAATTCTGTCATCAATTATTATGTCGATTCCAAATCCGTAAGACTTTCATTCATCTTCGGAACACATTAAGCTTTTTTTTTTTTTTTTTTTTTAAGTTAAATCTGAGAGATTTCTGTTTCTCCATAGACAGCTACGCAACTGACACTTTGACGCTTCAAACTGTTCACAAAGAGATCGTAAAACTAATGCAAATGTATTGAGCGGTTTAGAGCGCTTTATATGGTGAACATATTTAATTTAGGCGCTTAATCACATATATATAAACATTCATCTAATCACACATCAGTTGTGGTTGACTGAAGCTCAAGCATGTTCGCTTGATGTGCGAGAACCAATGAGGTTCATTCTTGTGTGGATAGAAAAGCAGAAATTACATGAGGGTGAGTAAATGATGACCGAAATGTCATTTTTGGGTGAACTATCCCTTAAAGGTAAAATCTCCAGAAAAGTTTTACTAAAACTTGTCAAAAAGGGTAAATGCATATTAAGAAACATATATATTTACCTTCTAATGAAATTTCGGTTATCAAAAAGTGTTAAATAAATTCAGATTTCTTTTTGCCATCATCTAATGCTCAATTGTAAATCTTTAAAGAACTTTATTTTTATAAAAACACTTATGAGAAAAATCTCAAATGAATGTCAATCTCACTGTTCTAGTAGCCCATCTATCTATCTATCTATCTATCTATCTGGATGACTATTGATTCAACTAGTTCTTGAACCTCCTTTAATGGGTTTTATGGTGGGGGCAGGAGCTTGTTAAGATTATCATAAACTCCACAGTAAAGGCTCATTATCTGTTCTTCCCCAGGGTAACGTCTCAATGACATAAATGTGTGTGTGTGTGCTCTGATGAGAGAAGGCGAGCAATTTGACTCTCAACCAGAAATAGAATAAGGTTAGTTGCACTTGAGGAAAATGTAACTGATAGTTAGGATGGGGTCTGTGCACTACTGAATTAACATTGTATGCAGTTGCATGGAGAGGTGTAGTCTAAATGACAGGTCAACAGCTTTAGCTTCATGACTCATTTGAATTGCCTTTGTGTCTGTCTATGCATACTTTGTGTATATTGTGTTAGTAATACAGGATAGGCACGTACAAGTTAGTTAAAGCAGGACAGCTCAGACAACCTTTAAATATTTAAGCAAACTCAGCAGATTTCACAGTGTGTCTGTAAAGAAAAAAACACAATTTGTCATTTTCTGAGGAAAATGTAAGCTGTATGAGTGACCAAAACCTGCTGCCACAATGCAAGCTTGATGAAAGGGTGGTTGCGAAGGCGTTTTGGGTGGTTTCTAGGTAGTCCAAACCAAAAGAGCCCATCTGCTGGACTCTGTGCTTGAATTTAAGTCTATCCTTTTTCCCCGCTTTATTGTTCTGAGGGAATTTGTAAAGCTGATCAATTTTTTACTAAAGTTTAATACTTAGCGAGTTGAAGACTGTATTCTGTCCCCCGCTTAACCCTTCACCCACACACCATGTTAGTTTTCACCTGAGCAAACAACTATTGACAGCTTTAAGTCCAATCTGTCTGTAGCCCTTGGCAACAGACTGTTTACATCGTCTGCATGTCATGAGAGTTGCTTATCTTAACGATTATGTAGGAAACTGCTGTTAAAATGCAGGGACGGCATCCATAAACCTTACCATTATCAGATAATTAGATTACGTTGCAGTAATGTTATTTATTAGTCTATATGTTACTTAAGTAGCACCACACCTCTCTAGTCTCTGGGCTGATGTGCGGCTCAAAGTGGAGATGTGATGAAACGCTGCCTGTCAGAGATCTGGATCAGGCGGGATGGTGACATAGATTTAGACAGAGCTGCTTTTGTGCTAAATTTGGGTCTCGGGCTCCACTGGGAACTGTTCAGGGATATTATGTCTAGGTAAGGTCTCTTTGTAGCTTGAATCATTATAAGAGGATTTGTTCTGGACATAAATGCTGATAATCAGTACAGCAGATCTTCAGCCTGATTTTCCACCACAGCTATTATGAAACTAATGTGCTGCGAGGGTTGATTATGAATTGCTTTGCTGTATTCGTGGTGCATGGTAAATATTTAGCCCACTAGAGTCAAATGGCTATTTCTGGAAGACTTTCACTGACTAATAGCTTTCAGTCGAGGATGTACTGTATGAATAAAGCGCGTTGTCTATTAAAACTAAAGGTGACTCTAATACCTGGAGAAATATCTGTTGGCCATTTTTAACTAATTTAAAATGATTTCATCACTTAAGTTTAGCTTTAAAATGTCAAAATGAAAATTCTGTCATTTATTCTTACGTAATCATAACATTTTTATAATGATATATTAATTTTTTTGTGTGTGTGTGTTTAGGTTTAGTGTAGAATTGAGGTGGGGGGTATATATTTATTTATTGATTAGCTTTTTTTTCCGTAAGTTCAGAGTCTGTAAGATTTTTTTTGTACTGTTTTTGAAAAGTATTTTATGCTCACCAAGGCTTAATTTATTTGATCTAAGATACAGTAAAAATTACAAATTAAAATAATTGTTGACACTTGCTTTCTGACACTTGTGTATCTGTGTAAGCGCTTGGTGAAGAGCGTGAAAGGTTTCTATTTACATGTTTTTGAAGTGTTTATCATTGTAGCCAATCACAGACATATCTGAATACAATGGCCAATCAGAGGTGTTTAAGAATCCACTCAACAGTGCTCAAAATGCTAGGAAGAAATGCTAGTATCATCAAATTTTTTAAAATTTCAATTCAGTACCGAAGTCGGTACTTTTGACAACCCTATTACAAACAGATATTTATGATCTAAATATAATATAAAAGATTCATAAAGATTTTTTATGCCAGTTTTTTGAGCCTTCTAAAAAAAAATTGGGCACTCCTAAGACATAACATAATAAATTGTTTTGTAGTTTGTTGTTGCATGCAAAAAATGTAGTAATGATGTAGTTTTGGCATCTACCAGGGCCTAACTGCTGAACATAACCAGCCAAAAATTAAAACGATAAGCAATAAGTGTGTTTCCATTACTCTTAAAATTGCGCAAATTGAAATTCCGAATTGAAAATATGCTCAATGCAAACACATAAATTTTGCAAAAACTCCTCTATATCGCAAAAAATTTTACGCTCACATGAGGGGGTTTTTCAGGCAATTCGAAAAAGGATTATTTCACAAAACTGCAATGGAAAATTCATCTGCCGTATGTAGAAAGTTGATCATTAGCGTGGTATGTTTGAACTGAGGATGAGACAGTTCTTTACTAAAAATAAGGACAAAGAAATGAATAACAAGGAAATGCCACAATTTATCAAGACCTCGAAGCAGATAGGAGGGAGAAACACCCTGAAATGCCTCATACGTGGCCTTTCCCAAGTACAAGGGGCTTTCCTTGCCATAAATGCTTGAATAACACCCTTTCGTCTCCTACGATTAAAAATAATGGCTAGTTTGTTGGATGGGATGTACGTAAACCTACCAACATCCGTCGCAATAGTTTTTATAGTATATAAAATAGTTTCTAAATGTATGGTTTATAATAGTTTTTTTTATCAATATTTAGAAAATCTAAAGTAGAATAAGAGTTTTTGCGCAAATCTGTAATGGAAACGCAGCTAATAAAACGGAGGGGGTCGGGATCAAAGGTTATAAATAGACTCACAATGGGTGAATCCTCTTTGCCGCACTGGTGTGATCTTGAAGAAGGTGTGCGGACTGGTAATAATAGTGGTGCTGGCTGCAGGATGTGATTTACTGTGAGCCAGAGAGACAGGACAGCAGCCTGTGAGGGAACAGGCCAGCGGTAAGCCACTAACTACCTGTCCGCAGAGACAAATGAGGGCCAAATTCTCTCAGACTTTCCCCTGCTCTTATTTTTTGTTGTGCTCATTGCCTTCCTCGCTGTATCTACTCCTCTTTCTTTCCACTTCATAGCTTTATCTCCCTATTCTTTTCTGCAAACATGACTGAAGTGTCTTCTTTAATGTGAAATTGCACACTTATGACCATCTTCTTTTGTGTTGATTGAATAGTAAAATAATACTTGCACTCTAGAGAAATGTATAAAATTGTGGTTACCTGGCATGTGAGTTTAATACAGAGGTTTGGTCCACTTTAAGGCATGGATTTTTTGTAGCAGGCATGAAACTGGATGAGCTCTGGATGAGCAGTGGTCTGTAGCGGCGATGAGAAGCAGGAGGTTCGTCGCTAAATTGAATCAGATGTTGTCAGGCTGTGATGGCTCACGGTTCGGTGAGAGCCACTCAGACACACTTTGGAGGTAATTGGAGGACTTTTCAGTTCAACCTCACTTGTTCTTTCGTTGATTCATCTTAAGATCTTCCATACCGGTGTAGAGCTGATATTATTCTGATGTTACATAGATATCACACATTCAGGCTCACTTCTGGCCCTCATGGTCTTGAAGTCTCGTGTTGAATTTAAGTCCACATTGGAGCACATTCATTGCAACAACCAAACTGTTTAATTTTTATGTGACATTTGACGTAAATTGGACACAATTCTTCCAGTAATGTGGAAGATATAGGGTTGTTCAGACAGCGAGACAAAAAAAAATCTTTTCTCTCAAACTCAAATCAGTTTCGTTTTTTTGTAGTCTGAACAGATATTGTTATTTTTGTTAATGCATCTCATTCTGAACAATCTAACTGGATTTCATGTGTTTTTTTTGTTTTATGTAGTCTGACGCAGTGTAACTAATCTAAAACCATAAGTTTTTTTAAACATTACTATTACAAACAAACTATTTTTAACTTCATAAAAACATTGCAAATCCTACCCTTTCCCTTTTTTATGATGCTTACTATGTATTGGATTTGGTAACTTGACCTCATGAAAAACATAATCCATGGCGCTCCATCAGTCGCACATTTCTGGGTCATTGCACGTTGAATTGGCTGTGGTGCTTGCAAAGTTTGAAGCCTTTGATGCTTGTGCACCTGAACTTTGGGACGTTAGTTGTGTCAGTGGCTGCACATTGAATGATAGCATAGCGCACGGACATGTCCCTATGAGCTGGGACAGCCTTAGTGTGTTAATCCAATCAGATCAGCGGGGGATTAGAGGCCGTTGTCTCCAAAGAAGACCATGGAGTTATGCTAATCTCTTTAGCGATGTGTGCTGGGGCCAGAGCGTCTCTCATGAGGTGGAGACCGACAAGTTGGTTTTGGTGTTGACAAGTGGTAATTTCAAACAAAAGAGAACATCCACGATGATGTAGCATCTTTTTGGATCATGTTACGTCTTAAGGCCAATTCCTTCTACACTGACAGACAGCAGTAACAGACACTTCATCTGTTTTTTTTCGGATCAGTGTGTTACCCGTGTCGGCGTCTGTAGGCATTAGTCAGTACTTGTTTTAAGCAGTTGACCCATCGCAAATACCCGCCCTCCTTAGTTACTGTTGGTTTGTCTGACAAGCCATGGCGCTCTCACGCCACACATCATGTTCTCACAGAGTGAAAAATACATCACGGAGCAAAGAGGACACTGACAATCTCTTCCTACTAGTAATAAGAATGAATTAACATTAGAAGGTATGTTGTTTCAACTGCAGAAACGCATCAACATTTTCAACTCAATCAATCAAACTCCTGGCAAAAGGTGAATCGAACATGTTGATTTGGTGTTTTTCAGGTCTGAGAAGTGACATACTGTAATCTGGTGATTGTCTGCATTGGTCGGCGTTTATAGAAATTGGTTTAATTTATTAGAAAATAATAAAAAGATACCGGAACTAAATGATGTTCCATTTCAGGCTCTTTTAATGATTTAGCAACATATAACACAGCCAGTGTAGTTTGATTTCCAAATCAATGGATATAATGAGTCTGTTATTTCTAGTGATTTAGAAACATACAAAACATGCATACAGTGCAACCAGTGTGGCCCAATTCTCAAAGAAATAATTCTACACAGTCATTATTTGAGTTTTGTGTTGTTTTTTGCTTTTTGATTATCATTTGACAATGTAATTGCATTTTTTCCCCAATGTTTACTTATCAATAAGAAACCAAGAATGCCAAGAATCATTCCTGGAATCATTCCTGAAAAAACAGAATCAAATCGGAACCAGAGCCATTAAATTCTTTACATTTTCGATCCCTGCAGTGTCACTGAAAATGCTTAATCAGGCCTCGGTTTGAACAAACTTGAAAGTCTTTTCTTAAATATGAAACACTTGTCTGTGCCACGCCGAGCAACACTTTTATTTCTTATTCAGCATGAAAGTTGAAATTGATGCTTACAAATGCGTCACACTTTTAATGGCAAAAAGTCCTGCTCGAATACGCCCTGCGCTGCCTCAGTGACTAGATGACTGATGTTCACATCATTTGCCGGGACTCAGTGCTGTATGAAATTGAATTCAGGGAAAGCGAAGACCGCAAGATGGGGATTTAGTAGCTGATCATTGTGTTCTACTAGGGAGAGAAATGTTATCAGTTACTCCCTTCGAGAAAATCGGGCTTAAACTGCAAACATGCACAGACTTCACCACACAGGAAGTACATGAAAAGTCACCGGTCGATCTGTCAAATAAGTGATTAGAGGAGTTTCTCATGATCGTTGTTCCTGTCGTCCTCATCTAGCATCAAGGACGAGAGGGGGATGAGAAATTCTTGTGTTGGAGATTAATGACAGTTGCGCTTTTTTCATTTTTAATTCAATCATTTTGCCGTGGACTTTGATTTCCTAGGCCTCCTTTGTCTCGCTGTGTGAGATGTCTGCATTTGAATGACATCTCACTTAGCTCGTCAGATCTATACCGGTGCGCTCAGGAAATGGGCCGTCCTGTCGTCTTGCACTAGATTGATGCTCTACAAGGGCAAATTACAAGGTAATGAGTGGTTTGCTGGAGACACTCTTTAATTATGGCCTGATGGTCTCGAGTGAGTCTGAAGGACAACTATGGATTATTGTGTGCCTGTTTGTGTGTGTCTGGATGACTCAAGTAGCAACTGATCACCGTCTTGCACTTTCTCCTATATTTTTAGTCGATTCCAAATCTGGAGGCCCATTTCAAGGCGGACTAATAATAGCCCAGGGTCCTATTATGACAATGACGTGCAGTCTGTCTCTTTCTACTGAACGGACGGCAGGGCGCAAGCAGACTGCAGAGATTCAGCTCATGCTAGCTGAGATACCCTCATTAAAACGTGCTCTTAATAAAACATGTGAAAACGGGTGATGAAGGAGAGCAGTTTGTGTGGGAACGATGACAGAATCAAAGCTGTGACCAAATGGTGGTTCCCTGTGGGATTTCATTATCGAATTGTCAAGCACATGTCAACATATTTGCACATGAACACTTAGTGGTTTGTGTGGGAGGTTTTTTTTGTTGTTATTGCTTTTTTGGGCTACATTTAGACGTCATTGGTGACACTGGGCAGCGCAAGCTGTGTTCTCATAATTGTGCCTGCACAGAATCTGCACACTCCCCCCCCCCCCACAGTTTGCTTCTTCAGTGAGAAGACATAGTATTGACAGGAAACTGGATTGTGCAAAGGATGTGTACCACAGTCAAACAACCATCGCTTATGAGCACCACTAGATTTCCTGATTCATTTTGATTCTGAGACACATTGTGAATCATGTGATCACATATATGGAATAATATATATATATATGGAAGCTTGTTTCCACCGCTAAACTAAAAAAAAAAAAAGGTAATTGCTATTTAATAAAAAGGTTAAGGTAATTGTTTAATCTCACAATTGCGTTTAGGGGTGTGCGATATTGACAAAAAAATGATATCTATTTTCTAAGATTTTTTTTCATGATTATCATTTTTTGATAATGATAATCGACGATGTTTTGCATCATTTGAAAATATTTTATTTGGCAAGGTAATTGACAGCGTTTGTTCTATCTTTCCATCTGTCGCTTTTTCTGTCGTAAGGAACTTTCTTGCTAAATGATTGTGTGTTTTTGTTTTTGCTGCGTCTGCTGCAGACGCGCCGTGTTCAGCTGACTCCTGAAGCTTTTCCTAATCCTCATATTAGGGCTGCACTATTTATCGCTTTAAAATCACACGCGGTTTGGCAAAGTCTGCGATTATTTAATGCGCAGCTTGTCAGAGCTGTATGGCTCAATGATCAGTAGTAAATGCTTCTCCATCTGAAAGCCAGAGGGCGCTTTAGCACAGGAACTCAAAATATGCCCTGCAGCGGTAGATAATGCGTCATATCGCTGTAGCTGAATAAACAAAAGATTGGAACCTTTGACTGAGTAAATATGAATAATAAACACACGACTGCCTTATTCTGTGTAAGAAGCCACATCATCTCAAAGAAGGATTCACAACTGTTGTTATGAAGTGAGTTTGGAGTGAAAACATTATATTAAATGTTGTCTTTTGTTGGACAAGATGTTAATAAATGCTTCTCATGTCTGGATAGATGTTTGACGTGCGTTGCTTTTTCAAATGTACATTATAAGTGACTCAAACTCGCAGTGCTTTCAGATGGATTAACATTTGGAGCCGTACTTTGACAAGCTTCTTCACAGTTTCTTCACTCATTTTAACTTTTGTCAAACGCCACATTCTGAATACACACACGCAGTAGTACTTATTATATACTTAGTTACAACACGCAGTGAATTCGTGAACACTTGCAGCGTTTTTCTAAAAATGAGTGAAATACTCTATGATTTGGCATATCGTTAAAACAACAATTACGACATTATCGCACACGATATATATCGCACAGCCCTAATTGAGTCTTATAAAGTCAGAATTGCATGATATAAACTCCCAATTTTCAGTTGAAATAAAGCTGAAATAAAATAAAAAATATAAATATGAGATGGACAAATTAACAATTTAAAGAAAATTAGAAATGTTGCTAACTATCTAAAATAAAATGCGTTTAAATACTAAACTTACAAAAATTATATCTGAAATGAAAATGAACTGAAGTTGACTATAAATAAAACAACAAAATAACTGAAAAATAATCCATTAATAAATACTGTTGTAGAATATAAATAGTACTAAAATAATTGACCAGTATATGTATAGTTCTGATTTCATACAGGCCAACCAACTGAAGGAAGAGAGTGTTGTAAAGGCGGTTCAAAGTGTGGCTTCTGCAGTGGGTAAGAGCCTGGATAATGCGCTATGGTGGAGAAGAGGTTGTCGCAGAGTTCCCCTATAGTTGTTATAGAGCAGCACGGTTGGCTCTGATTCATTGGATTCACTCTTTTTGCAGACGTTCACCTCCCACTGCCTCTAATACGCTCAGCCCGTCAACACATGTATAGTAATTCCAGGCTCCCTCCGGCTGCTTTCTGGCTTTACTGCTAGTCCTGGACACAGATCCGGCAAGACTGCATCAGATTGATTCCTTTTGCATGCCTGAAATCTTCCCACACCTCTGATAATGCCCTGAGAAGTGAGCTGGGAGAGATGCCTCTTCATTACCCCAACAGCGGGGCATCCGAACCAACCTGTGACACAACCGATTCTCAGCACAAACCGCATCTGTTATCCCAGAAGACGTTAAATAAAGAGAAAGAAAGGCTGAGCGTGTGGAAAACCGATCATTTGGCTTGAATCTAAAGGGTTTGGGTTTTCTTCCCCCTTGTTGTTGCTGAGCAGATGTCTTCAGCCAGAGAGAATTGGATTCTGTGAAATTTGAGCTGGCATTGTGTTATTAGACATCTGGATGCTGTTGCCTGATATTTGGCTGTGCTGCAGTTGAGGGCTTTAAACCAGCAAATTTTCGATTTTGAGCCTCTTGCACCCACCGTTGTAACATCTACACGCTAGAAGGAACATGAGAGATTGATGGAGATGGAGCATATGCTGGGAAAACAAAGGCTTAAACTCATATTTTGAAGGTTCACACCTAGCGGGATTGGGAGGGAGAGACACACACATCGCTGGAGATATTATTACCCATTTGTGGTACTATTTATACCTCAGCTGGGCCTGCAGAGCACTGAGGGGAAGTGAGGTCATATATGTTGAGATTGCTGGAGGCTGGTTAACATTCTCCCGAACATGTTTTATTTATTAATACTATGATGGAGGTCAGTAACAGGCGCTTTTCTTCACATATCCAGCATGGTTGAGGGGGTGGTGAGAGCACTGGCTCGCCTGCAGCGAGTTGAGGGATGTGGGTGGGTTTTGGTTTATGCGCTTACCTGGACATGGATCAGAAAGGCAACGGGCCGTACAGGCTTTCAGTGGTTTGGACCCGGGGTTAGGTTTGAGCTCTGAGAGCGTGCCCAGGGGTTGTTGTTGGTGTTGAAATTGAAGGGGGGAAAGAGAGGGAGGAGGGAGAAAGAGATAAATCTAGCCATGTTGATGAAAAGATTTGCATTGACCTCCAAAACTGTCTGTGAAGAGTAATTGTGGGAAAAGATTAGTGGTCTGCGGCCTCCCTTCAAAATCACACAGAGGGATTGGGTGCAAAACCATCTATCCATCTATCTATCTCTCTCTATGGCAGAAACATCAACAGGAAATCGTATATGCTATATATGGCAGTGCTATATATTATATTACATTACATTACATTATAATAATTATAGTTCAATTTCATGTTTCAAATATAAACTTAGCAGGGATTGAGAAAAGTATCAAGTCATTCTATGGAGTTTTGCTTCGTGTCACAAACATAAATAAATTTAAAAGAACATCTGAAAGGCCTGTAAATTACAAAACTTGCGCACTGTACATCATACCCGAGGGATGATGGAACACCACGTCGTCCACTTCATCTTCTCCTCTGTTCTGCATTATTCAGTCGTTTTCAATTAGGTAACAAAGTTTTTTTTGATGTAACTAAACATAGCACAGGGCCACTGGTCTCCAAATCAGCTAAAGGATTCAGGTTTTGCTTTATAATCTGTTCTTTTTAGAATAACAATCTCCAAAATGACCATAGAGGAGATTAAGTGAGTTTTACCTTTAGGATGCAGATGTTAAAGGGATTTGGACCAAGGAATAAAAATCGGTCATTATTTACTCGCCCACATGTCATTCCAAAAGCTGTATGACTGGCTTTCCTCTTGACCACAAATGGTACATTTTTTGGAGAATATGTTGGGCTCTCTTTTCTGTGTATTGAAAGTGAATCATGACTCTCAAGCTCCAAAATGACAGAAAAATGCACCAGAGGACCAAGTAGCTCCATATGTCTTTTGTGCTATATTCCAAGATAGCTTTGTGTGAGGAACAGACTGAAATATAAATTTACTATTTATCGTCTATAATAACCATTGTGATTGGATCTCAAGAATCAGATTAGTCTGTTTTTTGTTCAGATTTGTGTTTTTGTAAGGTGTATTAAAGAATGATTTGTTCACAATGTCAAGGTTTTTTCCTCTAAATAATGTATTGTAAATACTTGGTGTTTTTTGTCATTTTTGGGCTTGACTTTAAAAAGTGTGGTCAGGCTTTTTGTATAAAAGAAGTCATACATGTTTGTAATAACATTAAATTGATTAAAGGATAACATAAGGGTCTTTTTGATTAAATATCCCTTTAAGGAGTTTGAGGAAGACACAAGTTGTTTGTTGGTGGTGTGTGTTTGTTTAAATTTCTTGGTGGGGCCCTGAGCGTGGGTTTTTAATATGTCTGGATTTTTATTGCCATTGGGAAAGGCTGGAGCTTTTGTGAACTTCAGTCTAAATTGACAAGTAGATTAAATTTGTGGAATAGATGATGAAATGCTATTGCAATATTAATTTTTTCCTTTGTGCTGCCGATGGGTCAGGGCGCCCACCCACATATCTCGGTACGGCTTACTTGAGAAAAAAACTGTCGCAGATTCGTCACCTCACAGCTGTTCCTCAGAGGAAGAGAGTTCCCATAAACTGACGCACTTCTCTTCATGATCTAACCACTATTGAAGTTGTTCCTCGGAACAAAATGAAAAGAAACTGAGAGAACAAACATTCCCAGTGCAATAATATCCAGTCTTCCGTTATTAAATGTTCTGAGGTGTTGTCCTGTTATTCTATAATGAGTTTAAAAGGAGAAACTTGGGAACTTAATAGATTTAGGCAGTGCAGGAATCTTGCAGTATGGAAGCATGTGAAGTACGCTGGCCTGTTTGATGAGCATGATAATTGAATTGTTGGAAATGCAAATTCATTTCAATGGCATCTGCAGACAATAACAACTGCAAGAAAAAGAGATCCCACCTGTGGAAGCTGTGAGCATGTGTGGGGAATTGTGGGTAATCATTTCTATGCAAGCAGACAAAGACCCTTTGAATCTTTGCAAGCTTTTCAGTCTTTTCTCTCTGAACTAAAAGAAGTTAAGACCTTTCGTGTCCGTCAATCTTTTCTCTCCTTTCTCTCATTCACTCTTTCATTTTCAATAGATTTAGTCAATGTAGAAGTTTTTTTTTTTTTTGATTAGCAATACATTGATATTGAAATTGAAAAGTCGACTTGGTGTTTTCATGTTATGACTGAGAACCCTTAAATGGCCAGTATTAAAATTCTAAGCAATTTTGTCTAAATAAATTAACAATAAAATGCCAAAATAAACTGTTTTAAGTGCTACAAGTGAATTTAGGCTCAACAATATAATGTACAGTATGAAAATGGATATTCATTTTTAGATTCGTAAAAGATTGCATTTAGTAGTGTTATGAAATTGCTGTTTTTAAATGTTAGGCTACACTATAAAAAATTTTTTTCATGATTTATTGCAACTTTTTTTTTCTTTTGTCGAATCAACTTAAATAACATGTTTCAGATAACATAATATTTTGAGTTTCTGTTGATCAATCGCCTTCATTGTATTAACTTATTTTTAATTTCAATGAACTCGAAATTTTAAGGCAACCAAGTAACTTACTTTAAGTTAAAACAACAGTTGTTTTTGCAGTATAGCTTTAAGTGTGTAATTCTATCACGATGCCTTTAAGTTGGCTCTTTCATTGTTCGACTTGTTTGTATTTGTTTGAGCGGGGTTCTAGTTGGCCGAACACAAGTAAATCCAACCATCCATCATTCTCATCAGCCAAGCATGTCTTCACCTCACCAAGATGCCTGTTCCCCCTAAAACTCCTGAGTAGGTGCTTTGGAAAGTTTGTTCATTGGACAAAAAAAAAGTGCTGAAGGTGATTTTCCTTTTGAAGCGTAGCGGCCGCGGCTATGTACAGGCCTTTGCTGTATGATGACATGATTGAAAGCTAAACATGCAAGCTTTCTAGAAGATCAAATGATACTAGTTGCTTATCCCTAGTGCACATTGTTTTCCTTGCCTCAGCGCTGACAGAGGTTTGAATATGTTGGCAGGTGAAGTACACGTTGCAGGGCTTACACTTCAAAGACATTGGTTTATATCTCACACACTATTCCAGACTGTTTTAATGGCCACCGGTGGAGGAAACTGGATGTGATTTATGGGATGAGAGTGAAACCACTTGATTTACTTTGCTGCCTCTTACGTCATTTAGAAGGAACTCTGCTCCATCATCATTTTTTTTTTTCGCCAGTGTTGCATAGAGTTTGGCAGCCCTGTCGAAGCATGGTGACTGTGACCAGGGGATTTTTTTTTTGTCATAGTGTGTTCTGGTTTTTCCAAAGCATTATAATTGATGACGCAGCTCAGCAGGAATAAAACTGCTGATCTTTGCTAGTAAAACAGGATTGCGACAGAGAGAACTGTAAAAGAATCATGTCTTTCTTGCGTAGCTGGGTTGACTTCATTTTTTTATGGTACTACTGTGCGAAATGTGAAGCTCGGTCTGGTTTTATTTCTTTTTCAAGTGCATTTAAAGCATCCGTCCATCCCCAACATGGCACAGTACAATCTCTTTTAGTTATATGCTGAGCTCAGTGTTTACTCACTGCTTAAAAATGTAAATTAGTTTACATTTCTTTTTAGATTTTCATGTTTTTTAAAACTCATTTAAATAATCTTTAGCAAATCTCAAAATTAATGTTTATTTTGTACTCTACATTATAATTTTGTGAATGCTAAATTCATGTAAAATGATTGATTGTAGCTTGAGGAAGGTTGATTAAATGAAATGTTGCTCATTCAAATATTTTGTGATGTTGCAAATGTGCACTCGAAAAATTGCTGGGTTTAAAAACAAGCCAACCCGGGGTAAATTTTTGACAGAACACATGTTGTGTTAAAGTAACCCAGCAAGTTGGGTTTTACAATTTCTTCAAATTCTGCTCATAATGCTCATAAAGCTGGGCTAATTTTGATTATTGTGACTCTCGGTTAACTGGACACACGGGAGCGTTTGAAAGCAGGCGTCTATCAGGATATACTAGGATCTGCGGATAGATGCCTGAGTGTCAAAGATGTCTATTTACAACATGTTTTTGAAGCGTTGATCATTGTAGCCAGTCACAGAAATAACTGTTGAGCGCTTGAACACAATGGCCAATCAGAGGTATTTAAGAATCTGCTCAAAATGCTAGGGGGAATATAGTAACATTTTCAAATTTCAGTACCGACTTAGTCAGTACTTTTGACAACAAAACTGCAGAGGATTTTAGCCTGTACAGTAATTATTTGATACAAGTGTATACAAACCTTAAATTATTCAGGAAGATCACCTCAGGAAGTTTTCCCTCAGGCCAGAAGAGAATGCAGTTTAATCCAGTTTGGCAAGCCAGCTGTTGGTTACTACAATCCAGCAGGCTGTGTAGTTAACCCACTTAACCCACCATTGGGTCACTCACAAAACTACCCAACATAATGACCCAACAGGCCAAACCCAACAGTCTGGGTTAAAAAAAAAAATTAACCCAGCAAATTTTATTGTGGTTACTCTGCTAGGACACCTGTGCAAACTTTCAGAAAATCACGTGTGAGTGCTTGCGTTGGTTTATGTTGCGTGTGTGTTCAGTACAGGATGCAGTGGTCTGGGTCCCTCTGTGCTAGTGAAACATGAGGTGATCCGTGATTTAGTGTGTCAGTTATCACCTTCTGTGTCCCAAGTAGCTGTTGCCCAGATGGCCTTGTCGTTAAGAGGTGTAAATTACACATTTAAATGGAGTCATCCCTGAACTCTGTATGCGCATACATGTCTTTTTAAAATGAGATGTTCATCATGCTATTGCTCACATTATGAATGAAATGTTCATAAAACTCTGACAAATAATAATTGGAGATGTCTGCAAAGCTTTTATTTGGCATTTTGTGCCATGTCACCAGGCATTTAGATGGTATTGGTCCTCTTAGTGAGCTTTTGTGTGTATGTGTGTGTACATGTGCACAAAAGAGTGGGTGTACACTCATATATATGTGTGTTTGTGCTGATCCTAATGCTGGCAGCTGCATCCTCATCATTTACTAGGGTCAGCAAACCCTGTGAGTCTTTGAATGATGGCTTTAGCCTTCTTTAGCAGGTGTTTAATGGAAGAATGAGCCAAAGCCTCCTTCCCTTTACCTTCAGTTTCATTAAACCCTCTGACCGGAGCTTTTAACAGCAGCTGAGAATGGATTGAATAAAGCCGGAATCATATTTAAGCATCTTTTAGGGAAGATATAGCCTTTTAAAGCATTGAGAGGGGGAAAACGGCTCATCTGGGATTCTTCCTAAAGGTTTTGGGTCAAACAGGATTTACAGAGGGTCCTTCTCAGGACTGCTTTGAGCTTTCTTTAAGAACATAAGACGTTTTTATTTTCCTGTTTCTTTGGCAAACTTGCTATAATATGATTGTGTAATATCATATAAATTTAATGTTAATGCAGCAATGTTGTGTGAAATTTGATTGTCTGCTACCCTGAACTCTGAATAGACCGTTTGGCCCTGAGAGAAGAGGTCAGAACAAAGCATTCACATGCTAACCAACTGCTTTTCAGTTACACCCAGTATTCCATACTAATGGTTTGGGTATCGATTATAGTTGTCATGTTAAGAAACATCAAGGGACAGGGTTATTTTTAAAAACAATTAAAATTCAATGATGGCTGAAGGGTCTTCCCCTCACAGCTGTCAATAATCAAACATGGTTTGGAAATGGGTCTGTGAAAGACAGAAAGTCAATGGAAAGCTCTTTACCGTCATGTGGTCAATTAGTAGATGCATGCTTTGTTTTTCCATTGGTCGAGGAATGCTGGTAACCTTTAATGGTTTGTTTACATTTGCCCTTTAAGTTTTACAGGATTATAGGCATGAAAAAGCATTCACAATGTATGTAACTTGTGACATTTTTAAGTGAAACATTTTACATTTTGGCAGATCCTTTTCATCCAAAGTAACTTACAATGTAATGTGTTCACGGTGTATTTTTGTGCTTTCTTGGAATCAAACCCATGATCTTGGATCATTGTTTTTCAGGGGGAAAAAAAATAAACATCATTAAAGCAATTTATATTTATTTTAGAGTCAGAAGCAACTTTTATCTTACTCTTTTCTTTTTTTTTTTTTTTTTTCCCAGACTATGTTTGGAATTATGTTAAAATCTTTACACCTTTATTTTTTAAATACCATTTTATAAATACTGTTATTTGTTAATATTAATTTTTCCTTATTTTTTTAAAAATATCAGATTGATGGTTTTAAGCTCAACACAAGAACAAAAAAAATGAAAATGATTATAAAAAAAAAATCTGCTGTGAGGTAAGAAAAATAAATTGAAATTTATATATTCTCTAACTTTTTTTCTTGTTTTTTTTAATATACCATTTTATAATAACAAAAAAAAGTTAATATATTCTTATTTTTTTCCTTGCATAAATGTCATTTTGATGGATTTAGGCTTAAAACAAGATTATAAAATAAAAAATATATATTTTTAAGTTGCCATGAGGTGAGAAACATAAATTGAATTTTATATATTCTCTTGAAAACATGTTTTTTTTATTATTATTATTTATCTTTATTGTTTAAAAGTGGTTTAGATAGGGTTTTTGGAAAACGAGACAAAAATAATGAAGAAAACAATTTTTGTAGTATTCAGCATGAAATATTGTAGGGCAGCAGAACTTCAACTGGACTTGATTTGATTTCGCTATAATGTGTTTGTTGAACGTTATATTTCTTTTTAGTGGTGGAGAAAATGACATTTAGATGAAAGATTTAAACAACAAACTTTGTTCTTTAGAATAATGTGCATTGACGAATCGTGCGCAACAAGCCCGGGAACATTTATTGAGAAAGTCAATATCAATTTGTTTTCTTGTTGTTCTGAAAAGCATTGCTCTTTCTTCTTTGTTTTTGTAGCAGGGCCTGTCTTGGTTTAGCCGTGTCTTATTCTTGGTTTCTCTTAATTACATGCTCGTCATACGCCCCTAACTGTAAGGATGTAATTAACTAGAAAGCGTTTCGGCGAGCAGCTGTTTGTGGTCTGTGGTGTGTGTTGGGTACGAAGCATGACAGCCGAGACTCTGGATTTAACAAATCACTGTGTCATGATCTGTAGCTGAACATTATGATAACCGTGGTTATGATGACATGATGTATAGACATGGTGTTTTTAAAGTCAGGCAGGGCTGACAGTGGCAGGTGGCACCATGGCCCAGAGACTTTTGTCCATTATTACATTATTCCACTGGTTCTCTCTGAGTTCCTTGGACATTAGTTGTTTTAGGGCCATCTGGATCCACTCACTTTTGTCTCTCTCCACTCTTTTTCTCTTCTGTTTAAAGGTCAGTGGTCAGCAGGAATTTGAACCTGCATGTGAGCTAGAGTGGTTGCCACCATTAACATTAGGCGCAGAGGTCAAAGGTCAGACATGGGGTTAGTCCCTGTAGGGGGATAAAAGCAAATGTCTTATTTTAGGGCATGCCGCCTCCTTGTCAGAATGATCCCGTTGCTTTTTCCAGTATGGACATCAAGCCCAATTTGCCAGAAGCAGAAGTCTTGTTCACCACCGGTAGGGAATCTTTAAGTACAAAATGATTGATTTGATTTAAATTCAGGGAGTCATGACACAATTTCAAAGTGATTCTCGATGCATCTCAGTTTTTCAGCAACATTGTAAATATTTGACTAATTAAGAGAAATTCTTCATTCAAAAACAAAATCATAATTTTTAAATTGTTAATATATCATTTATATATTTTTATAATTCTATAATAATGAATAATTTGTATAATTTATATATCATTTATTTAAATTTAATGATTTTTTTTTTTTTTTTTTTTTTACAAATGAATTAAAAAAATAATTATTTCTGGATAAAACCAGATTTATGCATTTGTAAACAGCTTTTAGTTTCTACAAAGCAGAAATGTTTAGTTTGCTGCAGTTCTTTGTGGAGATGCCGGCTAACGTACACATTTTTTTTTTTTTTTTTGTATTCAGCTTTTCTGAGATGAGCTTTGCCATTTAAAGCCCATTAGGTTGATTGATTGTGTCTGTGTTATGGTAAATGGCAGTGTTGGGTTGGTGCCCCTTTTCATAAACTCTGTTTTTAATCTAGCAGAAAGGTTCACGCATCTGTTCATTTTTCATCCTGGCGGCTGGATGAGGTTCATCGTGGCTGGGGGCACCATATGGTTGAATTACCCAAAAGCCACTGGTTCATCACCTGTTTTTTTTTTTTTTTTCCCTAATGTAAAAACAACACTGGTTGAGAGTGCTGGAGTGGGCAGAGAGGAAAAGGGAAGAAACACAGTCTTGTGAAAAACAACAGATACTGAGAATGCCTTCTCTGTCTGGCTGAATGTCATGTGGTTCAAAGGGAATTCTAGGTGTGTTTGACTAACCCCAAAATGTGCCTGTCACTTTTTTTTTGTTAATAATGGTGAACCCGGTCTATGTTGACATGTTACATATAGGATGCAAGTCTCAACTTCAGATGGCTTCCTTACTGACTGTTAGTGAACCGTTTGATGGGTTATATTCATATTGCAATGATATTATAAAATGTGGTTCATATCAGTCATAAACCAGTCATTATTTTTGTTATAACTGATAACTGATGAATGGCAGGTATTAAAATACTTTATTATTTTTGTCTAAATAAATTAACAACTAAAATCTAACTAGTGTGTATTATTCCCTTCCTTTTATTTTTCCCTTTTATATTTTGTTTTTTCTTTCTTTTTTTAATGTAAAACTTTTATTGCACATTTTGCATATTTACAACGGAAACATATTTACAAGGAAACATACAAATTCACAAGGCACGCTTACTAAAAAAAGAGCAAGATTTGAAAGGGAAAGATGTAAATCATTACAGCATTAAAATAGATATAAATATGTCATAGAGATAATGGATAGGAACATGATAGTAATAATTGAATAATTGATGATGATATTATTAATAATAATAATAATAATAGTGAAGTTTAAATAGTACCGTATAAAAGCTACTTTTAAAAGGTGTTAAAAATTGATTTTTAATATTATTATTATTATTAAAAAATAATTATTATTTTTATTTTAACACCTTTTAAAAGTAGCTTTTATAAGGTACTATTTAAAATTATTACTATTGTTATTATTATTGTCATTTTCTGACAAGCAGAAGATAAACCTCCTTTTCACAGTACATATGTCAAAACATTGTTACAGAAAATGCATGTTTCAATTAATTTTTTTAATTATTATTATTGAATAATTAATATATTAAAATAATTATGTAAAAATTAATAATCTCATTACTTTAGAAACTTTTCACGGTAGCTTTCATAAGGTGCTATTTAAAATTATGATTATTGTTCTCACTTTATGGCAAGTAAAGTGGAAGGTAAACCCCTGATCAGATTTTCCTGTATGAGTGATCGGTTCTTGGACAGAATAACCTGCGCTGTGAACCAAGTAGGCAAAGTCTGCCGATGCGAGACTAATAGGACTCTGATGAACTGGTGATGATGACAGTTAACTCCATACTGCTGGTAATCCGGAGTTCATAGGTCTGTGCGTTTGATGTCCCTCAGTTCTCAGATTATCCCCGCGGATCCTGTTAGTGTGATGTTCACACTGCTAATCTGAGCCAGAAACATGCAGCACACATCTCATATTCAAATCCACACGGCCACCTGCTCATGAGATCACAGCTGCGATAGAGAGGAGGGAAAAAAAGATTTCATTTGACCTCATCAGATGTTGTTATTTTTCTGCAGCGAGCGTTAATCTCTCGTTTTCTCCTTTTGTCTGCGTCTCGCCGTTTGTTATCTCCAAGATCGGAGAAGAAAAGATGTGAAATTAACCTGTCACCGTTTTGTAACGTTTGCTTGTAAAAGGCAGAGACTAGCTGACTTCACAAATTAGAAAGTGTTACTGATCTTGCTCTACTTTTGTCTCTTTTTATCTTTGTAGAAACGACCATCTTTTATTCCATCTATGTGCTGGTTTAGTGCCGGTTTAATTCAAATCTTTTACCTTAAGAATGAGTAATGGTAAAAGTTGCTTGTTTAAAACTAACTTCTCTTTCTCTCTCTTTTTGTCTCCCATGCTGACCATCTCTGCATCTCTACTCAAGGTAAGGATATTTTGTTTTTCTCAGTTTTATTGCCTTTCATCGTGTGGTATCTCAGTGCGAGGTATTTCAGGTATCTCTGATCATGTTGCCAATAATGGCGCCTCATGGGATTCAGGGTCCTTCTGTGTCAGTGGTCCTGCCTCGAGACCATCTGGGTCTCTCGTTTACTGCCTGTGCGTTTGTCTGTCATCAAAGACTAAGATTATCCAGATCTCTTTGATACGGATGACTGCGGATGAACATGTACAGGGTTATACAAGATCTGTTTTTTTTTTTTTTTTCCCTTTTGATTATTCCAAATAATTATGGTTAAAAATGTTATGTCTACAAAAATTTTTGTCGATTTCAAAAATGATCGTTTCATTAAAGACAGAAAAAATTATGGTAACTCTTTAGTTTACAGTCCAATTCTCACTATGAACTAGTTGTTTATCAGTACTTATAAAGCACATATGACCATATTTTAAATCTCTTAATCCTACCCAATACCTAAACTTAACCTTATAACTATTGATAAGCAGTAATTAGGAGTTTATTGAGGCAAAAGTCATAGTTAATAGTACTATGCACACTTACCACAAACTAACAGTGGTTAGTGTGCTGTGGTGCTTCATAGCCACATCCACAGGGAAATTTGTCAAATCCGCATAACTGTATATCAAATAACACTCCGACTGGCTGTAATTTAACTCAAACCTTGTTTTTGAGCATAGAATCTTTTTATATTTTAGTCATGGCACCACTGGTGGTGAATTTAAGCTGTTGGAAGACTGCTAAGTTTACTGTTTTACTATTATTGCAGCTTACTATTATTAGAGCAGATGATTTCATTGCATATCACGGTTGATCCAAAAGTATATCTGTCGTCTGGATGGATATGATCTCCACCCAATGCTTTAAACTCATCTGTTGCGTTCCAGCTTGCCCTTCCCTTTATAGTCAGCAAATGGTGGAGGATTGTGGAAGGGTTTGACTTACAGCAAAGGTTTCTGTTGCTATGCAAATGCATATTTGGTTCATGCAAAACAAGCCATAAATAAACCAAAAAACAGTGGCCTGAAAGTTTGAGTTGCATCCAGTGAAATGTATAGGCTCCTGTTAGAAGCTGTTGGCCTTCATTTTGGGCATCCAGTGGGTGTGAGCGAATGAAATGAGGTCCATTTGCTGTTTTCTGATTTCTTAAAGTTTGCAAAACAGTTTGTGCCCGTAAAAGTTCTGCAAGTGAGGAGGCGCTCTTATTAGAAGTGAGGTTATTCTTTTCCTGAAATCAGTAAAGTTACACCAGAGTTACAACACCGTATCTCTGCCAAGAGACAGTCTTCTCACTGAGGGATCAAAGCAGCAGCACTTTTGTCTCAGGCTCACAGAGGCTAAAGATGAGACTGAAAGATCGAACATGAGCTTTTGAGGAAGGAATTCAGGGGTTCCTCTTTGCTTTTGCTCATTTTCATCTATTCATACTTTTATTCGACTCGCCATCCGTGTGTCTGTCATAATCTCTTTCTTTGTTTTGTTGCCGTTCTTTTCACATGGAGATACGAAATCTGGTAATTGCAAAGTGCGAGGCTCTGTGCCAGCTGTAAACTTTCACAAAATGAAAATTGTCATTATTCTACACCCTCATGTTGTTCCAAACCTGTATTAGTTTCTTTCTACTGAAGAACACAAAATAAGACAATTTGAAGTTACTGTTTTCATTGTTTTTCCATGAAATTACAATGAGCTGAAGCTTTAATGCTTCTAAATGGATTCAAATGAAAGATTTGATTCAAAAAAGGGATTCATTCACGAATCTGACATTTCTTCTTCTCTCCTGTACACTTTTCAATGTGTAATGCTGAAGTTTTATTCACACAAATCTCATTTATTAGGGTTTCAGAAGTCACATGGACAACTTTGGTAACACTTTACAATAAAGTTCATTAGTTAAACATTTATTAATGTATTAACTAACAAGAACTAACCATGAGCAATGCATTTCTTACTGTATTTACTAATCTTTGTTAATGTTAGTTAATGAAAGTACAGTTGTTCATTGTTTGTTCATGTTAGTTCACAGTACATTGACTAATGTTAACTAGATTTTAATAAAGAATTAGTAAATGTTGTTATTAGTATATAGTATAGTAAATTAACATTAATAAAGATTAATAAATGCTGTAGAAGTGCAGTTCATTGTTAGTTCATGTTAACTGATGTTGTTTAGCTATCTACATTAGTTAATGTAGTTAGCTAATGAACCTTATTGTAAAGTGTTACCACAACTTTTATAATGCGTTCACTGTAGTTTTGGAGCTTGACAGCCCCGGTCCTCATTCACATTCATCACATCAAAAAGAATAACCAGGATATTCTTTAATTGTCTTTTGTGTTCCACATAAAGTCATACAGGTTTGGAACTACATAAGGGTGAGTAAATGAGGTAATTTTTTAGGATTTTTTTATTTGGGTGAACTATTCCTTTTTAAGGTTAGTGGGAATAAAGAAACCGATAAATCAGGCACTTTTAATTTTTTGTTGTCTGACCGTCTTTAATTTAAGAAAAATCATTTTTGGATTCTCTTTTGGTGTAGTTTTTGTGCTATTTGAGTGGGTGTATTTGTTAGAATGACTTATTTACTGCAGACTGATGTTTCTCTGAGAAAACAGGAAACATTTCTCTGAATCAGTCATGTAAAAATATAGTAATATAGTAAAGGCATTTGGAATACTGAGACTGATCCATGTATAGCGACAGAGCTGCAGTGTCTATCGTTTCTAAGCATTGAAGATCTACTTGTTTCTTACATTTCAGTGAGTTGACAACATCCCAGGAAGATGTTTACTCGGAGCGTTCGCTACTGCTGAAATAGGGTTATTTTGAACAGATCGTTGGCTTTCATAAGTACCTTGTCCATTTTGGAGGACTCGCTCTGTTTGTGTGGATATTTTTTTTTCCCTCTGGTGACTTACCTTTTACTGTCAAGTTTTTTGAGTAGCCTGAAGAGAGCTGTCAATCAAGTTGATTGACACCGAGACTGCATTCACACCTTGTCTTTGTGTAGGGAATTTTCCTTCCGTCCATTCATGTGTGCCATTATCCGTCCCTGCAGCCCATGGCACTAATAAGTCTGTCACGGCGGCCTGTGAAAAGTCACGTTCAGCTGTGTGTGTGACCCGAGGGAATGTGGCACCTCATTCCTCAAACGAGACAACAGAAGCACCGATCTTTGAAGCCTGCGGTGCTGCCGGAATTGAACCCTGTGTGACTCTGTGACCCCAGTATGGGAGGAAGCTCGTACACTTCAATACTCCCACACAACTGGAGCAGAGGAACCTCCATCTCCCTCATGTGCTAACTGCTCATAAATGATTAACATGCAGCATATGCCACACACACACACACACACACACACACACACAATGCTGTCGTCCTGCCAAGTAGTAGTGATTGTATGGGAATGGTTGGGTTATTCTATTATAAATAAATGTTTTATAACTAAAAAATTCAACTTTCTATTCATCAAGGAGTCCTGACAAAAATTATCATGATTTCCACAAAATATTAAAGTTCACCCAAAAATGAAAATTCTGTCAATAATGACTCACAAACTTTGATTTGGTTCATCTTCAGAAAAAAATGAAGATCTTTTTGATGAAATCTGAGAGATTTCTGTCTCTCCATAGACAGCTACGCAACTGACACTTCAACAAAAAATTCATAAAGAGATCGTAAAACTAATCCATATGAATTGAGTGGTTTAGTCCAAATTTTCTGAAGAGACTCGATCTCTTTATGTGGTAAATAGGTTGAATTTAGTCTTATATTCACATGTACATATTGATCCGCGAAGATAAACGGAAGCTCAACCAAACCTGCGTGCCGCGCAAGAACAAACATCTTCCGGAAGTTCATTCTCGCATGCTACGTAACACATGAGAATGAACCTCATTGGTTCTCACGCATCAAGCAAACATGCTTGAGCTTCCGTTTACCACAACTGTTGATGAATGTTTTTATGTGTCAACAAAAGCTTAAATTAAATGTTCATCATATAAAGCGATCGAGTCTCTTCAGACTAACCACTCTATTCATATGGATTAGTTTTACGATCTCTTTATGAAGTGTCACAGTGTCAGGTGTGTAGCTGTCTATGGAGGAAAGCTCTCAGATTTCAACAAAAACATCTTCCTTTGTGTTTCGAAGGTGAACGAAAGTCATCAAATGGGTTACAAAAACATGAGGGGGAGTAATTAAGAGAATTTTCATTTTTTGTGGGTTTTTTTTTTTACTTTAAGGCAGTGCAACCGTTTTCAATATTGATAAGACATGTTTCTTGAGCACCTAATCGGCATAATATAATAATTTCTGAAAGATAATGTGACTCTGAAAACTTTCCATATTTTCTATCACCAGAATAAAAGGCCAAACAAGTGTCCAAACTTTACCGAACAGGATATGTGCAGGACTCTGATATGTGAAAATGGGAATAAAAAATTGACAGCTGAACATAAACATTCTTTAAAAGCCGCCTTTTGTGTTTAATTAAAGAAGTATATAATGACAGTTTTAATTTGTGAGTGAACAATTTCTTTAATTAGTTTTGGCAAAAATAAGCTCTTCTGTTTGGCAACAATCACTTGTGTTGCACGCAGCAGTGCAGAGCCTATTAGCTCAGGTGCATGACTGCGTCTGCACATCTGTCTCTGTCGTCGTCTCTCTGTTTTTGTGTCTCTGACTGTTAACTTCGCGTTTTCTCATTCTCTCTCTCAAGGCCTGTTCGCACCAATAAACGGTGAGGAAAATCATCTTATTTTGTGAGATTCTGTACTAACACTAGTCCTGTGTGGATTCTCTGTCTTCTCTGAAAATATTTGCATGCAGTTTAGCTTGTTTTGCTTTGTAGCTTTTAAAACCCTTTAAAACTGTAAAGTGGTTCACAGGGATGCACAGTTTAATTTTAAAATCCTGTTGAAATTTCAGGCTTGGTGTGAACAGACCTCAACTCTTTATCTTGCTAGCAAAAGTGTATGTTTGAGGAGGAGGGTATTCCCGCCAGCACAATAATTTGTTGACGTGCCTCATGGGACCTGAAGGCAGTCGAGTTGTGTGTGTGTGCGTGTGAGCGTGATTGAAGGTGTTAATGCACCAGGGCCCTGAATATCAGCTCCAGGCCTGATTGGTGAGCTCTGTTAGTGGAGGTGACGGGCTGACATGAGGTGAGGGGTCTGACTGTGGCAGGATCTCCACCCCAGAGCTGCTCTGTGGCCCCAGCAAATGTTTCTCATTCTCAGCTGTCATCCGCTCCTCAAAGACAGACTGGCACGCAGGGATCTCCCCCGCCCAGAGCCCCGGAGCGCGACATGCCGTAGCGCTCGAGCCCCGTCCCACCCGCCCTTCCGGGTCTTTAGAGACAGAAACGGAGCACAAGCTCCTGAGAAATTCACAAAGTATGCTTGTAAGCCGCCTCATAGACGCTGCACTCTTTTTAAACCGAATAAAGAAGTGAGACCACCCCTTTCTTTCTCTAATGGAGATGCCGGGGTGGTGTGGTTCAGTCCCAGAATACAGCTCAAGAGGATTTATGGATGAGTGCTGCATAATGACCTGTTCATTCTTTAATTATCTGATAAAGGAGAACGATTCTCCCAAAGTAAACACTGAACGCTTCCTGATAACCCCCATTGAGACCAAATGACACGCATGTGCTTATTTACGTATCTAAACAGGGACTTACTGTCGACGTCTATTGTTTTTAAATTAACTCTTTCCTGCCAGCGTTTAAAAAAAAAATAAATTTAAAAGCCTTTTAAACCAAACCCATGGTATTATTAGCATCATGCATTATTTACCAACATTTAAATGTGGGTAAGTTTGATTAAAAAAAAAAACAACATTTTGAGCAAAAAGCTGATGAAATCCCTATATATACGGATATAGACTATATATATGGATTCGATTCAGGATGATGATTAAAACAGATACCAACCAACACCCTCAACTTGCACAGTCCTATAACTCGTCCTGGGTCAACATTTCATTCGATAACATTGGGCAGTTTTGATTTTTATATGCGGTTCAATGTTTAATGATCATATTATTTTACATGTGCTTAAGAAATGCTTTCATCACTTGTTTCTGCTTTTTCCGCGTGTGTTTTGAGTCTGAGATTCTGTACTCTTTCAGAAGATGTGTAATAGCGCCCCCTACTGTATAACAGTGAAAACATGGATTGCCGGAAATTCCCGTTGGTGGCGGGAAAGTGTCGTGTCATAAATGACAGAAAATTCCAATAGACGACAATAGAAGTTGTCAGGAAAGAGTTAAGCTAATTATTATTACTAGACTAAAGCTAACTTATTTTAATTTGAAAAAATAAGGTTGATTTGCTTGCAAAACTGATTTTTTAAAATATATTTTTTTACACATAATATATATAAAAAATTATTATTATTTTTTTTAAAACTCTTATTCTTGAGGTCATTACCAAGATCTAGTTATAGCTCTGGGGATATCAGTCAGTATAAATAAACGTAAAAAATTACAAGATATTGTTTAATCATTTATTTTAATTTATCGGTATCCACTACTATGATTTTATGTTTCTATTTATTTCTGATACATTTTGTTTGTATTTCTTCTGATTATTTGTATTTTTATTTATATTTTAATAGATTTAGGTGGAGAGAAGCTCAAGAGATTCGAGTTGTTGTGTGATCACTGTACGAGACTTTTCCAGATGTGCACAGTGCTTTACTTGCACTGATCCCCCACCCCCCTCTTCACTTTTCCTTTCCTCTTCCTTTACCTATACATACCCATAAATAAAAAAAAAAACAGTTTGAGAATAGTTGGGTTGTTAAAGGCCAAGGCTATCTTTTAGAGTATTTCTATTGAATCATCGTAGTCACGTAGTCAAATGAACACAGGCGACTGTCAGATCAATAGAAATCGTGTGGTTAGTCAGACTCTCACATGTGCCAGATGGAGAGTTGTCTGTTCTGTATAAACTTTCAGACACATTTACTTAGCTGTCCAAATGTAAAAAAAACAAGCAACATTTTATGGTGTGCATACATGTCAAGTGATTTATCATTTTTAATCTAATTAATTGCACATCAAATTTGTCTGTGAAATTAGCGCCAGAAGATAATTTAAAGTCATTATTGTGTTAAAGTTATGTAGCATCAAATAGACATCACAAAAAGTAGATTTAGAAAGAATTTTTTATTTGATGATGATAGTAATAATAATAATAATAAGTTTTATTTATATAGCGCCTTTCCAGCTCTCAAGGATTCAACATAGAATTTATTAGACACACTTTTAGGCTACAACGACTGTAAGGCCATGGTGGTGAGTAAATGGTGACAGAATTTTCATTTTTGGGTGAAATGTACCTTTTTAATGTGTTTTCTTAATACAGAAATATTAAATATTTTTTTTATTTTATTGAAATGATTTTCTAAATAAGAAACTAAAAGTGCCAGTTGGTCACAGCAGTAAATGTCTTAATGAGCAAGACCACTTATTACTCCTTTCACATTACTCATTTCATTCATTCAGGAATTGTGTAAATGGGTCTCTTTATGAATGGGCCATTAAATCATTGGTTCACCCAATTGATTCGTTCAAAACTCAGATGCACCTCTGTGTGTTGCTTGGAGATGTACAACTGTTCTGTTGTGGCATATTGGAAATATTTTCATTTGGCACAATTGAGCAAAAACAAACAATATTGTGACTAAGATAACATAATATTCACTTTATTGAACTGTTGTATAAAATTCGTATCACATTTGCACTCATGCTATTCAGGATACAAACCGCACTCTTGATATTGTGCTTGTTACTTGAGATATTGCTTAACTGTCATATGATATGAATATGAGACGACAACTCATTCAGGGGCATTTTTGCACTGATGTCTTGAATTTTAGGGCCTTTCTATAATGTCTTTCTATAATGTCATTCTATAGGCACCATCACACAGGGAGTTGTTGCCCTGGTTTATGTTTCCAAGTCAATTGTATGCAGATGACCTACGTAACTCTAGGCTTAGGTGATTTAAATGTTAATAATTTTAACGCGTTCTTTTTCTCCATATATATATATATAAATAAAATAAATAAATAATTAACACATTCAAAATATAATCCTATTACATCTATGTACTTTTGCCACGAATTACATAGCTAAAAAAGGTTAAAATCACTCTCAATGTGTAAAAAAAAAAAGTCAAAAGATAAAATTAATACACAGTTTTGACTAGTTTGTTTTTACATTTCCCAATTGTTTCTTGTCATGTCTACTTCTGCCATGAATAAATTGGCTCGAAAGGCTAAAAACATGCTTTTTTAAAATCATAAAGTGACACTTCTGTTAAAACGCAGAAACCGCGATCTTTATTAATATCCTCCACTCACACCCTGTCTCTCTCACACACACAGGCGAGTCTAACGTTAGCGAAGGGAGGTAATTGTGTCAGAGCCTTAGAGGGAGGTAAAATGGAATAATGAGACTCATTATCATACTAAAGAAGGAGAGAGAGAGATGGAAGACGGGAAGAAGATGAGAGAATGAAAGAGAGCCAGGGAAGGACGAGGAGGTGCTCCCATCAGTTTGTGAGCGAGAGCGTCTGTGCTCTTGTTAACGGAGTTTAGCTGAGGAGCAGTGTCAGTCTGGCTTTGCTGAATATTCTTTCTAACGCCGCCGAAATGAAACCACTTTTCCCTCTGCTCCGTCGCTTTGATCAGCCCGCTCCAGTCTTTTTCCACAATGGATGAATAGCTGGGAAATAAGACTAGTGGAGCGCGTTACTGCCGTGAAAATGACAGGTGAAGGGCAGTTTCCTCTCGCTCACTGGCAGGGCTGATCCGGTGACAGACTTTGAAGTTTAGAGGAGTCTCCTCTTCATGTTGACTCGGGGTGTGTAGAAGCACTTCAGACTCAGAGATGTTTTTGTCTCTGCTGTGAAGTGGGCGAGATTACAGCATTTGGAGTTTTTTAATCCTCACCGAGCGTGAGATTAGAAACACCAGCACAATGGAGCAGGAAGTAGAGGAGGAGAGTTGCTCAAGGACAGGAGAATTTTGTGTCTTTGAGGCAAGTGCGACAGGCTTGCTGAGGTTTGACAGAGACCGCGTTTTGCTGCATGATGCTTCAATATCAGAGCTAGCTGTAATATCTCTCACAATAAGAGAGGGTGAAGGGGAGAGAGAGATAAAAGAAGTACTGTCGTTTGATATGATGCACAATGGTGCAATATTTTGTGAAGGAGACTCCTTTTTTCTTTTTGGAGTCTCTAGTAACCAGACATTTGATTGAAGCATTTTTTTTTTTTTTGGAAAAATCATGCACCAATACTAATTGATTGGAATTGAGCACCAAATCAGCTTCTGAAAATTCAGCTTTGCCGTCACAGGAATAAATTACATTTTTAAAATGTATTCAAATTAAAACAGTTCTTTTAAATTGTAATAATATTTTACAATATTGTTGTTTTTATTGCTTTTTTGATCACCATTAATGCAATAAAAAGTCGTAATTATTGCAAAGTTTCCATTGGTAGTGCTTAGCGGTGTGTGCGAATAGTTGAATATTCAATCTGTAATAATTATTGGAAAATTAAAAATACTATTCAAATTTTGTTCTGTTGCTTTGCTTGCCATAAATGCCGTGAATCCATGATAGCACACAAACTCAGTTATAACTATTCATTGGGTGGCGCTGAAAACAAGTTTGTATTTGATCACAGATTTATCATTTGTGTAAGAAAAATAGCCATGTTTAACAAGGTATAAAATAAAATGTCTAGCTTCCGCCAGACCACTCTTCGTGATCAACTTGCGAAGAAAGCCTCTCGCATCAATGTCCTACGCCTTCCGTGTTCATCTTAGTAAATTGAATAGAATAAGTGGTCTGGCGGAAGCTAGATATTTTACTTCATAACTTGTTAAATATTGATATTTTTCTATCACAAATGCATCGCTTCAGAAGGACTTTATATTAACCCCCTGGAGCCGTGTGGAGTACGTTTATGCTGGATGGATGCACTTTCTTGAGCTTCAAACTCGTTGGTTCCGTTCACTGCCATTATAAAGGTTGGATGCATCAGGATATGTAACTCCGATGTGTTCATCAGAAAGAAGAAAGTCATATACACTTAGGATGGCATGAGGGTGAGTAAAGCTCGAAGTAATTTTCATTTTAAAGTGAACTAAATCTTCTAAGAACCGAAATATGAGCACAAATGTTCAAATACGATCTTTTTGATATGCCTATCCATACTAGTGCTTCATTTTTACCATTTCAAGTTGTATTACGCATTACAAATTAACATGAATGAACAATAGTTTCAACAATATTTCTACATTAACATTAAGCTAAATTAAAAAAAAGCTGCGTTGACTCTAGAGAGTTGCGTCAGGCCAGCCAATGGGAATGACACTGCAGTTTTTCAGCCAGCACTTGCCATTTTTGTGTGCAGTGTGTGAAAAGAGTCGTTGAATGGATTGTGGATGGTCTGTGGGTGTGCTGATTATTTTATGTTGGTGAGGAGGTAATTGCGTTATGATTTGTATATTTGGAGCCAGGCTCAGATTCACAGATGTTGGCACTCAAACCTGTGATCACCATGAATCATCACTGTATAAATTTGAATGCCTGAGTGTCTGGCACTAGATTTCTTGTGACCTTTGTCAAGAGCAGGAATAGATATAGCTCAAAAAGCAGATTAACTTTTAAGCCATCTGATCGATATTTAGTAGATTTGCTGGTAACTTTTTATTTTTTATTTTTTTTGAAAAAGTCTCTAAAGCTCACCAAGGCTGCATTATTTTGATCAAAATACAGTAAGAAATATAATGAAGTATTATTAGAATTTAAATAACTATGATGGTGAATATCCAGCTGTCCTTTAATATAATCATTTTAAAGTGCATTTATTAATGTTTGTTAATGTGGTAACATTAAGGTTCATTAGTTAACATGAACTAACAATAACCGGCACTTATACAGAATTTATTAATCTCAATGTTAATTTCAACATTTACTAATACTTTATTAAAATCTTGTTAACATTAGTTAATTTACTGTGAACTAACATGAACAAATGAACAACTGTATTCATTAACTAACGTTAACAAAGATTAGTAAATACAGTAACAAATGTGTTGCTCATGGTTAGTTCATGTTAGTTAATACATTAATTAATGCTTAACTAATGAACCTTTTTGTAAAGTGTTACCATTAATGTCAATGTGAGTTACTAAATGATGATTAAAATTGGCATATAGCGAAGATTAATAAATACTGCAGAAGTATTGTTTATTGTTAGTTTATGTTAAGTCTTACTGATTTTCTATTATCAAACTTTTTTTTGTTACTCTAGAAACATACTGTACTGACACCAGGGCTTGTTTAATTGACCCTTCTCAAAACCCGCCCCCTGTTGCTACAACCCATGTGCTCTCACGCCACACATCATGTTCTCCCGCAGTGAAAAATACATCGCGGAGCAAAGAGGACACTGAAAACGTATGAAACAGTTTCATATTTTAAAGCAGTTTAAACACTAAATACCGTATAGTGGCTCTTTAATGTCAAACGGCTCGTGAACCGATCTTCTCTTCATACTAGTTCATTTATAGCAGAGGTCCCCAACCCCCGGACCGGTACCGGTCCGTGGGTCATTTGGTACCGGGCCGCACAGAAAGAATAAATAACTTATTTAAAAAAAAAAAACTGACTTATGTAATTAGTATGAAATGTGCATGTGTGTATGAAATGTGCATTTCTCTCTGTCGCGTTCACTACTGCGAAGATCGCGAGTCAGCATCTCAACTTCAAATTCTCTCCATTACATCCGTCTATGACTCACTCTTGGCGCATAGCAACGCTTGTTTAGGTCACGTGATACATTACTGCTAAAAATAAACACACAAGCTAGCAAAAAAACAAACGTCTCTGGAAAGCTTCTTTGCGAAGGGGAAACGGCCCAGTGAGGAGACAGAAGAAGAGCCTACGATTTCCAAGAAAAAGAAAGCTGCATTTAACAGACAATACCAGGAGTCCTACTTGAAATATGGATTTATCGCAACAGGTGATTTACACGCACCAAGCCCGCCAGAGAGCGTTAGGGGGCAGAGAGGATGTTACTCATGTTATGTTGTTGGCGCGATGTTACGAGGACGCTGCTAATAAAGTTGCGAGTAAGCCTACACATTGGATTCATGTTTATTATAATATTTAAAAAATACCCCAGTTTTTATGCTGGTCGTATCATTTTATTTTGTTGTTTTTATCCGCCACACCTTAAAGGCCGGTCCGTGAAAATATTGTCTGATATTAAACCGGTCCGTGGCGCAAAAAAGGTTGGGGACCGCTGATTTATAGCATCAAATAAACATGAATAGACATCAGATGAAATGTTGTTTCAACCGCAGAAAGACGTGAGTACACGTTAATCTACTATAGGAAACTATCTGACTGATTTGTCGGATAAGATGGCGGATTTGGCGTTATGATTGGTTAGATCACCTGTCAATCAAACTGGTTGCGAAGGGTCAATTGTCAGAAAAGGGGATGAACACTTACACATTTCTGTTTATTATCAGTTAAAGAGATGCTATTGTGCTCTTGTGGTGTGCTCTTCTCTACCGCAGAGCCGATGAGAATATAATTTGATTACCTTTTATTGTGTGAAGCCAAGAGCTCTTGCTGAAATTATGACTCAGTTTTAATAGTATCATTACTCTTTTATTTCAGGGGAATGAGTCATTAGCTGTGCGATATATCTACTGTCTTTGGCTTCATTATGTTTTGGCTTTTGTTGTTTATCTCTAATCGTTCATTTGAAATCAGCACAGCTTGTTTACTCTTTGTGTATACCAGTTTATTTAGTATTTTCCACCAAACCTTTGATTACAGGGTGGGTGGCATGACCTAAATCTTCTTTCACGCTATGATGTTTTATATATTGCATAACTGCAAAGCTGTCTATGTGAGAAAATGACTATACTATTTCTTTTTTAAATCGTGCCATGGATGTATAAACGGTACAGACATATTATTCAACCCCGTTTTTCAGCTCTTAAAAAAAAGATACAGTTTATTGAATGTATGCATTAAAGAGACAGTTATCTTTTTCTGTTTGACACTTTTGCTGTATCGACACTGTAACCGAACTGTCGTGATTTCAGCTACACTTTAAAACCCACTGGCTGATTTGATGGATCACAAGGAGGACCAAACGCACTTCACATGTAACTTACTTCTCCAAGGTGTCGTGATTTGAAGAAAACGCTGAGCGGGCCATGTGTCACATGTCACTTCACCTGAAAACCCGACTGGCTATCAAACCCGCTGAGGCAGAGACGGTGTGCACGGTGCCTACCCACACTGTGTGTCTGTGTATCGGTGCATGTCCGTGATGTTTCTTGAGTGCTTTGACGATATGTCTTCTCTTCACTGAGTGGATGCTGTTGTGTCTCGCTGTGGGCCGCTAAGAGGGCCGAATTTCTTTCCTCCACTTCCGAGACATTTACGTGTGTTTGACCGCTGTCCTTGGTGCTGAACAACTGTCTGGCTGAAAGCTGGAGTGATTGAATGGTGCACTCGTACTCGCACAGGTGGAAGTGAGGGACCTAACTAGTGTGTATGGTGAAGTGATGCAGACGTTATTAATTGAGTCCACTTCCTCTTCCGCCCCAAAACCACTCTTCAACCACGAATGGTTATCATAGTGGATATGGAGTATGTCTTGATGTGTCTTGAAAACTCTTGGATTTTTATATATATATATATATATATATAATTAGTAATTTTAGTAGTCGTCACTGTGGACTGAGGTGAAGGTGTCGTCTGGCCGATGATGACTCTGCTCTTGCTCTTATTCCCTCACACTCACACTCCATGATCTGGTATCTCAGGTGTTCGATTATGCTCATATTACACAGACTGATTCCTTGGAAAAGTTTGAAATGATTAACTCGGATCAAAAGCAGAACCCTTCATTAAAGCGTGAATACTCCTTTATCAGAAGGAAATCTGAGTAAGTGTTGTTTAAAATCCCCAGTAGTCATTCATACTTAAGCCTAAAACATAGATGAATGGTGGAAAGTGGAGCGCTACAGTTTATGTCAGGACACAACTGACTCGCTGATTCAGTGAGTTGTTCATTTAAGAGCCGTTCCAGTGAGAGAGAGAGTTTGTTGAATCAGCTAAGATGCTTAATTTTGATTCAGTCTTTTTAGCAAATGAGTAAGTCAGATTTATCTGTGAATAAATTCAGAATTAATTGTGGTCTGATGGATTCAATTGACTGGATCAACAACGTTATGTTTTGTGAATCGCATAACATGTAATGCAGATGTTTTGCTCTTTACAGTTTGTCGTAGGAAAAGCCATTAGAAAGTTCTGAGAAAACCTCTAAGTTGGAGTGTTAATTTACAGAAGTATTACTGATGTACATTTTCCTCTTAAACTCACTAAACACATTTATGTACCAAGAACAGTGTGACCTCATCATAAGAGTAAATATGTATTCTGGATTAGCTTGATCTCCGGGACAAATAATGAGCTGCATAAAGCACTCAACAGCTTACAAACAGTGAGTGAGACCATTTCTCATTTGATAGATAAAATAACAGCAAATCTGACACTTTTGTTGTTGTTGTTGGAGAAAAGCATTATTGGAAAGGAAACATGTTTGGCAGCCAGGTGTGGCATAGAAAAGTGTGTTTAAATATTAATGAGATGTGAAGGTGTTCCCATTCCAAGCTCCATGCATCACCCCTTCACACACTGTCTGATCCCTGCAGACAGATCCCTATTGATCAATGAGGACAGTATCTGTCTAGAGCCGTCCCTCGGCAGATCAAGCGCGCGTCGGTCAGCATGCCGGATCAGTGGGCCGATTAAACTGCCTTAATAGGCATTTGTTCTGCTAGAGTTACCAGATGCAGGAATCAGGTTCATTTACTGATCATCAGTCTGAACACCACAGCAACTCTGTGTGTGAGAAATTGTCTTTTTTTTTAAATACCTTTTCTTGCTCTCTTTGCATTTTTTTTTTTTTATTAATTTGTGCATTTTTGTTTCTTTCTTTCAGTCATTTCCTCCTTGCAAGTCAGATCAGTGCAATAGACCGCACTGCATTGCTAACCAGGGTCAGTTGAATAAACATAGTCATTATGTTCAGACTGTCTGAAGCACTACTAATGACCAACTAGCGGGTAGTCGAGGGACAATCACTCTGACGTTTTGGTGTTCAATTAGATCGATCTACTTTATGTAACTGACTTTAAAAAGTTATGAACAGTCTTAAAGAAGAAAGATGCGATGGCTAACTAGTCTTAGCAGTTTATGCAACCGGCCACAGATTGACTGATTCGTTGAAAAGAACTGAATCAAGATTTGTTTTTGAATCATACACTCTCATGTTCCCCTTTTTAGTTATCGTTGCTTTCTTTCTTTCTTTCTTTCTTTCTTTCTTTCTTTCTTTCTTATTTCTTTCTTTCTTTCTTTCTTTTTATATTCTTCTCTTCTTTCCTTTTCTTCTTTTCTTTTTCCTTCTTCCTTCCTTTTCTGCTTTTTAACTTTTTCTCCTTTTTCTGTTCGCTTTTTCTTCATTTACTTGAAACTTTAATTTTTCTTCCCTCATTTTCTCTTTCTTTCCTCATTTCTTTATTTGAAAATAGTATGTATTGAGTGTATATATTCTTTGTTAGTTAAAATATACACAACCTGTAATCTTGTCAGTAATTTTGTTTCTTTTGTTTTGGCTATGCATTAGCGTGTGTGTGTGTGTGTGTGTGTGTGTGTGTGTGTGTGCGGATTTTTGTGATTTATGAGGACAAATTTGTATAATGACAAGCGTATGACACTGGTACTACAACGTTTCATGCGTCCTCATATTTCAAATAGCTTTACAAACATACTAAACAATGTTTTATTAAAAATGCAGAATGTTTTCTGTGATGGGTAGGTTTAGGGGTAGGTGTACAGTATAAAAACCATTACGCCTATGGAATGTCCTCACTTTTGTTTTGATAGCAAAACAGACGTGTGTGTGTGTGTGTGTGTGTGTGTGTGTGTGTGTGTGTGTTCAAGTGTTGGGAGATCAACAACTGCCCTGAAGGGTCTCCAAGGCCCGTCTGCTTTTATCAACCTACAGGCATATGAAGGTCTCTGTCTGACCTCCTACCAAGGATCCCCAATGCATTATAGCAAGGCCAATGTTTCATTTGAGCCTTCAATTTTTTCTTTCTTTTTTTTTTTTTCTTTCTACTGGTTTCTCTCAGCATCACCATGATAAAAATGCTCTCTGTGCTTTAAAATGACAGAAGTGTTGAAAGAATTCACAAATGTCTCCATTAGCACAATCTTCATTGAATAGAGAAAAAATAGACTCTGCAATTATCCAGGAGTACCTGATGTGACAGGCATCCTGTGGAGGTCAAAAACACTTATTAACATCAAACTGTGAGTGTGTATCATGTCTTCCTTGTGTGTTTGTTGTCTTTGTTCAATGGCAGCTATGAATACTAAAAACATTCTTTGTTTATTTGCACAGAATAATGTGTACACATGTTAAACTCTTGCTTTTCTTCTATGTGAACTGTTGGTAGTTACTCAATATATCTAACTGGTTATTTTGCTGCTGAAAATACTAGCATACTGTATGTTCTGACAGACATAAACCAACCCTAACTAGGGCACGGCAGTAAAATAAATGCATATATTCTAGTATAAGTGAATAAATGGTTGTACATGGTACAATAAAGTAACACACAATAAATAGTCGGCTTAGCCAGAAGTGATATGCATTGGAAGGAGGCCAGGGGCTTTTCCCCTTTTTTTCCTGCCTAAACACCCTGAAAAAGAGGAGCCGGAGAAAGAGGAGAGAGGAGGAACGGCATCTGCTTCGCGCCTCAGTAGTTTTAAAAAAAAAACGCTGGATGCCAGTGACTGTGAGTACACCTGTCTGTGTGTCGCCATAGCAACCTAATTAGAAGGCCAATAGGATGTAGGCAGGGGTTGGTTAGAGACGCCAAAGACAGGAGCTCAAAAACCTTTCTGCAGTCTCATTCTCATCTTCCCAGCTGAACTAACGCTTCAGTTAGGGTGATTTGAGAAGAGAGAGATGTTCTGTCTTTACCGGAGACAGATGAGAGCACAGCGCTCCCTTGCTTAATCATGTTTAAAAATGATTTCTTATTATTTTTTATAATATTATAACAATGTTTTTGTCTTTTGAACATTTTTTTTTGTATTTTTTTTTTTCATTTTTTTAATTTATTAATCATACTTATTCTTGCTTTTATTTATACTTTGTATTTTTTTTGTACTTTTTCCATTTTTTTTAAATTATAATTTTACTAATATTTACCTTTAACCCCAAATTTGCTATTGCTTTCTCATTTTTACATCTCATATATTTTTTTTACTTATTAACCCATATTTATTCTTGCTTTTATTATTTATGCTACTTTATATCTATTTTTTTAAACTATTGTTTTATCAATATAATATTTGTTTTTAAAGGATTAGTTCACTCCAGAATTAAAATTTCCTGATAATTTACTCATCCCCATGTCATTCAAGATTTGAAATCTTCAGTTGAAAAGAGTTTTGAGGAAAACATTCCAGTATTTTGCTCCATATAGTGGACTTCAACAGGGACCAACAGCTTGAAGGTCCAAATTGCAGTTTAAGTGAGGCTTCAAAGTGCTCTACATGGTCCCAGATGAAGAATAATGGTCTTATCTAGCAAAATGATTGGTCATTTTCGGAAAAAAAAAAAAAAATTTTACTTTTTTTTTTTTAACCACAAATGCATATCTTGCACTAGCTCTGCAAGTGTTTACAAAGTGAACGTGCAAATACTAAGTCAATCACAACTACAAAAGCTATAAAAACTTTTTTATTTTTTATTTTTTTTCCAGAAAATGACTGATCATTTCACTAGATAAAACCCTTATTCCTCGTCTGGGGCCCTTTGAAGCCCCATTGAAACTGCAATTTGGACCTTCAACCCATTGGTCCCTGTTGAAGTCCACTATATGGAAAAAAAAAAAAATACCTGGAATGTTTTCCTCAAACCATAATTTTTATGAAATACAAACATCTTGGCTGACATGGGTTTGAGTAAATTATCAGTTATTATCAGTTATAAATTATTTTAATTCTGAAGTGATCTAATCTTTTAAACCACATTTACTATTGCTTTTTAATTATTTTTATGTCACATTTTAAGACATTTTGTGTACACGAAATGAACTTTATTTATCATGCAATAAAAGCACGCTCAAGCTGAAAGTGAGAGGGATTATTTCAGAGAACTGGACTAGAACAAAGGTCTTGTGTCTTTCACTTCCAAGCCTCTCTGTCTCGCTTTCTCTTTCTGTAAGATCTCTTTGTCTGTCTGGTAAGACTAGTGGTCTAAACATGCCTGGGGTTAAACACATTCCGTTCTCATCTTCCAGAGATACTGTTTAAACTGTAACCTTGTTAACCCAGGAATCCAACACTAAAACAGACACCTTTTGTTCTAAAAGAAAAATTAATGAAAGAAAGAAATAAGATTAGTTTGTTAAACAAATCAGACAGGGCAAGCAGAGCTGTCTTTGCTAATGAAAATAATTCAATTTTAGTCTGGACTGTATGCAGTAAATACCCAGGATCGAAGAGATTGTTTTTCCATTTTATTCCAAGCTGTTCTGTAGGAATCGCGGGTTCTGTTGGAATTGCAGTGTGTGTCCGTGAGAAGTCAGTGAAGGTGAAATGGAGGGATCTGTCCCTCAGGCTGTTAGGAGGTCTCTTCACTATAAACATTCCTCACATTCCTGCTACTAATTGGATCAGAACCGTAGAGTTTCTGGTGGAGAGATCTTTTATGTAGGTGGTGGTCTGATTCTTGTCTTTCGCACACTATACTCTAAAAAATGCTGGGTTGAAAATGGTCAAAACCAGCGGTTGGGTTAAATGTTTGCCCAACGTGCTGGCCAGTTTTAATCCAACTACTGTTAAAAATTACCGTATGGCTGGCTTAAAATGAACCCAAAATGCATTGGAAATTAAAAATCAGACAATTACCAGAGGCAACAATAATAATCAAAAGGTGATCATTTATTAATAAGAAATTTAATAAATGTTTGTTTAATATTATTCATTAAACTTAATGCTCATGTATTAAACATCAATAAATGTTAATGTCCAACATACTTTGGGTTCATTTTAAGCAAGCAATACAATAATTTTAAAAAAAAAAGAAAAAGAAATTGAGTAAAATAAAAACTACCCAGCAGGTTGGGCAAACATTGAACTCAACAGCTGGGTTAAAATAACCCAATTGCTAGGGTTGTCCATTTTTAACCCAACTTGGGTTGTTTTTAACCCAGTATTTTTTCAGAGTGTACTATTTGGTCTGTTTTTTTTAAGGGCACATGGTAGTTTCATCCGATTTTGCTCACGTCTGGGTGTAACATTGAATATTTTTGACATATTAAAATAATAGCTAAATATTCGATTATTTGTTGTTCTGTTGTTTTAAGTGACACCTATTCACAATTTAAGTATTAGATTTTTTTTTGCATAATCACTATTAATGTATTAATATTAATTATTATATATAGTTGGAGTAGTAATCGTCATATATAAAATTTTACTTTTTTTTTTTTTTTTTAATTGGCCACTAGCTTTCTTAATACATTTGCATTTTTATTGTTTTGTTTTCCTTGGTTTTGCTTTGCTTTGCTTTTTCGGTTATCGTTCAAAAAAATGTAATTGATTTGAAAACCTGAAAAAAGTATTTCTTTACCATCCCCATAGCACATCAGTGAGGAGTAAATATTCTGGGTCAGAGGTTAAAGGCCAGGTCATCCTAGACTCTCTCAGGAGAGCATCATATTATGAGAAGGATTTATGAAATCCTGCACTATTCCGTCTCTAGTCTCCGGTCTTGCTTTAGTCCCTCCTGAATCTCCAGTCATACATAAACATGAAGGACTGCATGCAACAATAAACTCTAGCTTTATTAAAGCCTCTGCTCCATCTTTATCAAGTGTGTCGCTGCTGTCTGTCTCTCCACCCAGAAGTCTTTTATCTAGAGTTCCACTGTAATCTTCACTATGCTTTCCTTAATATATGGCTTCTTTAAATGCACAGCATACGTTTGGTCAGCTCACATTTGTCGTCTGATGTTCATCGCCACTAAAAATGTTGTGCTTGATCGTTGTCTACCTGCTAGTATTTCACAGATTCACTTGTGATGCCTAATAATGTTTTAACACCATATTTAACATGTTGTGAGTTGTTGGATTATTAGATGTTAGCGTGTGATGCTCATTTTGGAGTGTGAGAAAACAGATGTTGCGACTTCACTTTAAAAAAAAGCTGCACCATGTTCCAGATGAAATCATTGCTCTGCTTCCGCACCTCTCAAATAATCTTCAGCCTACTGATGCCCCATGATACCCGTCACAATTCACATCATGACAGCTTTTTAATGACACCCAAGAGGTCACGCAGGGTTCCTTCAGTGTGTTGGTTTAGTGCTTGATCTGTCCTTGCACATTTGGCAGATCTTAAACCTGCCAGGAGTCTTTCCGCCTGCTAGCATCTCAACATGTAATTTATCACCCGCTCTGAAGAGGAACACCTGTGCGGGTTTAAGATAGCTGCTCTACGAGACCCCGGGTAGAACCTGCAGCGGTCGACACATCCTTACTGACTTATTTACCACATTTCCGAGATGTTCTCCATTTTATTTGTGGTTCCTCTTGCGGTTCCTCATCTATTTGTGGCACTAATCACATTTTATTTAATTATACCTCTTTCCTCATCCTTTTTCTCCTTTCTCCCTCTCTCACGCACACTCTGCCATCTTCGTCTCTTCCTCCCACATCCCAAGACGAAAGAACCGCCGCTCTCTTGTTAGTCACGCTCCCTCAGCTGTTACAGCTAGCGTGCGACAGCAAGCGCCAGGAATAAGGTGGAATTTACATTCATCAGGGTAAAAGCAGTTGTGGTGCCTTTGATGGTCAGAGAAATCTAGCTGAAATCCACCACCCCACCTGTACTTTTACAGGTTTGATGCTGTCACGGGTGAAATTTCCACCTTCGGCTCACCTCTGAGCTGTAACGCTGCATTCGCTAGCGTTCAAAACTTAGGGAGACACGGGGAGACCCTCTTTACTTCTCTGGTTTCATCTTACTTCTGGTTCCCATCATGTTTGTGTATACTCTATTTATTCTCAGGTCAGAGTGAAAATAGATTGTTTTCTTGTTTCGAATGATTGTGTAAACCGTCATTTCAGGTGTCTGGCTTTTCATGGGATTTGGTTATATTTTAATGTGTAAATCGTAGTGTTATGTGAAATGAATGTGAAATTCTAGCCTTCATTGCGTATATTTGCCTGCTTACTGTTAGCTTGAGTGCTGCAGTATGTGCACTAATGTTCAAAAGTCTGTTTGCAAGGTTTTTTTTTTAAAGAAATTAATACTTTTTTTTTTTTTTAGCAAGGATGGATTGATCAAAACATTATTGCAAATAAATGCCCTTCTTTTGAACTTTCTATTCATCAAAGAATCCTAAAAAAAAAAAAAAAGTAGCATGCTTCCACAAAAAATATTAAGCAGCATGACTGTTTTGAACATTGATTTTTGAATGATTTTAGAAGCCAGACTGGAGTACTGGCTGAAATTTCAGCTTTGACATCGGAACTAAATTAAATTTTAAAATAAATGAAAATACAAAAGTAATTTTAAATTGTAATATTGCACAATATTACTGTTTTGTTAAAAAATATATTAAATAAACATTTTGAACGGTAAGATAATTAATGTAATTCATGCAGAACTTTGTTCTCTAGTGTTATTCCAGGCACTTCCAAGACAAAACACTGACACCATTGTGTGAAAAATCAGCTTTTCCATTATGAAGAGCTGTGCTGGATGGAAAATAGTGTCCTAATTTTGGATCTTACAGTTACTTTTTCACCTAAGGTCTATTTCACACCTCACAAAAGCCTATATTAACAGGTTACAGCACTCAGCACACAGTTACTGGTTTAATGAAACAAAGCACAAGTCTGATTCAGTCTACTTGAGTTAAGTTTATAGCAACTGGTTTCATTCTGGTTTCATACCGTAAGGATGCGAATGTGGACCGCTCCATGTAAATAAAATTTAATGACAAAGTTTGAAATAAGAGTTTGTAATTATTCTCAATGGCTCACTCCCATAAACTGGTACAATTTATGTATAATTAACCCAGCATTCAGTTTTTCTGTATCGCGGTGTAGTTCATTTCCACATATTTTTGAGTGTACGATGTGAAACAGGCCAAATAAATGCTTTCATATACATTTATTCATTTAGCTGACAATTTTATCCAAAGCTACTTACAAACGAGAAACATCACAAGCAATTCATCATAAGGCCTACAACATATGCGTCAAGTATAAACTTAAGGAGGTCCAATGTGGGAAAAAAAAGATTTTCTTTTAATATGAAGTACTTTGCTTTTAAAGAAAGTGGCATTTTATGGTTATAGACCAGTCAAGTCCTTAGCTGTTTCTTTACAGTTGGGATTGTCTCAGCAGATCTCTGTGGAGGTTTCCCACAGAGGGTGATGGTTCTGGAAAGCAATTTTGTTTCTCAATGTGAAAGAGACAACCAGGCCCACCAACCCCTGAATAGCATGTCAGTAGAATTGTATCATCTGTGAAACGTATAATCATATCACTACTCATATGGTGGGCCAGTTCAAAATGACTCGTGTTGTGGAGCCTTGCATCAAAATTTGAAGAATCAAATGCTTGTAATCATAAAAATAACCATCTTGGTGTCATTGATATGTCAGTGTGTAATCATCCTTGTGTGGTCAGAACGAGGTAACGTTCAGTTGTGTGTGAGAGACAGTTTTGTGTATACACATGTCCACACTGAATTGTCAATGCTTTTCTTTGTCCAAGTCTTTTATACTCAGCTCTTACAGAGAAATGGATTTTCAAGTGGACCATCTCCAGGATGACAGACTAGAGTCATTTTGAACAGTCTGGTGCTTTTTGCTGACCAAAAAAAAAAAAGTAACTTCCATTTCCCAGTCTGCACTCTGAAGCAGCAAACAAAGATCTGAAACACCCAGGACCGCACACCCACTGATGAAATTAAACCAGTCTAAAAGGCATTCATCCCAGTCGGGTCATCTTCAGATGGTTGTCAGAGGTACTGACGTGTTAAAGCGGCAGTGGTTGGAGGCTTTGGCGAGGTGAGGGAACCCTGTGGCAAGAGTCAGCGTAGGTACTGCATCAATAATGCAGCAATGTTTCACTTCTCTAGTTTAAATGCACCACTGGGAGTGAAACACCCAGAAAGCCATTCATCTCTATGAGTTGGCTTCTTAGGATGTGTATGTGAGAGAACAAAAACCTCTTGGCCCCAACAAACACCATCAGGGTTAACACACTGATCCAAACCAACCACTGGAAGTTGTTCTCTCTCTATTTTTTTACTTTGCCACTTCCGCTGTGTGTGAGTCTGTGTGTGTGTCTGAAAGAGGAGAAAGTGCCCCCACAGCTGTTTTGTGTCGGGTCTGTCAGAATGGGTGACTGGTCTTTGTGCAGTCATCATATATTTGAGAGGCTGATTTGCATGTGGAGTCGTGTCAGACGGAGGGTTGTGACGGCTCCACTGTGAGCTGTCAGCCTGAGGAGGAGTCTTCCAGCATGCTCGGTCTTCAGTTCTGACCTTGAACTCCAGACTCCAGCAGGCTGTTCATTCCGTCTCTCGCAAGAGCCACATTTCCTTTCCCATGTCTCAGTGGGAGAGAGCAGGGTTGTAACCTCAATAATGGGATTTTTAATGAAGTCTTGGATTGTTTTAATGTTTTTGTTAAGTGTGTTTGATTCAACAGTGAAAAAGAATGGATTGAGATGAATGATTTGGAATGAACCACCTCAGACCCCCCCCCCCCTTTTTTTTTAATTCATAGTATTGGTTTTACAATCACTAATCTTCAACTATCACACGAATGGTTACATTCTTGTTACTAGGTTTTTGTTACTCTTTAAACAAGCTGACTCTAGTTTAGGAATGGGCCACAATGATCAGCTGTCAACAGTGGATTAGATGGGTAAACTAGTTTATCTAGATCTTTAATAACCTTTTTATGTATAGGCTATATACTAATTTTTTTTTCCTTTCATTAAATTAGCGTTCTGAAAATGTTTATAATTTTTTCTTTTCTTTTTTCCCCATCCTGTCTGGGTTATTATTGTCTAGAATTTTTCATTTTTAATTCATTCTGCATACATTTTTCTAAATAGTTTTATAATGCACCATGTGTCTGCCATTTTTGACTGTAGTTTGCTTTATAGCCATGAAAATGTATTCAAGTTTATCCAGTTTTTCAAAGTTGTTTTTGTTTCATATAAAGCATTTTTTTTAAATTAGTTTTTGTTAATAACATTGCATCCCTAAACAAACTGTTTTTATGAGATGCTATGCCAAGTTGCAAGAAACCCTTGCATTGTTTGAAAGAAAGAAACTCATCCAATCAAGGTCAGTTTTACAGGATTTTAGGATTAGTCAATAAGTCATTTAAGCAACCCACAAGTCAGTTGATTTAAAAAAAAAAAATGTAGTTTACACATTAATACTCTTGCTGACATTCAGTTTTTGTAGTACAAGAGGATTAATCAAATACTTAAAACAACAGCTGCCAGATTCCTACACTTCCTGTTGACTTTGCCAGAGAGCCTTGCACACAACCACACACATGCTGAATAAAATCCTTCCACCCGAGCTGGCCTCAGCTTGGTCTTAATTCAATTATGAAACACTTTCATAAAAGGGACTTGTGTTCAATAGCTTAATTTATGAGTTTGCACACTGCAACAGTCCAAGCTCATAGTATGACCCTGAGTTACTTTGTGAGGTGCCCCAAGTCTCAGTACTGGGTCCATTCTCATTAATAATGTGGCTGTTTCACTGTGTGTTATTAGTATTGACCGGCCTTGCACAGAGCAGGCAGCCAGTTATTGGCTTGGATTTGGATCTGCCGTGTGTGTTGATGGGGCCCAGAGTTTAATCGCTGTGGAAACATGAGAGTTATTAAAACAGGAAGCCTTGGCACTGCAGAGGGATCTCGGATGTCTCTCAGGCTCACTAATGATTATTAGCCTGCTGCTTTGTCACCAAATAGTGAGAAAGGAAGAGGAAATGAACAAAAAGAGACTTGAAGATCCTGAAAATATACTCAAACAAATGATTCGATCGATTTAGGAGAAAAGAGGAAAAGAACAACAAAAGTCTGAACATTTTTAACAACTATCGTGCATGACTTAGTCTTCTTTCTGTGACAGGGAAGGTATTGAAGTGGGCATGAATGTCCTATGCTTTGTTAGGGTCTGGTTAATACATGCACACTGCCACCATGTGGTCAGTAAAGGCACTTCATGTACATTGAAAGAGCATTTGAGTGCACAATGTTGGCTGGATTGCTGCTACTTGGCCAGAGGCAAGATGATTGCTCAGTGTATCTCAGCACCCAGTGGTACCTTTTAAGTGCCATGTGGGTCACCAGCAATGAATTTCAGCATTGCCCACTGTTCTTGTCTAATCAGAGATTTCATGCTGTTTTCAAATGTGTAACCAGCTCTCGGGCACTTGGGGGAGGGGGATCCGTTACCTTGGCACATTTCGTCACATGGGTGTGAAGAGGTAATGTAGGGTGAAGCACAGCTGGAGCGGTTGGTGACAGGGGGGCGTTGAATCCGTAACTGAGAGCTAAATCTCTCTGTCGTCAGTTTGGTTGAGACTAATCTGTTGAAAACCACCTGCTAGGTTGTTGGCAGTGCTTGGTTTTCCTCCCACTCCACAAATCCTTTGCATGGTTCCGCCGAAACTTTTTTTTCCCTGTGGCCTGTGTCCCTGTAGCATTCTCAGAGTGGCAGAACACTCTGGTAAAATATTTTTCTCTGTTTTTCTGGAAAGGTCCCTATAGTGTGCATGCAAGCAGTATAAGAATTAAGATCTTTTCTTGAGGTGGTTTCATCACCATCGTTATCTGACTGTTCTCACTTCAAAACGGCCTTTCACTAAAAGACTGCACCATGCCTGTCTGTTTTTCACTTAGTGCAGCTCCATGTAATGATGGTTAAAGATGTTTGCAGATGTATGAGTATAAGGATTTTTTTGTCTCTTGTTACTTGGGAGTGTGAATGGGCATACACGATTTTGTAGTTTTTGTGAAAAGTGTGAATTTCAGTTATAACTTAAAACAATCAATGAATGAGTTTTTAATCAATTCACAAACACTAATTCACTGAAATGAATTGAATCTTACCAACTAAAATGGCATTTTGCTACTTACATTTATTCATTTAGTAGGCAAAAATAGTCCTTTAATTTATCAGTAAAGCTTATTTTATAATATATTTTTAAATTGTATTGTTATTTTAGTACATAATAGCACACCAAATGTATTGAATATATACACTCATCCACTGTATGTCAGGTTTCCTTGATCACATCCAGACCAGTAATGTTCCTAGTCCTTTTTTCTTTTTTTCCATCTACAATGATGATTCAAGGTCCATCAATCACAAGAGAATCTAAGCAGGCAGGATGTAAAGTGGTGGGAAAGGATTAAGACATTGGTGCCCCAGGGCATGCTGGGAAGACTCTGAGCAAAGGCATTTACTGAGTCACGGTTTACACCTGTTACATCCTGTCTTCCAAAACTGAGCATTAATTGTAGGATAAAGACACACTATACGCCACAATACAGGTTGCATTGTGACCATATGTTCTTCTGTTCATGTTTTGTTGATATTATTAGCATATTCCTGTAGCTCAAAGAGTAGAGCATGGCACTATCAATGCCAAGGCCATTCAGTTCCAAGGGAATGCATATACTGATCAAATGTATACCTTTAATGCAAAGTTACTTTGGATACAAGTGTCTGCCAAATTCTTAAATATTAATAAAATCTTGTAAATTATTGGTTTGATTTGTGACTAATGGAGTTCTCCTGTCCTGTTTCCTGCAGAAAGTTCTACTACATCACTCTACTGAGGGACCCCGTTTCCCGTTATCTTAGCGAATGGAGGCACGTCCAGCGCGGGGCCACGTGGAAGACATCCCTGCACATGTGTGACGGACGGACCCCTACACCCGAAGAGTTGCCGCCCTGCTACGAGGGCACAGACTGGTCAGGGTGCACTTTGCAGCAGTTCATGGACTGCCCCTACAACCTAGCCAATAACCGCCAAGTGCGCATGCTGGCCGACCTCAGCCTGGTGGGCTGCTATAACCTTTCAACGGTCCCCGAGAAGAGGCGCTCACAGCTCCTGCTCGAATCGGCCAAGAAAAACCTGCGAGACATGGCTTTCTTCGGCCTGACGGAGTTCCAGCGGAAGACGCAGTACCTATTCGAGCGCACCTTCCACCTCAAGTTCATCCGGCCGTTCATGCAGTACAACAGCACGCGGGCGGCTGGCGTGGACCTGGATAACGACACGATACAGCGCATCGAGGAGCTCAACGATCTGGATATGAAGCTGTACGACTACGCCAAAGACCTGTTTCAGCAGCGCTACCAGTACAAGCACATGTTAGATCGCCGGGAGCAGAGACTACTGAGAGGACAGGCGTCTTTCCACAGCCCGTTCCGAGAGGACGGAGTCGGGGGAGAGGGCATGGCACGCCTGCCAACAGAGGACTACATGAACCACATCATTAATGGATGGTAACCGCCCACCCCTCTCCAGAGAGACCGAAAAAGAGACACAGTAACGAGGAGAGGGGGAATAAATGGACCCAAGTGGAATACCCATTCCCAGGCTTGAGAGTTCAAAGTTCCATTCTTTGGTCAGGAATACAGAAAACGTTCTAGAAATGTGTCTGGGAGCATTTCACTTAGCGCAGCATCTCGAAGGCCTTTTTTAAACAAAAGTTCTGGCATAACATTAATATTAAATTATCGATTTTTTTTGTTTGTGCCACAAACTGTTTTTTCTCGACCTCAGTGCTGCAGTGTTTCACAGAAAGAGACTGGAATGAACAAAATAGGTATTCCGATACCTGGTTCACATGAATATCTAAAAATCTATTGATTGTTAAAAGATTGTTTTTATATACATAAATATAAAATATGTATAAATCTTAGATTGCCTTTTTTTAAACCTGGTGTGAAATGGATGGAGCCAATCACAAGTGATGGAGAATTACTAACAGGTGTTGTGAGTGAGTATGATTTTATAGATCTTAATATATATAACACAAGTCAATTTTTCCATGAGTGTTTTTATCATTTTTCCCCCTTTGAGTGTTGAACAGATTCCCATAAGCCCTTGAAATTGTGTTGAAAAGCCATTCCTGACAGTCAAATGTATCCAGCTGCAGATCTGTCATTTCTGATACTAAAAAAACAAAAAAACAATTACGCCATCATGCACTGTTTTGTTTTTTTGTTTAAGCATGTGCTAATTTATACAGAGTGCACTGTATGCGTGTTTTTTCACATTTGCCGTGAACCTTTTACCCATAATCCAGTGCAGTATGCCCACATTTTGCATTGTGAAGCACACACCTTAAATGAACCAAATCTTTCTTTGTCCTTTTCCAATCAGGATTCACATCATCACTTGCCCTTGTTAATTGTTGAGTTCGCACGCATGTAAAACATGTTAAATGAACTTACACGGAGCGTGTTGAGGCTTGACATCCCTCACAGATAGTTCTTGTTTGGCTCTGTGTCTCCGGAGACTCCTTAACTGTCATCTTCGCATATCCCTCCGGCCGAAACTAAAAAAAAAAAATAGACTGCTATTGAAGCCCATTGAAGATCCATGTAAAAATGTTAATGGGAAAAGAGTGAAGAAATGGATCATATGTTCTGTTTGTATGTGTCAATCAGGATATGGAGAATAATCCTGATTAAAACAAGAGATTGATGAGAAAAATGTGACCATTGCTTTGAGTGTGTGTATGCAGTGTATACAAGTGTGTGTGTATGTATGTATATATAATGTGTGCGTGTGTGTGTGTGTGTGAGAGAGAGAGAGAGAAAGAGTGTGCGCAAGCTAATTTGAGGTGTCTTGAGTTTGCTGTCCAACATGATCATTACTGTGAGTATTTCTGTTGTTCATGACACCTGGATCTTTAAAGGTACCAATAAAAGATATATTTCCCATTTTTATGACATGGTTATGTTGTCATTTTATACTTCAATGTGTTCTTTTTTTCTCTAAAGCGCACTATAGCTTTAAAGGACAGGCTTAATATTTTTGTGGAAATATTTGATGTATTTAATTTGAAATGGAAATGTTTTTTTTTAACATTTTAACAAATGGCTTTACTGACATTTTCAAAAAATGTATTGCATCCATGGCTGAAAAAAATCTTATTGACGCCCAACATTAGAATTTTTTATATATATCTGTGTCATTTTATTTATTTTTTACTTTTTTCTTCTATTTAAAATCAATAGGCAGTATGCTATAAATTATTTTCATGTATGGAATGCCTTATAATTATTGCAATAGGGCAGAGGTTCCTGTGTGACTTATTAATAAATCATAAATCTTTTTTCTTTTTAATTTTATGAACATTATTATTCAGTTAATTTTTATTGCATTATTTTAGCTTTTTTCCGTGTGCATAAAATGCTTTGCTACTGTACATAAGAGCACATTATTTATTCTGAAATATTGCTAATTCTGAATTATTAACATATAATATATATATATAATATAATTTAATGACAATCAGTTAGGACAATCTGAACACTCTTCAATATGTCCCTTAAAACACTTTAATCTCAGGAAACCCAATAACTGCGTGAAAGTGTTGGAACAATCACAGGTTTCCACTCAGTGTCTTAAAAAAAACGTGTTTCTGTTTGAATTAATCAGCAGCTCTACCCGAGTGTTAATTATATTTTGGAGGGGTGTGTGTGTCTGTGTGAACAGTGTTATGACTTGCACATTTCCTGTGGAAGACACTTTTGTCACTTTTTGCCTGACTCAACAGATTTCAGAGACAATCTCATGACGATTGCGTATAGATTTTTTCACGACTCTCGTTATATTTTCAGTCATGTTACAATATCTATTTGTTTTTAAGTTTGAGAATATGAATATCACTTATTTCTTTATGCGTGTCCAAACCAAATTTCAGTTACACTTTATTTTAAGGTGTCAGTATTACAGTGTAATTATACATTTAAGTACAGAGTAATGACAATTAGCTACATGTACTTAATATAGGGTTAGGGTTAGGATGAGGGTTTGGTTTAGGGTTAATTGCATGTAATTATGCATAATTTCTAGTTATTACTACAGTAAATACATGTAACAATGACACTGTAAAATAAAGTGTTACCCAAATTTCTTATTAGATCTTACAGGCCAAAATCACCTCAGTGAACAACATATTTCAGATATGGGCTTTTCATAACATCATCAACAAGAACAAAAGAAAGAATAAACCATTGCCTAGCTCTTTTTCTCTCGGGCCGAACCCTTGTGTCTCTCTTTACCTGCACGTCACAGTTTCTCTTCCCCAGTGAGTGGAGCTGAAATCATGAGCCGTTCCTCCGAGAGCTTCGTGTCTCACCTCTGCGCTGAGACGCTGATGACGCTGCTCTGCTGTAACCGCAGTGATCAGCCCAGCAGACGCGCGGGGACGACCACTTGCCTCACTGTTGTTTATATTGTTCTCTGTGTGACCGGTGGGATTGGCTTTTGTGCTGTGAGGGAAACAAAAGACCAACATGGACTTCACAGGTTTGTTCTGATTTTAAAGGACACAGTTGCGGTCACAGTTTCATCACTTCTCTTGCATATGTCCATTAAAGGCCAGTCAATACTGGACTAACTTAAAGGCAAAATGTAAATACAATAAAACTTTATTACATTAAGCATTTATTTACATTAAGCAACTTTTAAAAGGTCAAACGACGACCTAGGCTACAGTATATTATTGCAGGTTTGGTACAGTGTCAGCACATGTCCAATGAAAAATTCAATGAAACTACTGTATGATCTCAGGATATTAAAATAATAAATAGCTGAAGCGGTGACAGTGGGTAGTGCATGTGTTAAGATGTCTCATTCCTATTAAGTAAAAGGTATTTGCTACGTTTGAGTATAAATATCTTAATGCTTTTGTGTCACATGTTTGATGTCACTATTAAAGCATCCGGTTTAAAGACGGTTTTGTATTGACATCAATAGATAAATGTACACATTACAGAGCCTCTTCATATTTTATATATATAAAAATATATAAAAATAAAATATATAGAAATATATAAAAATAAAATATATAAAAATATATAAAAATATAATATATAAAAATATATCATAATATATAATTAATATATCATAATATATCATAAATATATCATAAATATATAAATATATAAAAATAAAAATCAGCCATACATTTAAAATGTTTTAAAATTTAATGTTATACATTTAAGGTGCCGTAGGTAATGACTGCTGCTGAGGATACAATATCATTCAAAAGTTTGGGGTCAGTAATTTTTTTTTTTTTTTTTAAACAATTAATACTTTTATCCGGCAAAGGTGCATTAAATTGATCAAAAGTGACCTTTTTTTTAACAGTAAAACATTTTTAAAAAATAAATATTGTTCTTTTGAACTGCATGAAAAAAATCATGATGAAAAGTCTCCACAAAAATATTAAGCAGCATAACAATTTCATCATGTTTTCAATTTTGATAATAAATGTTTCATGAGCAAAAAAAATCAGTATATTAGAATGATTTCTGAAGGATCATGTGACAAGACTGGAGTAATGATGCTGAAAATACAGCTTTTTCCTACATTTAAATAGATGTTCAAATGTCATTACAATTTAAAATAACTTTTGTTTTACTGTATTGTTTATCAGTTGATGTCACCTTGGGGAGCATAAAAGACTTTAAAAAAAAAAAAAGCACATTTTTTGAAATGAGCAAAAACTTGGTAGATACAATTATACCTGCTCTCCTCAATCCAAGCACCAGCTTTCTGTCAGATAATTAATAATCAATAGAGATAAATCAAATAGAGAACAGGGACTGATATTAAAGTGAATCTAAGGGTGTAAAGAAGAAAACACATCAACAGTAGAAGGAATATGGCAGCAGTGTGCGTATGTTCAGCTCCTTAAATCTATTTACATTGTTTTCCTCATCAGAAGTGTCCCATTGGTGCCCCACAAAAGATTGAATTTCCTCACACACAGATTTTGTTTTAGCTTCAAAAGTCCTCAAGAACACAAGACTAGAGCATATCACGTCTCCATTCAACACAACCGACCAAAATGGGCCATCTGTTTCAAGCCATTAGTTCAACTGAATCATATATTTAGGCTTGAGTGGTTCTGCATGTCCTGCACACCTACCGCCGGTCAGGGAAATTTACTAAAGCTGTTAGTTCAGAATCACGTGCCCCCAGTGAGACCGGGCGGACCCTCCACGTTATGAACTTAATTTCAACCTAAAAAAACTGTGCTCTTTATGGACACTAGAGAGCACTAGAGAACAAATAATGGTATTGATTCTCACAGCATATTTGGTTCTGCGGTCATTTTTTTCTGTTGTGAAGGTCAGGGCTGGGTAGGTTACTTTTAAAATGTATTTCACTACAGATTACAAAATACATTCTTTAAAAAAGTAATTTGTAACGCGTTTCGTTACATTACTCAAGTTTAGTAACTTAATCTAAATACTTTAGAATATTTTGGAATACTAATAAGTGTGTAACAAACACAAAACAGGTAATTGCAAGATTTCTCACAATTCTGACTTTTTCCCCTCAGAATTGTGTGATATAAAGTTGCAATTGGAAGTTATAAAGTCAGAATTATGAGATATAAACTCGCAATATTGAGAAAAATCAGAATTATGATAAACTCGCAATATTGAGAAAAGTCAGAATTATGATAAACTCAATATTGAGAAAAGTCTGAATTATGACATTTAAATCATACTACATTCACAATTGCAAGAAAAAAAAGTCAGTAATGCAAGTTCATATCTCCCAATTCTGACTTTATAACTTGCAATTGTGAGTTTAAATCTCGCAATTTCTGAGAAAAAGTCAGAATTGTGAAATGCAAACTCACAATTGTGAGGGGAAAAAACAAATTGTGAGAAAAAGATGCAGTGACCTTTTTTACAACTATAAAATGACTCACAAACAACTGTCACAAAACATGAAAACAGTCAAAAACATGAAACACCCAGAGCATCTACTGAACTCAAAGAACTTCTCAACCGTTGATTAAGTGCAGGTGTGTAGAATGAATACTTTCTATTTGTTTTCATACTACATCCACCATCTTGGCATTGTCCATTGTCCTAACAACCACAAAAAATTGGCTAGAAAACAAGTACACTTTAAATACTTCATCTGTATGGGTTTGTATGATAATGTGAAAATGAATACTTTCTCTTTCTGGTATTGAAGTGAATTTAGCCTACTTGACCACAGACATTTACATGTAGCTCAAGACAATGAACTATGATTGTTTGTGTTGTCCATAAGATGGCGCTGTATGTTCAGTTTTGCCACATACCAGTCCATAAACATGGGGAACGGGTTTAGGGCTACCAAAACAGTGAGACAAAATAAAATTACTTTTCACAATTTATGATGATTTTTATTTTATTTTGTCTAGTTCTTCTCTGACACTGTTTCCTTGGTTACAAAGTACAAGTAGACTACTGTTGATAAAACCAGAGGTGGAAAGTCCAGGGGTGAAAAAGTAAAACTTCCACCACAGTGCGTTTATTCCACCCACTGAAGCAGTGTTAAAGTTAATGAGACAATTAAGTGTTAAGTATTGAGTGATGACTGACCATTGAAGATTCCTGATGTTAACAAGCAGAATCGCCAAAGGAGAAAAAGCACAATTGTTAAGTCACTATCATGGAGATCATGGTTTGCTTCAGTTGAGCTCTTGACCCTTCTCTTATCATTGCCAGATACGTCTGGAGTGTTATGACTGAGCAATAACAGCCAGACTATTATAAAGAAATGATGGTCAGGTTGAATTGGGCTGTTATTTCGTAGTCATTATTTGATCTGAATTGAATGCACTGCAACATACTTTATTGTTTTCACCATTATTGAGATTCACAGGCTGATTCTTGATGTCTGTTAAATTACCAAATCACCCTTAGAGAAACCAATTAGAATTAATTGAAAAGCTGGAGGTTATGCTGTGGAATCAATGACAAATATTTTTTCTGTTCATGAGATTTCAGTAATGATTGGTGTTGTCAAATTACGGGTTATCAGGTGGATTTTATTTCCGATTTGTGAAAGTGCTATTCAGGTTCTATTGTGAGATTTCAATGACGGATGAATATGAAACGATTCAAACTGGTTTTTGTTTAATTACAAGATTTCACTGAAGGTCAGGTTTGTTCAGTTACAAGAACTGTTGGGTCATGAGATTTCGATGATGGTCGGTTTTGTTCCTTATCGAGATTGCAATGATTGTCAGTTTCATTTCTTTTTTCTTTTACAAGATTTCAAAGACACTTGTTTTTGTTTTGTTATGAGATCTCAATGACAGTCAGTTTTGTTCCTTTACGGGATCTCAATGGTTGACAGTTGTGTTTTGTCGTGAGATCTCAATGATGCTTGGTTCTGTTCAATCTCAATGACAGTCAATTTGGTGCAGTCATGAAATTTCAATGACAGTCCAGTTTGAAAAGATTCAAACTGTTGGTTTTGCTTTGTGACAAGATTTCAATGATGTTCAGATGTTTTGTTCAGTTACAAGAAAAGGTGGGTCATGAGATTTCGATGACGGTCATTTTTTTGGGGGGGGTTATGAGATTTCAATGATGGTCTGTTTTGTACCTTCACGAGATTTGAATGATGGTCTGTTCTGATCCTTTACGAGATCTCAATGGTTGACGGTTTTGTTTTGTTATGAGATCTTAATGACAATTGTTTTTGTTGGGTCATGAGATTTCGATGATGGAAAATCCAGGGGTCAGAAAGTAAAAGTCCTGCCATATGTTTATTGAAGCATTGTTAAAGTTAATGAGATAATTAAGTGATTAATTGAGTCATGATTGACCATTGAAGTTAACATCAGGTATCAAGCAGAATCGCCAAAGGAGAAAAAGCACAATTTTTAAGTCTCTATTCATGGAGATCATGGTTTGCTTTAGTTGAGCTCTTGACCCTTGACTGTTTAAAATTAAATTTAATCATGTGTTATTGGTATGTTTTCTCATGATCATTATTTGACCTGAATCACTGAACTCATTTAGAGTCCATTTTTGAGTTAGGTTTGCATAGTTCACAAATAAGCCTGTGGGAATCCAGACTTCAGCGTGAGAGCTGGTGAAAGAGGATAAACAGAGAAAGATGCTGATACATGTATCTTCCCTCAACGGATCTTTGATTTTTCTCAATTATCTTTGGTGTTTCTGTTTGTAAACCTACTGTGCTAATGAAGAAAAAGACCCGGGAAGATTCGCCAGCGCTGATTGTGCTTATCAAACACTATTGGATTAATGCGGTCCATTCAGCTGCACACGTCTGAGATCTGCATTCCCACTTACTTAAGACAAATTTTCAGCCTCAAGCCATATGTTATAGAAAAAGTGTCAATGTATCCATTTTCATAAACCTTAGATAGTGTTTTAAATGTCATCTGGCCAGATGAGCTACCTGATAAATGACTTACATGACTTTTATGTAACTATTAACAAGCATGAAATGTGAGTCAGCGCAAGTGCAATTACAGTATTCAGTAAAACTGAAGTGAATAACTTGATTCTCACATTTAATGAAGAAAACATGAGTGACATTTACAAGCAAAAATCCATTACTATGATGCTCGGGTGTTGTGTGTGGTTTCCAGGGCGTTAGTTCACGGTTACTAATGTGTTTGAGTGTTTTTTAGCATGTTGATTTGAGGTTGCCATGTTGTTACTTACTGGCAAATGTCTGAAGTGTATATTGTGGCCCTTAAGCCCCATTTATACACAAGACAAGAATTCATGATCAGGCCAGAGCCTATGTTAACAATTTTAAGCTATTAAAGGCAAGTAAGAATTGTATAATAAAATATCCAAAAACCACTTTCACAGTGTTATACATTTCATTCAGCTGTGTACTTACATAATCCTAAATGTTTCAGAGAATTTGTAAATTCAGAGAAATTCACAATTTTAAATAGTGCCCCGTCCCTCTCTTGTCGCTTGTCAATGACGTTAATATCCCTGGTTCCTGCTGTGCTGCATAGTAACCATGGCAACAGTTGGGTAATGTCTAGCGACAGGCTGGTGATGCTTCGTTCAAACATTATGGACCATAACAAGCAAACTTTGGGATAAAAGGAGAAATAAAACGATCATCAATATCAGCATGGTGTTTCTGAGATGGCGAGAGCTTTGCAACAAACTTTGACTTGACAGACGCTCGTGCACGTTATTAGACAAGGTAAGCAAATGTAGGCGACATAAGACTAATCATAGCTTAACACGATGAAATCTTAGAATATCATCAGTGTGATATTCTAATGTTGATCTAGTTTACGGTTTCATACAGCCAACTAATACACAGAATAACATTACAACTTTCAACACACTCAGATACAGTTTAGTGTGAAAGCGTAGTGTTAGAGCAAGTGAAACAGCGCTGCGTTACCTCACAGTTTTAATTCCTCAAATAAACTGACCTGTATGAGTAGGATTTCAGCACTTATGAGTAGTTCGGTAGAATGAAATGTCCTCGTTTCTTTATATCTCGCGTGAGTCACTGATTTCTGTCTCTCATTAGTAAATCGCGCCTGCGATTCTCGGCCATGCCCTGCTTCATACCACAGTCATATTAAAAACATGCATTCACTCATCCATAAACATTATTAGATCCATCGGCATGATGCCAAGATCTCATTCACTTCGGCGTCAATCTACACATTTGTTATCGTTTTGAAGAGTTTAGTGACCCCTAGCGGCAAAAAATACATATTGTGCCTTTTATCTGCAGCAGTAGTACACTGATATTTTGCTTTTTTCTCCGTTCTATTATGGAATACTGGTATAAACATATGGCAGGATAATATGGTAAAATCTTTCTTTCGGTCTAGACTGGCAGTAGCTGATATATTCTGGTCAAAAGTGTAATAGTGCTGTAAGAGCTCGCCTCAGCACTTACCTCTGAATTCAGACCTGCATTACTAACATTTCAATTACAGATCACATTACTCCCATCATACCTTGCTAGAATACCAATTCACGGGATGATTACCTTTCTTCCTCCCTATCATCTGGAAAAAAATTAGACTTTCAGACCGAACAGCTACTCCTGGAGTTTCTTGTCTCCTGAGTGTTGAATGGTTTAGCATTTAGATAGCAGCCATGAAAGAAATTAAAGATGAAGGACAGAATGAGAGAGAGAGAGAGAGAGAGATAAAGAGTGTGTATGTGCTGTTAAGGATTTTATTCTTAATGCTTTATTCTGACTGAGGCTGAATCTCCTCAGAGAACAAGAACTGAACTACAATAAAACCCGCCGAACAAAACTAATGTAGAATTGTGTAATATTACAGTATCAAGAACAGGATTTCTTGTGCAAAGATAAACGTGTATCTGTTGAATCTAAATGGATCTACTGGACAGTAAAAACAAAACAATTGTGGTGCCAAATGTATAAAATGTGGTGCAAATATGAAAACCAGAAAAAAAAAGTTTAATGGTTTCCACAAAAAAAATATTATGCTTGTGCTGCTTGATATTTTTGTGGAAGCTGTGATGGGTTTATTTTCAACACTGACTTAAGAAATGTTCCTTGAGCAGCAAATAAGCATATTAGAATGATTTCTGAAGCATTATGTGACACTAAAGAGTAATGATACTGAAAATTCAGCTTTGCCATCAAAGGAATAAATTACATTTTAAAATATACTGTTCACAATTCTACAGTTTTTTACTGCATTTATCAAATAAATGCAATTTGAGCATGAGACTGTAAAATATATTAAAAAAAAAATCAAATCTCGTCTCTAAACGTTTGTATAGTATATGCTTACATGAATTCAAAAGTTTGCTTTTAAGACATTCCTCTGTACCAAAAACTTGAAGTATTTAAGGCATTATTAGAGGAACAAGTGAGTGGCAGCGAGACATTTCAAAGAGATTCTCCCAGAAATTAAGGCACAAGAAAGAGTGTGTGCAGGGTGTCAAGAGGGTCCTAATACACTGTACTCTGATGTTGACGGTTGTGACAGGTTAGAAAATGAACGTTCAGTGTGTGTGTGAGAGAACAGCAGGTGGGTTCAAGTTGAAGTCAGGGTCAGCTCACTGTCTCTCAACGGAGAGGTTAAGTTTACCCTTGGGGACAGCACAAATCTCTCCACTTACATTTTACATAACTCATTCACTCTGACATGAAATGCCCTTCTGCAAGACACTGAAAACATCTGACACTGCTACAGGTGTGGGCTTTGTCTATTTGTGACGAGTGATTATTTTTCAGTTAGAATTGCAAAAAGTTACTTATATGATAAAAAAAAAAATTAAAAAAAATGAAATGCATGGAGGGATTCCATTATCAAAAACAGAACAGATCTATCGACAACCAAATATGAACAAATTACGTTTGTTTGGTTTCCTCAGAGTCAATGAAGTCTTGCTGAATCTGTGTTTGCCATGTTTTCAGAAGGTTTTAAATGAGTTCTTTGGACCACTGGGGAATATTTGACCGTCATATCACCTCTGTGGTGAATTATTTACATAATCTGACTTCACACCAGATTGAGAAAACTGGCTAGTGTTTTTTTCCTCTCTTTTGTTTCAGAATGTTGCTGCATGTGTTTCTCTCTTTTTGACATAGACATGCTCAATTTGGTGCGGTCTTTTTTTTTAGTTTTTAGAATACAGTACATGTCATATATGACGTGCACAGATTGGTGTATGGTTATTATTAGTAGTAGTATTATATATTATTATTAGTATTAGGATTACGAATAATGTCAAGTTCAAACTGAACTGAATTCAAAACTTCAACATTTTAAGTCAGAAAGTCAGTATTTTTTGAGACTGCCACAACATAAGAGTCCATCCCGTATTTGATTCAGAATACTAGATGCTCATATGAAAAATTCAAGCCCTGCACCCCGTAAAGAGGGAGATGTTTACTCTTTTCGCTTACAATTGGAAATTGCCTAAAATCTCAAAACTACTCATTAGACACCCACCTCCTCTCAAAAGTCATCTAACCCCTACAGAGCAAATTATAAAACAAAAAATACATCCCTCTCGAACCCTTTTCTTGTTGTTGTTGTTGCCAAACTATCCTTGCCTTTCACATGACGAATGTCAAAATTGTATTCCTGCAATGGAAAATTCCTTATCTGTATTACACATTCTGTATAAGAAAACTACAGGACTGGTCTGTAAATACTATAATCCATATAGGATGAAACATACACCTTGAAATGGTGAAAGGCAAGAATAAGGTCAAAACCCCATTCTCCATGGTGGAGTATCACTGTTATTGAGAATTACACTACTTTGAATATAATAACCCCTTTTTCCATACCAACAGAATCTGCCTGGAACAGATACCAGTACCTACACCGAAATAACAAACTGACGGGGTGATGATGTGACAATGAATAAACGCATGACTAGAAAGTAGACAAAAAAGTCGATGGTTCAGACCTAAGGGGTTGCTTCAGGACTGACGACTTGATACCCAGCTAACAATTTTTAGTTGCCAGAATGTTCCCAGAGCGTTAGTTTTTGGTTCCCAGACCGTTCTTTTTTAAGGTTTGGTTTCCAAAGAAAGTTTTCTTAACAGAAATTGAACATTAGTTTGCCAGGAAAGATTTCTTATTGGAAATAGAATATTAGTTTTTTTGTTTGTAGAATGTAATTCTAATGTTCCTCTAACATTATTTTAATGTTCCTATAACATTCTTCTAGCGTTGTTCTAACATCATTTTAATGTTCTCCTAGCGTTATTTTAACGTTCGTCTAACATTTTACCATTCCTCTAACATTATAACGTTATTCTAAAGTTCTCCTAATGTTATTTTAAGGTTCCGATGATGTTATTCTAACGTTCCCCTACCATTCGTGTTACTCTAAAGTTCTCCTAATGTTATACTGTTACTTTAATATTCCCCTGTTATTCTAAAGCTACCCTAACATTATACTAGCTTTCCTCTAATGTTATTCTAATGTTCTCCAAACGTTATTTTAATGTTCTTATAACATTATTCTAAGACTATTCTAGTAATCTTGTAACGGTATTATAATGTTCCCCAAACATCATTCTAGCATTCCCCTAACATTATTCAACGTTCCTCTAACGTTATTCTAATGCTCTCCTTACATTATTTTAATTTCTCTATAACGTTATTCTAATGTTCCTCTAACGTTATTCTACTGTTCCTCTAACGTTATTCTACTGTTCTCCTGACGGTTTTTAAAATATGAAATCTTTTCACAGACATTGAGAAATGAATAAACAATTATTTGTCCGTAAACAAAACTTATCGATTAACATCTTCAATAAGGTTGTGAAATGGAAATCTTTACTCTCACATCTATATTAATAATGAGTAATTATTCAATAAAGAGCTAAATTTATTTATATTTATTTCTCTCATTTCAACAAATGAAGCTCATAAGCCCATATTCTTCATTACACAAGAACATCTGCAATGGTTAAATGGGAAGGTTTTTACATAATAAACAACCTAAAATAACGACTATAGTATGTTCTGTACAAGTTATTTTTGGGCTATTTATTGGTTAATAAACGGGAACCAAATACAAACATTAGGGAACATTCTGTGTTTTCGGGCTAAGTATACTTTAGATAAAAGCAACTAGACATAATAGTATAAAACTGAACCGTCATCCCTTTTATAAAACATTCATTTATGTAACAATGGGATCCACTGGAGGAGAGTTTAGGTGAGAACCCAAGTCCAGTATTTATTTAAAGTCCATAAAACAAACATAAATCCAAAGACTTGACCATAAACAGGAACAACATAGACTCACCAACAGTGGTTGCAGGGCATACAATCCACAAACATCAACAAGGAACAATGGAAACATGAGGTTTTAAATAGACAGACAAATTACAAACAAGAAACACCTGTGAACAATGATTAAACCCGTGAACCAATCAGAACACAACATGACACAGGTGAATCACATGACAAGGAGCACATGGATAAACAAACAAAACACATGACAATGACCATGAAGCATGAACAGAAACATGAATAAGAACAATGAACAGAAACATGAAAACATGAACATGAACAAAACAAAAGCTAGACATAACAATTTAACTCTAGATCATGTTAATGAATTAAAACACATTAAGGGAATAATGAACAGATTCTCTCATGGTTATTTCAGAAAACTTCATAGCATGGGCATCTGACAACTTTCCTACAAGATGGAATTTCAGCAACAAGTAGCAATTGTCTTTGTTCAGTCATGATCTGACAAGCCCCACGAAAATGGTTTTAAATTACAACATACATGAACAACCTGTGAAAAAGAGGTAAGCAGGATGACAGCAATTTTGTCAGCATGGTTCCTTCTCCACAGTTCCTCATAGAGACCTTATTGCAGTGAAGAGCATGTGGCAGAGAGAGTGCACTCGGCGGGCGGCCCCATCTGAGAGGAGAACGGGTGGCAGGGATGCCCATCCATTGAGATGAAAGCCACTGCTTTACTGATTAAACTTCGCAGGTTCCAGTTCGGTCTCAGTGACGCCATGTCAATTACCCATAACTCTCTCCACCACCTGCCGTCTTCTATCCTCAAATTGCTTATAATTAATGCAATTTTCCTCGTCTGGCACAATAAGGGGTGAGCTGAGGAAGCCTCACATCATTAGCTCATGCTCAGAGAATTGGGCAGTGGATTTAGGTAACGTGCCCTTTGTGACTAGATTTGCTGTTCAGTCCTGCTGTGTTGCCTACATGCTGAACAAAAGTAATTTAATCAGACGAACACATCATTGTTTGGTCGTTTTTGCCGTTCTTTGTTGTTAGAAGCTGACCTGAAGCCTGTATTGATTTGGAAGCTGATGACTGTTTATTATGCCACATTGTTTAATGGGTATCACAGCTGTTTGGCGTCTTGCGTTTTAGAATGACATGTTAAACACATTGATCACAAGCTTATTGATCTTTTTTGATTAGTTTGCCCAACAAAGCAACACAAAAAGTAGCACATGGTGTTATATTTAAATGAGCGGTATTGGAATTACAACACCAGGAGAACAGCTTGGGTTTTTCTGTGCCTGTAGGATGACCTATGACCCTGGCCTTGCGTTGCTGTGTTTCAATGCACTAGCATTTGCATAAGTTGCATATGTCCTTTACAGGCCAATGTTCTCAATTTTCATCTACCTTGGGTCAGTTAAATAATAAATCAGGAGCAAGATTATTAAACTGTTTTAAACTGTAATTAAACTGTATTAAACTGTTTCTGTGGATAGAAAGTTAGAGCATGGCACTAGCAACGCCAAGGTCATGAGTTTGAGTCCAAGAGAATGCATGAACTGATGAAATGCATTGAATGCAATGTACAGTAAGCCACTTTTGATAAAAGGGTTTGCCAAATACAATACCGCTGAAAAGTTTAGGCTCAGTAAGATTTTTTTTTTTTTAAAGGAACGAATATAGTGAAGTATTAAATTAATAAAAAGTGACGGTGAAGACATTTATAATGTTACAAAGGATTTCTATATCATACAAATACTGTTCTTTTGAACATATTCATCAAAGAACCTTGAAAAAAGTATCAAGGTTTCCACAAAATTATTAAGCAATAAAACTGTAGTAAACATTTATAATAATCAGAAATGTTTCTTGAGAACCAAATCAGTTTAATACATTTTAAATATATTAAAATAGAAAACAGTTTCTTTAAATTGTAATAATATTTTACTATATTACTTTTTTAACGTATTAATGATTTTCAAAACATAATTCAAAAATCTTACTGCACTCAAACTTTTGAACAGTAGCATCATAAAATGTAAACAAATAAATAATTAAATAATAAATCAGAGCAGCAACAAGCATGGGAGTTCCTCAAGGCTCTATGTTTGGTCTTTAAAAATTGCTGGTTAGCAGTTTTTATTTTCTTAATCACAGCGTTAATTAAATGATTAAGCTAATAATAAATGAGTAAGCTAATATGATAACTTCAGAGGCCGTATGAATTGAGACTTAATCAGTGGAGGGAATTTTCCCAAACCGCCTCTCTTAGATCCGCAGAGACAATGGGCACATTTCTGAGATGGAAGATTCCCTAAGAGCTGTCACAGATGACAAATCAGGTTTAGACATACTCCACGGGCCAGACATGAAGCACTTCATTATGCCAAGAATTACAAAACATAACAAAAAGAAGAATAAAAGAACAGAATTAAAGGACAATAGCATATTCAAAATCAAATATAAAGTGAGCTGTTAAAAAGCTTTAGTGCAGGCTGCGCTATCCATAAAACGATGTCACACAAAGCGACATTCTTCTTCAGATGTGTAAGCTCTCGTTTTTAACATCAAAAAGAACACATAGAGAATCTAATTGCTTGTAATCCTCTTTCTGGACTTCCTAAAATGTTGGATTAATAGTGCTTATAACCCTTTCATCTTTCACTTTATAAGTATTTTACAGCAGCAAAACTGCAGGGATCATTTTGAGATGATTATGTTGATTTGGGCTCAGACCCATTGAAGATTGTCTTTCATCAGTGTAAAGAAATGAGGTTTCATTGACACATAATGTGATTCTGCATTCAAATACATATGGACGGAGTGCAACTGGATAGAACAACTATGGTCAAGACACTTTTTTTTTTTTTTTTAAAGAAAAAAAGAAAAATTGCATTACAATGCCAAAGAAATCTTCCGAGTTCATTTTCATGGAAATTGATGACGCATAATCAAACCAGCAGCGTTTGTATAAAACAAGAGAGAGTGAGTCTGTGGAGTGATGGGGGAGTAACGACGGTTAGTTATTTGATATAGCAATATATAACTTTGGCGATTATTATAAAATGCCAGACCACAGAATTTAGAATTACAGATAGCTGCATAAATACATACATACTATGCATATCTCCATCTTTATTTCTTTCTTTTGATTTCCATTACTCCAAACATGCAGACACTTTTTTCTCTCAAACATATCCTCATTTACATTCATGATGTTAGAGCAACTGATAACGTAGGGTGTCAGAGGAAAACGTTTTGCATCTTACCGCTTGATAAATGCGGCCCTGCATTACATTTCTATGCTTATATTTCAAAGACGGAAAACTATTACACATCAGCTCAAATCATCAAGGTATCAAGGGATGAAAATGTAATTTCGGAAGGGGTAAATGTCTGGCACTATCCGAGCTTATCCAAAAGGGTTCATCTAGAGAGGGAATAGAATGCGTTCTTAAACAAAGAAAGCAAATATTGACATTTTCGAGGGAAAACACTGATGGTTGTCCAGGTGTTTGATTTATGCTTGACTGGCCTCTGATCAATGTGAGATGTCCCCTGTGTCTCTGTGCTTTGATTCCTGATATATGCCATGGTGACTTCCAACACCAATCACAATTTTATACCCTCTGTATTCACTGTTTTCACAACCAGCTAGAACATTTTTAAAGACCTATTATTCTGTTTTACATTCTTAACTTTCTTAGGAGTGTAATGTTGCTGTTTGAATATGAAAAAGGTCTGCAAAGTTACACAAAATCCACTCCAAAGAGAGTTATTCTCTATATCAGTAAGCACTGTTTTTGAACTCCCTGAAATGCCTCAATTGACCCTTCGTAAAGATGTTACTGTTTAGTTACTGTTGCTTTGTCCGACAAGCCAGGCTCTCTCACGCCACACATCATGTTCTCACACAGTGAAAAATACATTGTGGAGCAAAGAGGACACTGACAACATGTCGACAGAAATATGAAACAGTTTCATATTTAAAATATTGTAATTTTTTAAAGAAGTTTAAACAATAAATACCGTATAGAGTCTCTTTAATGTGTCGTGACAGATCGCTGTAGCTCCTTCAAACGGCTCGTGAACCGATCATCTCTTCATACTAGTTCATTTATAGTAAACATGAATGAACATCAGAAGGAATGTTGTTTCAAGGGCAGAAAGATGTGAGTACACACAATTTTTGAAGTTCAAGTTCACCAACATTAATCTACTAACTCCCCTGACTGCTTTGTCGGATAAAATGGCGTATTCAGGGTTATGATTGGTTAGATCGCCTGTCAATCAAACTGTTTGCAAAGGGTCAATTGTAGTCTTGAGTTTTCTTTCGGGACGAACACATCCCAGCATTCCTCATTTTAATTCCCGCCCAAAGTATAAGCAAATAAAGGAGGTAAAGTCTGGTTGAGTTGTGTTAATAGTATGTTGTCGACATTTCCATTGCTTTAATTACACTCCATCTAATTTAGTTCTGGTAAGGGGCGTGACATATCCAAAACATACTCGAAACAGTGGACCAATCACAACACACTGATCCAGTCAGAGAACATTGTGTTTTTCTGAAGTAGGGGCTGCACAGAGATAGGAACTAAACAAAGTGTTACTGACAGACTGGGAAGAGAGGTGCTGCAACAAAGTAAAATATGTGAAAAATTTTAAACATGAAACCTATTCTAGTAGACACCCCCCCCCCAAAAAAAGTTTTTAAAAAACGTTATTTTCAAAATATGTGTCCATCGTGTAACAGAGAAGGCTTTAGAGATGTATTACAGATGAACAATATAAAAATTACATCTCATAAATGAAAACACCCACATCGCACGTCTGAGCAACATAACATTTTCTGTCATTCTGTCAATGAATGGAGCATCCTACTTTACAATTTGGCAAAACTGAGATGCATTATATGTTGTGCTTGTAATGCTGTTTGGAGCCAAAACTTTTTAATTTGTACAATGTGAGCATGAGATTTCCCATCCAAACAGAGTGTTCAGTTCAAAGCAAATCCACAGTTTCTAGCTGGAACATATTGTGGACAATATTATGCCTTGTCTTCAGAGAAAGCTTGATGAAAAAGCCGATCCAGGACAACAGACTGATGAGGTTCCTCCCACTGGTTCCCACCAGCTCCCTGAAAACGCTTTTATCAGACAGTGCACCGGCGGTCTGACAGGGACAGACAGCACTTCGGCAGTCAGCCTGGGAGGCTGATGAAAAGGTTTGTGAGATGACAAAGCCAGCGGAACAATATTTGATGTGCTAGTGACAGCCCACAGTGTGCCCTGGTGAGATTTCAAGGTGATTTCTGCAAATGAGGACTGACCGAGAATTTCTCCATCTTGAAATAGACTAGAGACCAAGCCTGTGGCTGTTGGTTAGCCAGTTAGCTGAACACCTGACACTCACTTGAAATATAGAAATTAACCAGCTTTCTTATTTTATTGCAAATAGCATTTGCATACACATGGCACACTTGCTGACTCTTTGTTTCGTGTATCTACAGGTGGTCTGTCTGCAGTAATGTGGTTCAGATACACCAGTCTTAGACAGTAGAAGTAATCAGATACCTTCCATGTGCACTGATGGACTGAATAAGCAGAATGGATCAGCTCCAAATCGAAAGCACAGGGATGGAATAAACCTGCCAGCGCTGTGCCCATCAGATCTGGAGGCAGGACATTATATGATAAGACATAGGCACATATAGATAGAATGGGAAGGCCTACAAAATGTGTCCTTCGGTGATGAACCCAAGAGATAATAACAGAACAGTTCCTGCATCATATTTATCTATAACTCGCTGTTCATGTTGCTGTAGTATAGTCCAGGCTCCAGGCAATATTAAATACATTTAGACTTTTCTGTCATAAAAAATTAGATTGTCAAGAAACACTGTATAAGGCATTTTCCAAAACATTACAGTTTGTTAAGGAATGTGAAATTTTCTATGGTTTAGAAAAAAGTCTAACAAGTGCGAAAAAAGCAAAACAAAAAAAGAAATTAATATTAGAAATCATTTTAAAAAGGGTGTTAGCAAGGTTAAAAAACTCCTCAGGAAAACATAAAAAGGAATGTACTGTGGTAATGTACTTTCAATGTCAAACTTCAGAATAATAAGAGGCTGTTAAAATCTGCACATGGTAATTTTTTAGCATGTTAAAAAGGTTTGTGAAAAATGTTTCTGATGTTATGTTGTTAAATGTTTTTGTTAAAAATGTCCGTTGGAAAAATTATAATTTATTGAATTTAATGATCAGTATGGACCCCCTGAAGGACATGGTGGTGGAAAAAATATGTTTCAAAATAAATTGCATTCCCTCGCAAAAACTATTGCGTTCCTCTGAAAAGGTTTGTGTTCGCTTGCAAACAGCTCAAAAGATTTGCGAGCGAACGCAAAGTTTCTCAGGGGAACGCAAAACTTTTGCGAGAGAATGCAAAAGCATTGAATTATATTTTTTATTTTGTTATTTTTTTCCCAACACCATGTCCCTTTAGGGGCTCCGTATATCAGTGGTAAGTGTTTTGTTCAAATAAAATAATAAAGACCAAAAGACCAAAAAGTTATTATTGGTAATGTCAACTGTTAAATAGTATTAAGTAAAATAATTAAAATTTAAAATACGATTTAAAATTGAATATAATATAATAAAAAAAAAATGAAAAGAAAAAGAAGAAATGAGTTGAGTTGAATCCAAAACTTCCCCATTTCCACATTTTTTTTTTCTTTCTTTTTTTTTTTGGAGAATGACCCTTATATAAGTTTGGACACCAACTCACTATTTATTTATTTTTCACATTTTGAAACAGAGCAGCCAACATAAACCCTTTCCTTTATACAGACAGAAGTGATAAATATCACATTCGAATTAAGATTCCATCTCTTGCTAACGAGTTTAAAATAAACCCCAGCAGAGGAAAGATCTGTGTGTGAAAGCCCTGATCTCTGCGCTGGCCCAGGCCGAAGGCCTCCCATCTCGCCCCTATATAATTGCCGTCAGTTTTTTATAATCACGTTTAATGGGCTGTAGAGAGAGTCCTGTCGCTGACCCTTCTCAGACCTCCCTTTTCTCATTAAAGCAGACGGAGGAAGAATAGCCAAGTCTCTCCACTTCTCCAACACTCTCTGCCAATAGCTAAATTTAGCAGAATGTTATTAAATCCTGTCATTCATGTTCTCTGTTTGTTTTTAGAACTGCATTCCCATCAATACTGCTGACATAAAGACGTTATATTATCACTGAAGTAACGAAATTGTTGTAGACTTTATCATGTTTATAATCCAAACAAGAGGACGCATGTCTTGAGGATCACGCTAATTGTGAATAGCAGCTGCTGAAACAGTGATTTATTGCCAAATGTGGACGACCGCAAAACAATAACCGCCATAAACATGACTCCTGTGGATTTTATGGAAGACACAAAACGTGTTCTCTATGGATATTGTAAAAACACATTTACCTTTAGAACACTTATTATTCTCACAGAAGCAATTTTCTGATTTTATATGCTGATATTCACCAGTTACACAAGCAAAACTAGGGCCTCGTTGTCAAATATATATATATATATATATATATATATATATATATATATATATATATATATTGCTTTTCGCTTTTATCCTAAGTTTTTTTTTTTTTTCCAGTTAATGCATTCCCTGGGATTTGAACCCATTACCTCGCTCTTTTTAGTGTCATGCTCTACTATTTGAGCTACAGGAATGAATATATGCAAATAAAACATTTTAAACAAGACAAAATGCGCCTATATCACAATATAAAATTACATGATTGTCTAATCATGTAATTTTGACAGGTCATATAGGTCATTTGACTCAAGTGACCTATAATTACTAAAATATAGCCCTTCCCAATGTGACAACTAGCCCCGGTCTCCAACTGGTAGAGCATCGCACTAGCAAAGGCAAGGTCATGGGTTTATCATATGATTAATCAAACTTATTTCACCCTGTGAAACTAATTGAGGGTTGTCTGCCAACTTGCTCGGGTGTCTAACTAATACTCAGACCATCGTGATCGTTTTTGAAGACACATTAACTCAAATGGATCTTTTTTTTTATGGTTAATTGCTTTCTAGAAAGCTCAGCGGGCCGATTCACTAAATACCCACACACTTTCATCCATCACGTATCACAGTCAAGATCCCAGTTTATTATTCCCCTTTTCTAATTTTCCCTACACCTGAGGGGTTAATCTCTTTCCGTAGTCATAATGGAATCCTAACAATTACACACTCTGCCCCCTACCAACAGCCACCTCTGTGTTTAACACTTCATGGCTTCAAGGTGACTGTTGATTATTTTCTGTATTTTCCCTCCTTCCAGCCTTTTCTTTTATGTGTGCGTCAGGGCGAGGAGAGAAAAGTGTCTATCATATGAAATCAGTTTTCCTCCTCTCAGCTTGGGGGTCAGCAGTCCCACCGGAGCGGGCATATTACATAAATTAAGTTTAGGCTCAATTTTCTTTGCCCTACAAAGAATAGGTCACCTTGAACAAATTCAGCTCAAACTAGCATGCAAGCTAATAATCGGCGTGTCTTACCAAGAAAAATGGAACGCCGGTAAACCCGACTTTATCCATTTCACCGCCGGTCATAATTCCTCAGCCAGGGTTTACCACCCGAGGTTCTGTCTGACATTATCTTCCTTTTATGATGACTGAGTATTCAGGTTGTGAGCTACACCGACGTAGGAAGGATGAGATTTCCAGATGTGTCATATATTTGTGCTGTTTTCTCATGGGTCTTAGAAACCTGAGACCTTCTCATTAATTTTGGAAATACCAAATAAATCAGCCGGGCAACCCAGAAGTTGCAGTAGGGGACAGAGAAATCCGACTGACCTTTATAGTCACCATGCTTCACTGCAGTGAATGACTTGTGACATTAATCTGCCGAAAGTCTGCTAGGAAAAAATTGGATGAGGTAAATCATTAAAAGCTTAAGGTGATGGATTTCTGAAGGGGCTTAACTCTGATTCGTCACTCTAGTAGAGCCTCCTTGTCTTGGTAAATAGGTTAAAAAGTGAGTGAGAGATAAAGAGAGCGATGGTCAACAGGAAGAGAAGAAAGCTCTCTCTCTTTTTTACTCAAAAGATCATCAACGAGTTAGGACTTAATACAATAAATCATAATATTATGTATTATTATGTATGTATATATATACTGCTGTTCAAAAATTTGGGGTTAGAATTTTTTCAGCAAAGTGCATGATCCAAAGTCACAGTAGATATATATATATATATATATATATATATATATATATATATATATATATGTATGTATATGTATGTGTGTGTGTGTGTGTGTGTGTGTGTGTGTGTGTGTGTGTGTGTGTGTGTGTGTGTGTGTGTGTGTGCATTTTTGTGATTTATGAGGACACAAATTTGTACAATGACATGGGTACGACACTTGTACAACATAAACATGAAATATGAGGACATTTCATGAGTCCTCATATTTCAAAATAGCTTTAAAAACATACTAAATGTTTTATTAAAATGTAAAAATGCAGAATGTTTTCTGTGATGGGTAGGTTTAGGAGTAGGGTTTGTGTAGTGGGGGAGAAAGTACAGTTTGTACAATATAAAAACCATTGCGACTGTGGAATGTCCTCACTAAGACAGCAAAACAAACCTGTGTGTGTGTGTGTGTGTGTGTGGGTATTCCCTACGTTATGGGGACCAAATGTCCCCACAGGTATTTTTTTGCTTTAAGCTTATAAATCATACATAATTATCTTTTTTGAAAATCTAAAATAGCAGAACATTTTCTGTGATGGGTAGGTTTAGGGGTAGGGGTAGTGTAGAGGGACAGAATATACAGTTTGTACAGTATAAAAACCATTATGCCTATGGAATGTCCCCATAAAACATGAAAACATAACATGAGTGTGTGTGTGTGTGTGTGTGTGTGTGTCAAATACGTGCTGTACAGGATGTAAGATTACTCTCTTTCTCCTTTAATAAAGTGAACATCCCTACTTTATTACACCCATCCTCAAAAGGCAAATGGTCTGCCTTACACCTGGAGCAAGTCTGAAAATGTATGAGAAAGATATTATTTATTTGTTTTGAAAGACAACTGTAATTGCAAAACAGGTACAATACATGTACCTGATGTGGGCACAAAAAAACAAAAACAAATCCAAGACAATAATATCACAAAGCAGTGACTATTAATCCTCTGCCGATCTCTCCCCATTTTAGAAGTGCCGTCAGTGGATTCAGAAGAACAGATATTGCATTTTACAGTGGTTACAAGAGGAGAGTGCTGACTTCCATAAATACATCTCAAAGGGGTCACTGTCGTATCGAATGAGGGATAATATTCCTCTCGTGCCTTAGAATGTACAACTGCCTCTGGCCAGCGCATGTACAAGTTTCGATCAACAAGCAATACAAAGAGTGAAAATGCTGCAGGGCGCATTACAGTCACAACCAATCAGAACATTATGAATTCATTTTAGGCCAATGAGATTTCATTGCGGGCGGGGAAATAGAAACCAGGCTGTTGTGTTCTTGTGTGAATGTGGCCGTAAAAAAACACCTTCATACTGAAGGGGACAATGGAGTAACCTTCAAATGTGCAATTACACTGAATGAGTTCCTATACGTTGAGTTAGTTAAAAGGTTAGTTCGCTCAAAAATGAAAATGTTGTCATTAATTACTCACCATCATGCCGTAAGACTTTCGTTCATCTTCAGAACACAAACGAAGCCTAAATTTGGACTAAACTGCTCTAAAACTTTTTCAAGCGTCAAAGTGTCAGTTGCGTAGCTGTCTATGGAGGGACAAAAAGCTCTCAAAAATATCTTAATTTGTGTCCCAAAGATAAACAAAAGTCTCATGGGTTTGGAACGACATGAGGGTGAGTAATTAATGAGAGAATATACATTTTTGGGTGAACTGTCCCTTTAAATTTAACTGACTTTAATTTAAAATTTAATTTAATTTAATTATTTTTCGCTTCAAACATTTGCTCTAGCATGACAGTTGTTGACGTGCAAGAAAACTGAGTGTAGAAAAAGGCAGTCAGAGCTAAAGCTCACTAAAACGACCGATGGAACAACATTGAATAAGTGAGCTTTCCTCTCTTCCTTTATTAACAGGGTTTTATTTGCAAACATTTGAATGAAAAAGTATGCTTTTTTTTTTTTTAAATTACCAATCTTTTCACTAGATAAGATCTTATTCCTCGGCGTGGGATCATGTAGAGCCCTTTGAAGCTGCATTTAAACGGCAATTTGGACCTTCAATCTGTTGTTCCCTGTTGAAATCCACTATATGGAGAAAATTCCTGGAATGTTTTCTTCAAAAACCTTCATTTCTTTTTGATTGAAGAAAGAAAGACATAAACGTCTTGGATGACATGAGGTGAGTAAATTATCAGGAAATTTGAATTCTGAAGTGAACTAATCCTTTAAGTTAATTATTTTAGTTGCACTAAATGTTTGCACTAAATGAGTCTTATTATTCATTCACTGACCCAAAAAACTGAGATCTCATTCACTAATAATTGCTTGGATTATTTCAGAGATCTTCTTATGAAAAATTTCAATCTAAATCACAACACTTGTATTTGCTCAGGTATTTGTTCACATCCTCATTCTAATGTTTGGAGTATTCTACATAAATGAGCGACCAAAGTTAGTCATTTACGTAAAACTTACCAAAATAATCTCCACCTTTCCTAAATATTAATACATTTTAGTACGAAAGTACACACATGCTGATAGTAAATAACACCCAATGAACGGGATGAACTGCGATATCTCGTTTATGAAGGAATCAAATGAATCAGGCATCTTGTTTACGGAAAAATGTCTCCATAAAACTTATTTCTTCAGCTTCAGCGCATTCACACAGTTCTAGTTCACTGAACAGTCATGGTACATCTATATCGAACTGATATTTGACGGACAGGTAAAGCTGTAAACAGGCTTGATATTTGCTCATGATTCATTCTTCAATGCTGCTACCAACAGCTTGTGATTTTTAGCAAGCCACCAGTCGTCTTGGACACAATCGCTGCCTTGCATATATACAGACCCCCGATCATGAAAGCGCTGTGCCATGTCATATCCGAAGCAAAGGCAGCCACACAGACGCAGCCGCACACCTCAGTGGCGAACGAGAAGGGTGTTTAAAATGCAAACTTTAAAAAGGGCAGCACAGTAAATATCCTCTGCGGAGCGCTGATAAGGTCAACTGTCAGTCTTCAGGCACCATGAGGCAGAGAATGTGAAAATGGGACAATTCATATCCCCTCTTTAAGCTGTCATAGCAGGGCTTGTCATGCATGCCATTACATGGGGCCGGACTGTAACAAGCTCCCTGGGATGTAAAAAGATATGCACATAATAAAAGCACCCTCGCCAGTCTGCCAGTGATTGACTGTGAGTGCAGCCGTGGGCGACACAGGGCTGTGCCCACCTATGGCTTGTGAATAGTTTTTCTATTTATAAAGATATGGAGCCTGCTGTTTTATGGCTGTGTAGAGATGAGATTTAGGGCAGGATAGCACACAAACACTCTTGCCGGAGCCGTGAGAGAGATTTTGATCCACAGAGGGAGAAGGGGCAAGTTCTCACTTGAAAACTTTCACTTCTGTTGCCCTTTTAAACACACGCTCTTGACGTGTGCTGTAAACATGCATCGTCAGAGAGTGTTCAAGCAAAACTGAAGATGATTTAGCAGCTAGATTCCCTCAAACTATGACTGCTGAAGCTAATACTTTCAGCTTTGGTTGTCAAATCTGTGTTTTCTGACAGTGCAAAGATTTTTTTTTTTTTAGAAGTATGTTTTACCAGAAAATATTATTTCAGTCTTTCTACTTGAGTCAATGTTACTTGCTTGTTTCTTTGTAATTATTTGTGAAATTTACTGGCAAAATCTGAGTGAAAACTACGGTGGCCCAGTAGTGCACAACACAACGAAATTTAAAAAGCAAACATAAGTTCACAACACAATGAAATAAAGCCACAACACAACGAAATAAAGCCACAACACAACGGAAACAAGCCGCAACACAACAGAAACAAGCCGCAACACAACGAAATAAAGCCACAACACAACGGAAACAAGCCACAACACAACGGAAACAAGCCGCAACACAACGGAATAAAGCCGCAACACAACGGAATAAAGCCGCAACACAATGGAAACAAGCCGCAACACAACGGAATAAAGCCGCAACACAATGGAAACAAGCCGCAACACAACGGAAACAAGCCGCAACACAACGGAATAAAGCCACAACACAACGGAAACAAGCCGCAACACAACGGAAACAAGCCGCAACACAACGGAATAAAGCCACAACACAACGGAAACAAGCCGCAACACAACAGAAACAAGCCGCAACACAACAGAAACAAGCCGCAACACAACGGAAACAAGCCACAACACAACGGTAACAAGCCGCAACACAACGGAAACAAGCCGCAACACAACGAAATAAAGCCACAACGCAACGGAAACAAGCCGCAACACAACGGAAACAAGCCACAACACAACGGAATAAAGCCACAACACAACGGAATAAAGCCACAACACAACGGAAACAAGCCGCAACACAACGGAAACAAGCCGCAACACAACGGAAACAAGCCACAACACAACGGAAACAAGCCGCAACACAACGGAAACAAGCCACAACACAACGGAAACAAGCCGCAACACAACGGAAACAAGCCGCAACACAACGGAAACGAGCCGCAACACAACGAAATAAAGCCACAACACAACGAAATAAAGCCACAACACAACGGAAACAAGCCACAACACAACGGAAACAAGCCGCAACACAACGGAAACAAGCCACAACACAACGGAAACAAGCCGCAACACAACGGAAACAAGCCGCAACACAACGGAATAAAGCCACAACACAACGGAAACAAGCCGCAACACAACGGAAACGAGCCGCAACACAACGAAATAAAGCCACAACACAACGAAATAAAGCCACAACACAACGGAAACGAGCCGCAACACTACGGAAATAAAGCCACAGCGGAAATGCTCTCGGTGCTCAGTAAAGTTAAGAGTTCTTAAATTAAAGTTAAGAATTTTTAAATTTTGTTGTGTTGTGCACTACTGGGTCACCGTAGAAAACGGATTCAAAGTACTTCCTACACCATTTTTTTAATGAACAATAACTCAAGAACTCACTGCTTCTTTTGTGAACTTATCCTCTGCATCTGCTAGTTTTAAAAACAACATGAAATGGCATTCAAAATGCATTTTTGTCAGAAAGAAATCATTTCATAAGTATTTCATATGTATATTTATCGACAATATTCTAATGGAATTCTTATTACTAATAGATTATTGTGGAGGGAAAAAACTCCAGCCAATCACAGTAGATTTTGAGAGAGTGTTTGTCTGCATCCGCATATGCATACTTCTCTACTATTTAGTAGAAAACTGTATGTGAAAAGAGTAGTATGTCTGAATTCATTAAACTACAGGCAAAAAATACCCAGACGACCTGCTACTTTTGGTGAAATTCTGAAGTTCGCATGTAGAACAAACTTTTTTATGGTCGCAAAGTAATACGCTCTTGCTAGTTTTCAATGCAGTATTCATCGCTGAAGATCAGCGAATGGACTGTGGGGTCAAGGGGTTCAAGTTTAGCTGGTTAGCCTTGTTAGCTCACCCTAATGCCAAAGGCTGAAATTATATCATCTAGTTCTAAAAAGCATTTTTGCCCATTGACAAGCTTAAAATTAGCCATTCACATTTACATTTGGCCGACTTATTAATCCAAAGTGACTTTTAAATTGAATTCAAATGATATGAAGGTGGAAATCATGGCGGCGCTCATTGTTTGCTCAAGAAAAAAGATGGATACCTATAAATCAAACCATGTGAAAAACCATGTGTGTTTTGTATTCTTGAATAATTGCATCACTAACATTTCGTTATATTATGATAGATTCTTTTTACCAGTGTCTGATTCTTTTTTAAGACTCTTAAACACGAGAAATGAAGCCAACCAGCATTTTCATTACACTTGATAGTTATGAAAATAGCATATTTTGAATATGCTATGATTGTTTAGAATAGCACGCACTAATGAACTGTGCACAACAAAATGAGGCACAGGTGTTAAAGTAAATGTTTTTTTGATTTCACAATGCCTTTAAATTTGATCTTTTGACGATACAGTGTCAGATTTGTGAGTTCAGGCTCAATTTTTATGCAGAGGCACAATCTGTTAATTCCTCTGTAATGTGAAAACAGCTCCTGTGTGGCATCAGACCCCATATATTTCATTAAACTGTCATCAGGCTTGAAACACAAGCCTGATTCGTAAGGCGCCACAGTCTAATTCTGCCCCCCTCCTGTCTCCACTGTCTCCACTCACTGTCACTGATATTAAACAAATATTTTCACTCTGGTGGGGGGAATCTAGCAGCAGCAGGCAGAATTGAAGAACGTCTTTGTGCTGGAAGAACGAAAGCCGAAAGAAGGGAAATTAGTTTTTAGGTGTAAAAACAAGACAGAGTGAATCGGCTTCCAAGGATAACTGTTTTAGTTTGTACAATGGTAGATTTATCTGATAAAATGGACCTTGGATTGGTATTAACAAAAAAGCTGCTTGCTCTCTTTTATTAGATCTGCCAATCAATATAAATCAATCAATGTGAATCAAATTAAATACATGATATGTCAACTCTCTCTCTCTCTCTCTCTCTCTCTATATATATATATATATATATATATATATATATATAAATAATGTTAATTTCTAATAAATATTCAAATAAAAAGAATTATAAATTTGATTTGCATTGAATAATGCGATTTTAGTACTATTTTTTTAATAAATGTCATAATTAATACTTCTAAGTTTTACATTAAATTGGAAACCCTAAATTATATATCTCCATCTATGTTGATCCCAAACAGCTTAACTTAATCCAGCATCCGTCTTGAGACGCCCTCCAGCAGTCTTCCTCACGCTGTGCATCACAAGCAGACGATTGTGGCCCTATCTTTGTTATTTGTTTAAGCCTCATAATGAATTCTCGGATGGAAGAGACACAAATGATGATAAATTCCTGCCTCTGACTTTGTGGTAATGCCGTATTTACTAGAAGTCAATCAATTTGCCATAGCAGCGCGTCGCGGAGGGAATGCATTGTGGGAAAAGGAGCAGAAATGGAGATTGATTCTTAAAGGGTGACGCTCTCTCAATCACCCAGCTGTTGCAGATACAGACTAAAGGATGATGGATGACGCTGCGTCGTTGGCTGGCCAGTGTGTCCAGTTAGGGCTAAGGAAGCACACCTGTTCTAGTTTTAATCCTTCCTGTTCAAGGAAATCGATCGTGTGGTTTTCTGTTTATCGGAATAGACCATGTGCACAAATGGGACAGACCTTAAAATGGTGGTCAGCCTCAGTATGTCTATCTAGGATTTCTGACCGTTTGTTGTCATATAAAGAAACTAAATGGCAATAACAATTATATAGCAAGTTTATAGTTATTAGGGAATATCACTTTCAGTCTCGGCAAAACGTTTGATACACAGAATTTTTTAACGTCATGCAGCGTTGAGTAGTGGCCAAAATTGATGTCTGTTTGTTTTTAACTCTACAAGTTTGATTAAAACATCAAAATGTGAAGAATATGAGCGAAGAGCAAAACTTTAAAATTGGTAAGGTATATATATCTGACAAAATTATTTGGTAATGATGGTTTTTCAGCTACAGGTTTTTTTTACTATGCAAAATAATGCATCACAAGAAAAAGCATTCATAGACTACAACATAATCAGTTATTAATATTTCGTTGGTTCTCTTTATAATTTCTTTGCATGACAGCCTGGTCAAAAACTATGCATGTTTGGTATCCAGGGTAATGTCAGCATACCACCACATAGGATAAACCATATCCAACAGGAGTTACTGTCAACTCAAGAGGAAGCTGTCTAAAAGGGATGTCCAGGTACTAAGATTGTATCAAAAAACATAAAACCACAGCTGCCCAACTCACTGCGGAATTGCGCACCTAATATTTCCACCAAAACTGTTCGTTGGGAGCTTCAAAGAGTCAATATTCATGGTCGGGCTATAGCCAAACATTTCACTCATACCAATGACAAATGTCGGTTTCAATGGTGCAAAATTAGTGCAAATCTGGTGGGTCCAGCTTCACTGACATTCCCATATCTGTGGGAGTTATGGTGTAGAGAAGCCCCAAAAAGGCTTAACATCCGGACTGTTGCGTGCCCAGAGTGAGGCACGGGGGTGGATCAGTAATGGTTTGGGCTGACATTTTATGGCATTCCCTACTGTGCTTGATGGGAGCGTTGAGGACAACAAAACCATTCTGTTGGACCATGTGCACCTAATGGGGTTTATCAGCATGATAATACACCAATACACACAGCAAGACCTTTGTCAGAATGGTTTGATGAACATGAAAGTAAAGTTGAAAATCTCCTATGGCCTTCACAGCCACCAGATCTTCTTTTGTGTTCCACAGAAGAAAGTAAGTTGGCTACACTTTATTTTAATAGTCCACTTTAGACATTCCACTAACTGTAAGTAAGTTTGTAACAACATGTCAACTAACTCTCATTAGAGTATTAGTAGACTATAGTAAGTATAATAAGTTGACATGTAGTTGAAAAGTTACTTTTAGCCTGTAGAATGTCAATTGGGGACCATTAAAATAAAGTATTATCAGACATTAAGCAGAAAGTAATTACTAATACTCTAATGAGAGTTAGTTGGCACATAGTTGCAAAGTTACTTATAGTTTATAATGGCTCTCAAAATAAAGTGTCACCAGAAAGTAAGGTTTGGGAAGGACTTGAAGGTGAGTAAAGAGGGAACTATCCCTTTAAGTCAAAATGAGCATAAAATATCACACAGCAGAGAAAGACAGACTCTAATGAGGGAAAATATGATCAATATTTCAGACCTCCTGGCCTCGTGTCAATTCTGAAAGGTCAGAGATCAAGTAGGCTTAAGTTCTCTCGTTAAGACGTCATTAGCACTTTAAGTGGAGCATCATTGTCTTGTGTCTCTCTATTTCTTTAAGGTTAATTGAGTGAGGGCATGTCCTGTCACTGAGCTCAACATTAATATATTCTTTTCTTAAAACCGCAAATCTCTTGAGGGAGAGGGCTGGCCCCCCAGCACACACTTTAATTATATTAGAATAACTGTGATTGATGCTTCATTTTTTTTAACGAGACCCACGTCGAGACTTAAAGTCAACATTCATTAAGCAGCCTTGCATTTCAATGAGCAAATATTTAACATGGGCTGCACTTTCATTATTAACTGATTTTGCGAGATCTTATGAGATCTTCTTTTTCATTTCTCCTCCTTTGTAAATTTTTTATGCTTTCAGGACACTGAAGCATCTACCTCTCCATGTTCTTCAGTTGTACGGCCTGGATTTGTGGTCTAGTCCTGCCTTTAATGGCAGCAGAATCAGAGGCAGCCTAAGGCATCACAGATGCGCTGTAAGCGGCTCCAGAGAGTCAGACGACTGTCAGAACCCACCCAGCCCGCAGGTGCACATCCACAGACATACAGCTGCCAGAGAGAGCCGTCATTATGAGAGGAAAGAGAAAGCAAGCAAGACACAGACAAAGAGAGAGAGAGAGAGAAGAAAAAGGTCTATGTCCACAATGGAATAGCATACTGTTCACAATGGAATGCTTTGGAAACCATATTCTAATGTATGTACATGTACCTTAAGAGACATGAACGTTAAGAGATAAATGAAAAAAGTGAAATAATTATTTCTTACTAAAATTTAGTTATTTAATATATTTAAAATGTGTTAATATTATGTTTTATAACTATCCCTTTAAGTATATGTGTGTGTGTGTGTGTGTATATATATATATATATATATACACACACACACTCACCTAAAGGATTATTAGGAACACCATACTAATACTGTGTTTGACCACCTTTCGCCTTCAGAACTGCCTAAATTCTATGTGGCATTGATTCAACAAGGTGCTGAAAGCATTCTTTAGAAATGTTGGCCCATATTGATAGGATAGCATCTTGCAGTTGATGGAGATTTGTGGGATGCACATCCAGGGCACGAAGCTCCCGTTCTACCACATCCCAAAGATGCTCTATTGGGTTGAGATCTGGTGACTGTGGGGGCCATTTTAGTACAGTGAACTCATTGTCATGTTCAAGAAACCAATTTGAAATGATTCGAGCTTTGTGACATGGTGCATTATCCTGCTGGAAGAAGCCATCAGAGGGTACATGGTGGTCATAAAGGGATGAACATGGTCAGAAACAATGCTCAGGTAGGCCGTGGCATTTAAACGATGCCCAATTGGCACTAAGGGGCCTAAAGTGTGCCAAGAAAACCTCCCCCACACCATTACAACACCACCACCAGCCTGCACAGTGGTAACAAGGCATGATGGATCCATGTTCTCATTCTGTTTACGGCAAATTCTGACTCTACCATCTGAATGTCTCAACAGAAATCGAGACTCATCAGACCAGGCAACATTTTCAACATTTCTTCAACTGTCCAATTTTTGTGAGCTCGTGCAAATTGTAGCCTCTTTTTCCTATTTGTAGTGGAGATGAGTGGTACCTGGTGGGGTCTTCTGCTGTTGTAGCCCATCCGCCTCAAGGTTGTGCGTGTTGTGGCTTCACAAATGCTTTGCTGCACACCTCGGTTGTAACGAGTGGTTATTTCAGTCAAAGTTGTTCTTCTATCAGCTTGAATCAGTCGGCCCATTCTCCTCTGACCTCTAGCATCAACAAGGCATTTTCGCCCACAGGACTGCCGCATACTGGATGTTTTTCCCTTTTCACACCATTCTTTGTAAACCCTAGAAATGGTTGTGCGTGAAAATCCCAGTAACTGAGCAGATTGTGAAATACTCAGACCGGCCCATCTGGCACCAACAACCATGCCACGCTCAAAATTGCTTAAATCACGTTTCTTTCCCATTCTGACATTCAGTTTGGAGTTCAGGAGATTGTCTTGACCAGGACCACACCCCTAAATACATTGAAGCAACTGCCATGTGATTGGTTGATTAGATAATTGCATTAATGAGAAATTTAAAATTTTCAAATTTTCTGCCTATAAATTTATGCATATGCTTATTTTTATATGCATACATGTAAGTATCACTGTTTAACCCACTTTGTACATTTTGAAGCAGTTAATAGGTAGTGCACTACTGAAATAGAGAGCTGATACATCAATGGAAAATAATAAACATGGTTATTTAGGGCCTGAGCACAGATGATGTGAGGAAGCTTGTGAAATCATTTTGTATTTTAAATTGACATTTGTGTAAAAAAAAAAAAAAAAAAAAAGCCTAAACATTTGGCAATTTAATCAAATCAAAACTTTTGGCAATTTAATCCAATGGCAGTAACATTGCAGTATTCTTAGAAGTGTGTTTTGTAGTATACAGTATAGTATACAGAGTATTAACCATATATATACTATGCATACAAAAAATGCATACTGTGTACTATATAGGCCTATTGCAGATATGGTTCTAGTTTGTTATTGTGAGCATAGCCAAGATAGAAGGTTTAGTATTCAATGAACAGACTTTGTTCAGTTCTAAATTAAACATGGGAAATTGTGCTTTTTTACAGACTAGTCAAATGAAATACAAATCGTTACCAGATATGTCAGTCTGATGCAATTTTATGCAATGTGTGTATGTGTGTACCCAGCAGTCGTGGAGAGATTTTTGTGTCACCTGTGAGGACAAAGAGTGGACTGCTTAGCTCACGCTTCAAAGAAAAGTGATATCAGTTTTAATCCCCACGACTTGATGGACACTGCAAGATGAAGCCAACTCGCACACAAGAACACACCATCATAAATCAAGAGGTTTCAGGGTGCTTTTTCAGCTAATCCTAGCCTATTCTCACATTTGTATTCCTTTGCAGCCACACAAACGGAATTTATTCGATTGGTTCGTGCCATACGAGGAGTTGCTACGGATTGAAAAATGAGAGACTTGTCTGGTGTGGGTGTCTTTGTTGTAACCATGGTAACATGTACATGTCCATGCTGTTAACATGTAGATGCTCTTCTTGTGCTTGTCATAGTTCAGGCAAGAATGTCTTCTTTTAAATGTAATTCTCACTCAAAATTCCACTCACAAAATGCTATTTGCAAATTTTACCCAAAAGATTATAATATTTCTTTTCATGACTGCTACTTCAACTGAAATACTTGAATACAGAAATCACACATTTTCAGGCTTAATTTACATTTACAGGCCACAAAGAATGTAAAAAGTACATATAAAATACATTTAAAGGCCACAACATGATAAATAGTAGTACTCACCGTGCTAAAAGCAATGATCTGGCTGGCTAGATATCATTTTAAGGCATCATAGGTGTACTTCAAATGCAAAACTGTTTCAAGCACTTATTTTGAATTGAATGGCAGCACCCCATGTATGCTTTGAGGTTAAAACAATCCCAGAATGCACTGCAACAAGCTCAGTAAAAAAAAAAAGTGACCTTTCAATTATTTAATTTAAAAAGTATGAGTAAATTATCTTTATTTAATCACAAAGTGGTCTATTTCACTCACAGTATGCGTTTTTTTCTACTAACTAGAGTGTGTTGTTAGCTTAGCAACATGCTAAGATTAGCCACAACAACTGTTCTGTGTGTAGTCCTAAAATTAGGAAGACTATCAGCATTTTCAAGTCTGGATACTCTGGATTTTCAGTTGTTTAGAATTTATAGCGGCTAATGTTGAAGCTGCTGTATTTTTTTTTTAAAAATGCTTACAAGTTGCTATGAAAAGGCCTACAATTACCACAATATATATGTTTATGTTTATATATATATATAGAGTTTATAGCAGCAACATACGCATCCAATTCAGTTTTAAGTGATTAGGACACTGCCTTACAAGGTTGCTGACGATATACTAGGTTTTGGAACAGAGATATTGACTGTAGCTGCTGGTTTTATTCTGCAGGATTAATTAAACACTGAGCTGTGATCAAATGAAAGGTGGAAATCATTGGCTGACTCTGTTGGCTTGCCTCCATGACTGTCCTTGAAGCATCTTCAAATAGGATAAATAATAGTCCAAAAATGTTCATTAAGTTCAACTAAAGTAGGTTAGAAGCAGATGGTTGGATTACTAAAGACTGGCCACGAGGAAAAATAATGCAATATTCAATATAAAAAACCTTGTTCTCCTTTGACTCCTTTGAAAAAGTTGCTGCTTTTCTTCAGATGAGCATCACTCCATTGATGAAGATGGTGAATTTTTTTTTTGTTTTTGAACAGAGTACACACGGCCACACATATTATGTCTATTCTATTCATACATAGAACAAAACCTGAATCAATCTTTGCTTAAGTAAAGAGCCAAGCCAAGGTAGCTGAATTTAGAAAACAAGCTCTAATGAAACAGCTGCGGAGGAGCTTAAACCGGGAGCTGTTTTTAAGGAGGCGAAACCCTCACTGCCATTCAACGAAGCCCCTCCAGATGGTGGCTCACTGTTTGAGCAGAGCATGATGGGAATAGCAAAGACCTCTACTGTGTTTGTTTTCAGTTAGCATGGATCTCACGAGCATCTACTGGAAGAGGTAGAAGGGAAGGGAGAGAGACAAGCGTCTGACAGTCTGTTTACCTGTGTGTTGATTCACTGTCGCTCTGGGGAGTCTAGGTTCAGGAACCATTTTCTGGTGACAGATGTTCAATGTTTTCTTTGGAACTGACCTATTGTTCCTGGATTGGTGATGCTTTAAATAAAAGTTTTAGAATTGTATTGCATAAATGTTCTACTCGATCCATCCATCCACCCATCCAATTTTATAAATAAATAACTAATAAATAAATAATCATTTTGTTAGACACAGACGAGAACAAAAGGCTAAAAATATTAACATATTTATTGGACACAATGTTCAAAATGCATACAATTCAACAAGAGCTTTATGAAATAACCAAACCGGTACACAAATCATCACAATGTTGAAAATTCAAAATAAAAGATACACAGAAATTTAGAGGTAACATCTTCAGGTACAGAACGAGGACCTGGTTTGCTAAAGTCAATGACTCCGTGACCCTTCGTCGAGTTATCTAATCATGTATCCATTACTGACCTTGTACAAGCCAAAGAAGCTTTTTACACTCAGGGCTGAAGTACTTCAGTTTAGAAGTGGGTGGCAAAGTGCATCACATGCGTACACCTCAAAGTAAGTATACCAGATATGATTTAATTATGTAATGCACGGTGCGGTTATCCCGTCCAACAAAACAACAGTCCTGACTGGCTAAGTACAGACTGAAACCATCCAACAATTTTGTAATACTGATGCTTTCGGCCACAAGAGAGAGGCTTTTTACAGTTGAATTGATAACTTCCAGACACATCATTAATATTTTTCAAACACCTCTACGCATCTCGACAGCCGAGTGACGTATGTTATTCTCAGTGCTGATCCTGGCTGATATTCAAACCTGGCAATCAAAGTTTCAGAAGTTGTGTGTTCACTGTCGGTGATGTACTTTGGCTAAAAATGTCTAACCGCATTCCTGATGCAATGTGCAGTAACTCAGTAACAGGTAGTGTGGACTTTGTAAACTGCCCAGACCAAAGTTTGCATGATAATAACAGTACTTCACAAAGTGGAACACAAACAACTGCATTTATTATTTCTAAAAAATCATAAGGAATGTCAAAAATGCTTCAAGATAATGTTTACTGCATCGAACTGCGAGTGTTTGTGTTGTGTAGATATAAACTAAAAAAAAAAAAAAAAGAGTGAGAACTCTGAAATCACAAGAAACCCAGGATTCAAAGTGTATCGTTTTGGGTTGGAAGATGCTTTTTGCAGTGCTTCATTAAATTATTCGCTGTTATTGTTGCCGCATGGGAAATTACAAATCTGAATAGGCACATATGTTTCAGTAATCTGACAATTAGGAATAGCTCCCAATTAAGAATTACTAAAAGCACAGAGCAGATGTGCCCATTATTACAATTATAACCTTGACTTTCATCATTAAATAGTCGGAAGAAATAAACATTCTTCGTTATTGTTTCAATTAAATTTACCTCAGTGAGCTGAAGGAACACTTTCCCAGAGAGGTCACAGAATGAGAGAACACTGTTTTTGTTGCTTCTGCATTATTTAGAACGTGTCTGCCAACATTATAAATACTGTATATAAAAAAATCATGTTTGAGCAATTTTATTTAGCATTTTACTTACAAGAACACTAAAGTTGTGCTTATTAAATCAATAAATCAATAATACATCAGTTTGCAACTGCACTGCAAAAAGCAAAAAAAAATGTATTTTGTATTTCAGTATTGTATTGTTTTCCAATAAATTGTTTTTTTTTTTTAAAAAGATATATTCATAAATAAGATACACTACCATTCAAAAGTTTGGGGTCAGTAACATTTTTATTCTTTTTGAAAGTCTTATACTCACCATGGCTGCATTTATTTGATCAACAATAACTATTTTCTGTTTTAATATATGTTAAAATGTAGTTTTGATCAATTTAACACAATCTTGCTGAAATTTGTTGAAAATCATGAATTAAATGTTTTTTTTTATTTATCCAATTGACAAACTTTAAGCATAGACCCCAATCAAGTTTCTTAGAATCCTGCCAGAAAAAAAAAAAGTATGTCTTATGTTTAGATATTTAGATATTATTCTTATGTTTAGCTTACTGGAAAACAAGACAAATGTCAAAATACTGAAAGAAAGTGTTTTTGCAGCTTGTAAATGAAGGACGTGTGATGACAAAACATAAATAAGAACACTGAAAGGAATCGAACGGGAAGTGAATCCGTAGACGACAGTTCCGTCTGATCTGCTGCCATTTTGAATCGTGTATCAGTGACAAAAAACAATCCTGAGAATGCTTAGCTTTCCCCAACACCATAAAGCTAAATTATCCATTACATTCTACAGCCACACAATCCTTGTCTGTTCAAAGCTAGAGTTGAAGGTTAAAATAAGAGTTACCACCTTGCCTTAATTTACAACTGACAAAAACCTTCAAAACACTAAGTCATTACTGTACAAATACAATAACCAACACTGTACAATGTCTCAATTTCTACTGCAATACAATCTTTTCTTCTCCAATCACACCATTTCCAAGTGCAAAACAAAGCACTGCCAAGAAACATGGGGCGAGAAACCAGAAAATGGAGGATGAACCTATTTTTAAAGCACCAGCATCTGTCGTGGACAACTTTTTACACGGGATTGTGAACATGGTGCGTGAAATGACGTGGAAATTGTATGCTAAAATGTTTAAGCGCAACCATTTTGTTATCAGATCATATGGAAATGTAATCTGAAGGTACCTAGTGCTCTGTAACCATCAGAACGCTATGCTAAAATGGGTCCAACACAAACATAGATTCAACAGTCCACCGAGCCCAGCTCCATCAACACCAGGATGACTTAGGGATCAAGTCTCCCTCATTAAATGCTCAACACATATCCTGTCTCCTTCCTACAAAGACGTCCATAGCGGTTCACGTTTGTGATGAAACATGTAATGAGGCGAAATACTTCAAATATGCGTTGAAATTAGAGGAAAAGCCACATCAAATTGAGTGGCTCCACATAAACGTGTCCGAAAGTTGCTGCCGGTGTGAAGGAAGGGCGACATCTGCCCTCTTCATGACATCGTCACGCCGTCCTGCCTCGATTACTTTTCATTCCTTAAGCGTCTCTCGTTTCTCTGTTGCTGCGCACCGGATGTCAGAACTTGTCAAAAGTGACAAGCGTGGGCTCTCCAAACTCTGGGATCTCCACGGTGGAATTGACATATTCCAAAGACGCTGCCGAGAGCAGGCTGGAGTGGCATTCGGGGTCAACGAGCGGCCCCTCTATGTACCGTTTAAACGTGTATGTGTGAAAGAGAGATCAGTGCTTCATTGCTTCCTAAAGGCGAGCCGTCTTTCGCTGAACGTTTCTAAACTATTTCCACATACACAAGTTTTCAAGGACATCTCGCTGAAGGTTTCCTCATCCTCGCTGTTCACATGAAGTCTCTTACTGAGTAAACTCGTACTTGTATCGCTCGCAAAACAGTTAAAAGATCCACAAGACACAATCGGTGTTTCTTCTCAAGGTCTTTCTTCTGTACAAAGAGGAGTGGAGCGTGATGTTCACAGTGCTGTGATGTCACATGGTGTTGATTCTTGTCCTTACTTCACTTGGATATCCATTTTTAATGTCCACAATCTTGGAGCATCCAGAGCAATCTATTTCCTTAGAAGATTTCTGGATTCTGATCACAAAAGGGAAGGTACTCGCCCATTCTCCTGTAGGGCTGAGGAACTTCAGTGCTGGTAGAGAGATAAAACAGAGTCTATTTGCAGCAAGACGCTTCCATGTGGCAAGAGCGCTCCCAATCTCCTCTTCGGTGGAAGCGGAACAGGTCGAGGCCGTTGAGGTGAGCCGCTATACCTGAACTTGAGTGCCATGCTGTGCCTGAAGACACTGGATACTAGACAGGATCTTTTTCTGATGGCCTGCCAGTGCGACGCCCATCTTATCCAGCTCACTGTGATAGAAACGAAGAGAACGAAGAAAACGGCTTAGCAAAGGGTGGCTATGTTCACAATAGCATGCTAGAATACTACTCAAACTATTTGTATAGAATGTGGTTTGTGTACAGTATGGAGATGTCCTGCATACACAACAAAATAAAAATAAAAGTTTTTATTGGTATCTATCTAGTCTGGTATCTATCTAGGTAGCTATCTATGGTTTCCATGAGGAACATCTATGGAAACTTTTCATTAAACAAAAGGTTCTTTATAGTGGAAAAAGACTCTATAGACTTTTAAAATGTACTTAATACTAAAAAAAAAACATGGTTCTTCATGAACTGTTCTCTAAAAGGTTCTTTGGGAAACCAAAAAATGGTTCTTCTGCTGCCAAAACCCCCTTTTGGAACTTTTATTTTTGAGAGTGTACATGGAAGCAAAGTACAATGCAATGCACTCCACTTGACTTTCCATTTCAAGTGTAATTAAACATAAATAAAGCAATTTTTTTACTCAATATTTATTCATCTACCAAAATCTACAACAAAATGGTCATAAAATGGATAACTTCCAAAATCCTAGTTGATAACTTGAGGTCATGTGACAAAGTAATGATCAAACATGGTTGGCATGGCATAAGTTCAGAATACTACCATGCTATTTTTTTCAATTCAAGTATCTCTTGAAAATGCAACAAAATATCTCATTCTAACATAATTATGCAGTCTATGTGTAGCTGTTGTTTACCTGGCACTGACGTACAGAACCGAGTCCAGGGTGACGTAGCCGGCGCTAGAGAAGTGTTCTTTGTACTGACCCATTTTAATCAAATCCAACCAGCCTTCCACTGTGCTGACCCCCGCATCAGGAGTCACTGGGTCCTCCCTGTGGATGGAGGAGGAAGTGCAGTCAGAATAACAGCCTTATATAACCATGTCATTTCACATCTAGTATGAAATGTCAGAATTGCCTTGAAGAAAGCTTTCTATATTGGTCTGTGGGGAAACTACCAGTTTAATGTTCCTAAAAGAAGTCTCTTATACTCACCAAGGCTGGATTTATTTGATCAAAAATACAGTAGTCTTGTGAAATATTATAACAATTTAAAATAACAGTTTTCTATTTTAATATAATTTAAAATGTCATTTATTCCTGTGATGGCAAATGTAAATTTTCAGCATAATTTCTCCAGTCTTCACTGTCACATGATCCTTCACAAATCAATCTAAAATACTGACTGGCGAACATTTCAAAAACATTAAAAAAAACCTCTTGACCGGTAGTGTATGGATTTTTTATTGTGTTTTTGGAAAAATTCCATTTAGATTTATTTAAAATTCAAGCTGTTTTATCAGCTTATACTTTTAAAATAAGTCTTAAGCATTTGTAAATTCGCTCAAAAACGCAAATCACAGTTTCATGAGCAAGTAACGAGCTTCTTTTATATGTTCGAGAGTGTGTACTTATCAAGCTTATCAGAAGCTTATCATTGTCTGGACATGTGAGGCTTTCCAGATCCAGAAGGGAGGCAGATTGCACCACCAAACCATGTCTCTGTCCCTCTCTCCCTCTCTGCTGCATAGCGTCCATTATAACACACACAATCCTGAGTAATTTAGATCTAAACCCATTTTATTTAATGGCAGGGACATGAGGCAGGGGCTTCCCAGTGGTTTTTGAGAAAATTCAGTTTGCACATTTGGCTTTAATTGTGGCAAGCACAGTCTACACAATCCAGCGCCCATCTGCCTTCTATTTGGCAGCGCTCAAAATGCAGCAGAGGGATAGACAAGCAATGAGATATGAGCAAACATCACCTCAAACCCCCTCTCGACTGAGAAACATGCACTGGAAGTAAGAAATTCGTATAGATGTACATCTGGCTTTAATCTAGATTAAGTCGGATATCTGTTTCATTATTGGATTACTGCAAAAAACACCTCCGATTTTATCACACACCTGAGAAACATCATAACGCCCTTCGCGAGCTATACATTACACGCCGTTTGTGCCGAACAAACCGCCGTACACATCCCAGCGGATCTCCTCTATTGAATTCAGATCTAATCCGAGGAGGGCATTTGGCTCACCAGACTGCAGTGTTGGCCAGCTGCTTCAGGCTGCTTGGGTTCCGGATCAGCCTGTCCAGGTTGTTGACAATCTGCCCGAATTTGGGCCGATCGCTGCGGTTCTTTTCCCAGCAGTCTAGCATGAGCTGGTGAAGCACCACTGGACAATCCATTGGAGCCGGTAGCCTGTAGCCTTCATCTATAGCTTTTATCACCTGGAGGGAAGAAGATTCCATATTAAACATACATTTATTAGCAGCGTATAAGCTTCATGAATACTGAGCAGATTTATTCATTCGCTTAATGCATTTAGCTTTTGTGTGGGGTTAGATTAATTCATTTTTTTTACCCATCTGTGACTGTGAAGTGAGAATGAGATTTCGGGTGAGACGGTCTTTGTTAGCTGTTAAGGAGAGCCGTTTAATTTCGTCCCTTTTATGAAATGATACCGCCGTAAGGGAAAGAGTAAACTAGCCTGATGGAAACATTCGTATTATCTTAACTCTTGCCTTGAAGACTGTAACCGTCGAAACGCACCATTGCCTGTTACCATGGCAAAGGAAGGAAGACAGATGGATTTTGTGGTTTACACCATGAATGGAACTTTCGAATTCCGCTCCCTCGACACAATAAAAGTGCATCCGCTAACAAGCATGCAAATATTTTCGTGCTCCAGTTTAACATGACGAGTCTCGAATCATTCCCAAATGTCTCAATCTCTCTCCCGAGCAGCCTCTTTCCAAATCCCAAGTAAAGATCTCTTCCCAAGGTGAAGATAAATAAATGAAAATGGTTTCTGGTGTGGAAAATCTGCCAAGAACCCACTGACACGGATTCAAATTCCCTCTTTTAAAGCGGCCTGTGAATTGAAATCTGGAAATGTTCACCCTCCAAATGCATTTAATCTTTTTACCTTTGTAAGCCTGGGAGTATTTATTTATTTTTTTTCATTCCAGCCCCACAGAAGTTCTCTGGCAAATGTCTTTTATTAAAAATCGATAAGGATTCGCACATTAAAAAAGCAAGAAAAAAAAGAAAAAAACCTGGCCAGTGGCAATGGTTACCAGCACTGTTGTAGTAAACTAAATTATTTTCATTAATTGAAAGGAAACCGAAATAAAATATAAATATATGAAAAACTTAATCTTAAAAAAAAAAACTAGAAATGTTGCCTTTGCAACTAACTGAAACAAAATAAGTTGAAGTAACAAAATTACTAAAACGTAAATAAAAATATGGTTACATCTCACAAAATTCATTCTTAAACCCTCCAGATGTTTCTATTTTCTCTGAGACCAGTACAATGCAACTGTGGTAACATTTAAATTCAGAATTTACTCACATCCTGATTGGACATTTCCCAGTACGGTCGTTCTCCATAGGATATCACCTCCCACATGACAATGCCGTAACTCCACACGTCACTGGCGGATGTGAACTTCCTGTAGGTGATGGCCTCAGGAGCTGTCCATCGAATGGGAATCTTACCTCCCTAAAAAAAAAGCACAAAATCAGAGGTTAGCAGTGTTAGGAATTAGCATTGCTACAAATGGTAAAACTATTCAGTGATCAGCAGCAAGCTACTAGCATTGCTGCTTTTAAAATCATGCAGCTTTACAGGAAAAGGAAAGTCCTGTCTCTCCATTAAAGGGGTCTTTTTCATGCTCAAAGAGCAACATTACATTACATTACATTACATTAGTAGCAATAGTAGAGTGTCAAAACTTGTAATGGTAAAGGGCATGACATTTCTTTAAACATATTTGAAATGGTTCACCAATTTCAACACACTGGTCCAGCCGACCAATCAAAATACATTGTGCTTTTTGGAAGGAGGGGCTTCATGGAGACCACAACTAGACTTTAATATGTGGAAAGATAAGGTCTTTTTCGAACATTCAAGGATGAAAACTTATTTTAGTAGACCCCAAAAACAAAATGAAAAAAGGGTTTTTACATTGATTTTGCTCTGGAGTGCTGGTCCAAACTTTAGTTTTTATTTTAAACTGATCTTCCAGCGAAACCATTTACAAATGCATTCATAGGCAGGGAGTAACACACACACACACACACACACACACACACACACACTGGGTGACTGTTTAGCCATCCATCAGTCTGGATAGCTGCTACGACAGTCGTGCGTGACCTCATTTCCAGACTACAGGTCAGCAAGAATATCTCGCTGTGTCTGATTTTTTGTCTACACAATCAAATTACATTTCTTGTTTAAAAAACCAAAAGCTAAACCAGTTAACATATCACAACAAAAACATTGCATAGTAAATCCAGTTAAAATGAGACCAAAAACCCAAAAGTGCAAACATCCAGAGCAGAAGCATGATCTCTCACCCGTGTAGTATATGCCGCCTCCGGATCGTCCTCTAGCACACGCGACAGCCCGAAGTCAGACACTTTACACACCAGGTTTCCGTTTACCAGAATGTTCCGTGCCGCCAAATCCCGGTGCACGTAGTTCATCTCTGAGAGGTACTGCATCCCCGCGGCTATGCCACGCATCATTCCCACCAGCTGGATCACCGTGAACTGCCCGTCGTGTTTCTGAACAAAATGAAGAGTTCTCATGTCAAAATCTCATCCCTGTGGCCTTATTTTCTGCCGTGTTCAACCTCTGTGGATCCTGGCACAGTCGGTCAGGTTTGAATTTGTCTCATGAGTAATTCATAATTCATTGGCTTCCTAATTAAAAGTGTTGCTCACATGTTGCAGGGCACGAGCTATTAACTGCAATGACTATATAATCATTCAAGCTTTTTATGCGAGCAATGGCAAGTAAGTAACCAACTAACCAAATTATGATATTTCATTACAGCCTCTGGCAAGAAAACAACATGTTTTGATTTTTAACTACTGTTGTATGGTAATATTGAGGCAATAATGGGATGCTGGTGTTTTTTTTTTTTGTAGGGCTGCCAAATATATAAATATAATGTGTTATATATTTAAATATACAAATTATCAGAACATTATGGCTTCATTCTGCTTTTTAAAGAGAGGTATTTCATTTAAATCTTTTTTAAATCTAGAAGAATTTCATTTAAAAATATACACTGCCAGCGTAATATAAAGTAAATACTTCCAAAATAATATTTCACTCATTTGCTTTGACGTTAATATAATGACAACATAAAACAATTATTTAATATCAGAAACAGTGTTGTCTTTAGAATATCACTCTTAATTTCTCACATAGTATAAAAGGGTTTACATACAAGGAAAACATATCTGCCTAAATATTTTTGGAAGGGGTATTTTAATACAGTATTTGGCATCAAAATGTTAAAAAAAAAACCCTGTGGCTAGTGTCTCCATCAAGCTTGTAAGCTAGCTTGACCAGCTTTATCAGAAAGAACATGCTGGTCGACTATCTCCACCAGATAAGATTTACTCGTGTACATCATGGTGCACCAGCAACACGAACACCAAACCAGCATAAATCATGGTGGTCTGAGCTGGGTAGGAGGACACAAAGAAAAAACAGGCATAGAGAGGTGTGAACACGCGAGCTGTCAAGCCAGATCTGGAAGAGCCAGACGATTGCTTTGTGTTCTTGTGATATTTCACAGCATTTCCTTTGGTGCAAATTGGCCTTCATCATTCGCAGCAAAATAGAGCATGCTCACCTTCAAAAATGTGTCCAGAGATCCATTTTCCATGTACTCTGTCACTATCATCACAGGCTTACCTAAGGGACAGAAAACAAGGAGACAAAACGAGAAGTGTGAAATATTGCTGAAAATAGAGAGAGAGCGCAAAAGCGAGAGAAAGACGTTTCATTTTTTTTCACAGGCAAACAAGAAAAGACGCAGCGGAGAGGCAGAAAGAGGCTGGCGCTTTGTGTCCTATATTTAATTCATTTCCAAGTTGACAGAGAAAAACATGCAGATAAAGAGAGCGGACACCTCCCCCACTTCCCGCGACTTCACAGACCCTCGTCCCAGCTTTCCTTTGCCTCTACCTGCTGCCTGTTACTCATAGTGACAGCCCCTAATCAAAGCTCTCAATAACAGTCAGGCAGATAATTAGAGCGAGCTGTCCACTGAGAATATCTTTGTCCAGAAATACCTAAAATGGTAATGAGTTCCTTTAGGAGGAAGGATGATGAAGGGGGTGTGGGAGGAGGTTTTTAGGGGGTGCTGTGATTAATTGCCCTGGGGGTGGTGGTGGGGAGGGGTTGAAGAAGAAGAAGGGGTGTAAAGATCTGCTAATGGGAAAAGTGTTCACCTCTCCACTATTTTGCAGACACAGCTGCATGCGGCACATATGGGGATCTTGCACCTGCGTTGCTGAAGGTGATTAAAAATTCTCCCCTGATTCCACCCAAATAACACACTGTCACTCAGAGAAACCCCCTTCTCACCTCACATGTGACAGGGAAGAGTACATGCTAATCCATCCTGATTATCAGAGATGCTTGATGGATGTAACATACGACAGGAACTTTCACCTCGGGGCACCAGACACACGTCGACATGAGAAGACGTTTACCCCTAGAGATGTTCACCATTTCCTTGAGGAGCCCTTTATTTTGTGCCAAACAATCTGGACTGGTAACGAAAAGGTTATACAGTAGGTCTAAACACTGCAAAAAAGGTGCTCCTCGAGGTATCACAACTGTGATTTTGAGGGAACAATTTAACCTCAATTTGCTCCATGGGGATTGTTTCTGTAAATTATCAGTGTAAATTGTAAATTTTTATTTTTAGATATAAATAATAAAAAATGATTGCATGCAGTACATTTAATACATATAATTATATATTCTATTATATTGTTTATGTAAATTTACAAGGTATTTTTTAATTTAAAATTTTGTTTTTCTTTCGGCTTAAAATAATATAAATTAAATGGAATGAAAAAAAACAACAACCAGAAAATAAAATCATGATGGTCCATTTAATATGCTTGCATCATCTTATTAAATAATAAATTCTCATTTTATACATTATTATATATTTTATATTTTATAATACTGTGATATTTTTAGCAGTGGTGCTTTAATTATCTATTAATTTAATTATGCTTTTTATGGAGTGCCTCAAGGATCTGTATTAGGCCCTCTGCTATTTACAATATATGCGCTGCCACTTGGCAATATAATAAGAAAACATGGGATTAGTTTTCACTGCTATGCCGATGACACTCAGTTATAAATTTCATTACCAGATGAAATCTCTAAATTATCCAAGACAAAGTGACAGAGTGTGTTAAAGATACAAAAATATTGGATGACCAGTAATATTCTTCTATTAAATTCAGATAAGACTGAGTGAGGTATTACGTATTGGGCCAAAAACCTGAACACAGAATCTCTTAGACTGCAATTTGCATTTAGAAGGATGTACTGTTACTTCATCCTCTACAGTAAAAGACCTGGGTGTTATATTAGACAGCAATTGTCCTTGCAGCGATTGTCCTTCGAAAATCATATTTTATTAATCATATTTTACAAAAACAGCCTTCTTCCACCTTAGAGACATCGCTAATCTACGGAATATGTTGTCCGTTTCTGATGCAGAAAAGTTAGTTCATGCATTCATGACCTCTTGACTAGATTACTGTAATGAATTACTAGCCGGTTGTCCTGCATCCTCAATAAACAAGCCCAACAATTAGCCCAAAATGCAGCTGCAAGAGTTCTTATTACATCAAGAAAATATGATCATATAACACCAATTTTATCATCTCTACATCTTCTATCGCTCTACAATCCATCACGCTCTTTAAGATCACAAATCTCTGGGCTTCTAGTAGTACCTAAGATATCGAAGTCCACTAAAGGAGGGAGAGCTTTTTCACATTTGACGTTACTTCAATGAGCTCATTGTTTCTGCCTTAAATTAATCCATTGCTTTAATGAATACATTGTTAGCTAACTGCGTGATTTGTCTATGTACATTTCTGAAATTACATAATTTGGACACAGTCTCTTATAACAGATTACTGTGAATTGTAACTTTGATATGCATTTTCTGTAAAGCTGCTTTGAAACTTTTTGAATATGTACAGTGAAAAGCGCTATACAAATAAAAGTGAATTGAACTGAATGCTTTAGACCGTTTTGCATGGTAAAACCTTGGAAATGTTGCATCCCCTTTAAAGCACTGTTGTTACCACCATTGCATTGTGACTTTTTCCCATTTCTAGCTGCAATCCAAGTAAAAAGAAAACGGGAGTAGAAGACCTTGAGGACAAAGTTAACAAGACATCTACCCTGTCAATCTCAAGATACAATTTAAGCCTACGGACTGGTGATTTGCGAGTGAGGCTACAAGAAAAGAGTCAAGGGTTTCATTATGGTTTTGTAATCTTTACTTCAGCAAAGCACAAAGAAATTGAATCCAAAACCCCCATTCAGCCATCATGCTATTTATAGCATCAAGCCCAAAGATGTTACTGTTTGTGGTTTCAAACGAATAGAGCTTACACTGTGTGTCCTAGCTGTCACTGTAAATAAATCACAAATGTATTGGTCACGCCCTTTAGAAATGATGTCACACGACAAGCGTGGTGAAAGATATCCGAACAGATTGCGCATTAGCTTATCAACGTGGGACAAATGACTTTGACAGTGAGCTAGTTGCACAACATGGCCTCCTTGCCTCAACCTACAAACCTTTTGCCACCAAAAATGAAGCACAGAGCGCATTCAAACAAACCATCTCCCTGACATTGCAGATGTTCGCATCATCAGATAAAATCGACGTGCATTTCCGTACCCTAGCTGTTCAGCTTCTTAAGAAATGGCTGACGGTTCTACTGATAAGTTTGTTAATTAAATTACTTTGCTACTTATCCATGCATTCACATTTAAGGGAGATTGATGCTGCAGCAGTTTTAGGAGCGCTCAAATTAGACCGCATTCACACACGCACTCAAACGGCCATGATTAAAACAAGGCAATGAGCATATTACGTCCTGCGGTGGGCCGATCTACTCTAAGCGCCTAACTGCTGTTGAAAGGTTGTAATTATGGTCATTATCACAGGAGCAAGGAACGCATTCATGCATTTAAGGCAATCTGAAAAAGGAGATTTACATTGAAAGACCTGCATCTTCAGCATGTACTCTGTACTTCTTCTGTAATCACATGCTGTGGGGGCTTTTGATGAAATGACAGCAATTTGTCATAAAATATCAGAGGATAAAGGAATGTTCCGGTTCAAAACAAGTTAAGCTCCAGCTTAAAAGCACACATTACTCCGAACAAAGCAATACTTTCAATGATTAAGAAATGACATTCTCTTATCTATTGTTCGCGCTGTTGACGGCACAAAAAAAACTTTTCTTGAGGACTCAGCTGGAATGAACATGAAAATACAGCCGTGGATAGCGAATGGTATCAGATAGTAGACCTGAGTCCGCTAATCTGATGGTTAGATGCACAATGGGTTTATAATAGAGACGATGACAGCTCTGTGTTTTTGTAAAGATGGGGGATAAAGAACTGAATGGGGCATTAAGGTCTATTCTGATTCCATTCTCTGAGCTGCTGACACATTTGCATTACAAAAAGCTCAATCACGGTCTAATTTTTTCCGTCTGAGGTGGTAATGATAGAGCGCCTCTCCGAAAGCTGTGTTACGTGACAGATGCTTTTCATATTACAGCGCAAAACTCTTTGTCTATCTCGCCGTCGCTCCATCAGGCAGCGTAAACACTCTTCAGCCTCTTTAATGCATCTCCGCTCGGCTCCATCAGCGGCGTGATTAGTCTGCGCGTATGAGGAGGGGGCAGGATTGACAGCTGCTTCTGTAATGCAGTGCGAGGGGTCGCTGACCTCTCCTGTCCCCATCCCCTACGCCATCAGGCTGATCTGTGACCTGTGAAATTACTCCAGCTATCAAATCTCACCCAATCAGTGGTGGAAAAGGACACGTTCGCGAACTGGCACACGCACGCACACACGTGTGTTATATTACTTTAGTGGTAGACAGAGAAAGATGGATGGTACGTGATCTAATACTTTCATTGAGCCTCTTTTGTGCGTTTACATATGTGCGTAGAGAAGGTTCTCACGCAACTCTCCACGGGTAACTTCACACATAATTATGTTTTTATTCATATTCGATTGTTTTTGAATCAGGGTTGTTGAGGGAGTGCATGCCTTACAGTATGTACGTGCCTTACGTGGCTTTCGAACAACTTTAACTATACAGCCATTTGTAACCATCCTAAATATAATAATTTTTGATATGTATTATATAATAATTAGTGGTCAATTGATTAAAAATTTAATTATTTGATTAATCCCGAGTAATTGCACCTAACATTCCAGATTTTAAATATATTTTTATATTGTAATAATTTCACATTTAATCTCCAAATTGTTGTAGAAACAGCATAAAGTCAGAAATATACAGAAATTGAATGAAGTTATCAAACACTTCAGTCTTCACAGCATAAATTATAAATTAAATAAAGAATAATCCTAAATAAAGCTACAAAAGCTATTCAGTCAAGAGCAGTGAGCGATTTTCTCTTTTTCTTTTGTTGTTTGATTATCCTCAATGACAGACTGCAGCAGGTTTATTAGGCTGCTGTCACTTTAAGATCTGATGTATCCTATTTACATTTACATTTAATCATTTGGCAGACGCTTTTATCCAAAGCGACTTACAAGTGAGGCAAGTCTTTCCTCACAACTCTTTACATTCATTTAAGACTTTACTTCACTCATTAAATACTTTGCTTACGAGGATAAAATGGGTATAAATTTTGCTTTTGTCCATTCAAGCTTAATGCGACAGACAGCACACCACTTTCTTTTTTCTTTGGTCACAATATATATATATATATATATATATATATATATATATATATATATATATATATATATATGTATATATATATTTTTTTTTAAGATTGGCCATTCCAGCTGCAACCCTTTGACATACAGAAGCAAATAATAAAAAGAAAAACTTTTTATAATATTTCTATGTAAAAGAAGAAAAGAAGAAGAAAACAACATTTATTTTATACTATTTCTATGTAAAACTCTCAAACAAAAATGTTGGCATATGGTTAGTGAATGAGACCTATTGTGAGAGCCACATTATGTAGAAAAGGCTTTTACTGACATATTTGTTAAATGAAGACTTTCATAACCTCATAATTATGTTCCAACAGCACGGAATTAAAAAGAAGAAAATGACTGTATTTTTTCTTAATCAGAGGGGAAAAGCTGCTCTCTACCGCCAACATTAATATTAACTATTTGAACCGAATCAAACTAAAGGCCACCATTAGCATTTTGCGCATGTAACTGGGAGGAAACGTCGAGAGGATTAATGTTAATATTTGTGACATTGAATATTCATGATCCCTCCCAAAACTCACATCCAATTACATGTTTGTATTATCGATATTCATGCAGCTGGCATGAATATGGATGGTCCTTTTGTTACAGCGCCTGCCAGTCTAATCCACAGAGGCTTGAAAGAGGAAAAAGATCTGTACAGGAAATTACCACTCAATAGTGACCAAAACACCTGTTGCAAGACACTGCTTTTTTAAAACGCAGACAATGAGAGCCCTGAAACACACACAATGGAGACAGCATTCTCAATAAGTTGGCAAATTATAATGAGCATCCTCATTATCCTCCGGGAGCAGCGAGCACCAATTTCAGTTTCTCAGTAGTGGCGACACAAGCAATCAAAGGTAATACAGACCCAATATGCCTTCATGAAACAGACAAAACATTTATTTTTCCTTCAAAAATTGTAAGTTAATTCTAGCAATGATGATGTGTTATCTATGACCTTTTTGAAGACATTCTCTCAGCAGCTAGTGTGATAATGCATTGCGATAAAAGGATATTCAAAAGCATATTGTCATAGCACATTTGTATTCTGAAGAAGTAGGGCAGAAAATCACAGATATAAACATAGGCATACATATTTATTCCAATGAATATTCATGATCTATGCTGTTTTGTTTTTTGTTGAAGATAAGATTGTAAGGTCAATTATCTCTGTGTGGAAAACACAGGGGGTACAAACTATTTCTAGCAGCACACATTACATGTGTTAGTGTTTCGGTTGCGAATGCTTACATCTGGTGACGACTCCCTCCAGTCGAATGATGTTGGGATGGTCAAACTGGCCCATGATGCTGGCTTCACTCAGAAAGTCACGTCTCTGCTGCTCAGAGTATCCGGCTTTTAGACTCTTGATGGCCACTTGGATCTCCCTTTTACTGGGCAGCCTCAGACGCCCACTGCAAACCTCTCCAAACTCACCTGGGAGTCAAACAAGAGCCTGTCAACAAATTGAATTGAACCCTAAATCCCTTATTTAATTTCATTACATTCCCCTGGTGAGCTGTTCAGTTGGTTTACAAAAGTAGGGCATGTTCTTGAGTCATTCATTTCACTTACCAGCCCCAATAACTCTCTCAATCCGGATGTTGGAAACTTCAATTTCTTTGGCAAAGTCTCGCACCGCCTGATTCGGGTCCTCATACGTGTGCGGGTGAATATACGTGCGGGTTTCGGGAAGTTTAACTGCAATGCAAAATGGTAGGAGTGAGAATAATGGTTGGGTTGTTTTACAGTCACTTTAGTTACCTAGACTGAACCATCCATTTTCCTAAAAGGAGGGAAGTGCCACATTTTCAACCTCATTAAACATTGTCTTTGGCAGGCAGGAAAAGTGTCATTAGAGAAAACACACATTAGGCAACTAGAGCGATCAGAGACATCATTTATCAGCAGATGCATTAGAGACTCTGTTCACTAACCAACAATTTGCTGGAAAACCATCCACTTTCTTTATCCATCCATTCAGAATTATGTTTGCCGTCTGACTGGCCAAAACGACATGCAATGCCTATTTCGTCGGTTCTCAATTCTGGCCTTCGAGGTCCATTTTCCTGCAGTTTCCTACAACCTTGATCAAACTCACCGGCCTATAATTTTTTGGTAAACCTGAAGACTTTGTTCAGATGCGTTTGATTAGGGCTGGAGCAAATTGTGGACCTCGAGGGCCCCTTGTCTATTTAATGAGATTTCTTGAGCTATTTTCTTTGAATGAATTACGTTAGACATCTTAAAAAAGTTCAGGTCTTCAACATTTGCCTGATATTTTTGCTGATTACTCCGAAAAAGATTTGAGTTCTTTTCCAAGACCAAAAAACCTGCATTACCTCGTCCATGCTGAAACTGCATTTTCTCTTCCTCAGGGTCTTGCTTTGCTTTAATATATCCACAGCGCCTGGAACAATAGGATAAGCACAATTAAAACAGACCGACACAATGGAATACATGCTTTCTCTCACATTAATTCAACCAACCAATTCCCCAAAACAAAGAAAATGTTGATAACTGTAGAATCAAATCTACAGCGGCTTGGTCCGGTCACATATATCATCATCACTTTTACAGTGTAGTTTAACCATAATGTGCCTTTAGAGTCCAGTTTTACCACCTAGTAAAGATTTCACTGCTCTAATCCAGTCTTTAGCACTGGGAAAATGCAATCCTGTCACCTCTGACTTTATCATTAACTACATCATTCCTCTCACAGTGGGATCATGAATAAGGAAATGCCCCAGATAATGAATATTCCAATACACTGGGGAGGAAAGGTGGCCAATGTAGGGCTGATAATTATGTTCATTATTCATTTAATCCTCTTAGTGACACACACTCACACATTCCCTTTTTCTGTCATGTCTTTAACAAAAACGTATTGCCAAAAATGTAATGTCACAGGCTGACTAGCCATAGTAATTATTCATTATGTTGAAATGTGGAGAATGGCTGCAGAATGTCTAAAGACTGGAACATCTGATGGGGACCAGGTGGAACAAGCTTTCCTAAATGGGGTTCTAGGGGACCCTGGCTCAATAATACAGGTGAATATCCACTTATGAAAAGAAATACATGGTGGAGTCTATTGTGCTATACCTGATGACAAAATGCAAGGCATTTCTTCTAACTGCAAGAAAAGAAAGCTAAGAGGTCCGCAGCAGAGAGAAAGTGTTATGAATTATCACATCAAGGGTATAATCCAGCTAGAGATGAAAGCCTTTGGGGGGAATTCACACAGGATTCTCTCTTGCATCCAAAACCAGCTAGAGTGCAACAGAATTGAACAGATCGCAGGGGTCTTGAGGTGCATTTTTAAAAGTTAGACATTTTTTTAACTTGACGCACCTTTTTAAAAAAACACAACAAGCAGCGAGATACGACACAGTGGATAAAATTGCTCGTCTGATGATTATGTATATAGATCACCAGTATAAAAACTGTGTGAAAACCCCTTTATAAAGCCTATAATTCAGGGATGAGCACCATTTAGAACTGAATTGAGTGATTGCAGAATGGCAATTTAATCTGGATTAATTTAAATCCAAATTTAAAGTGGACTTAAAAGTCAGATAGAGAGACAAAACAATAGATAGAATGACAAAAAAGAATGACAGATATATAAAAAGATAACCAGAAAGACAGAATGATAAATAGATTGAACCATATGACAGACAGACAGATGGACAGAAAGATAGACAGATAGATAGATCGAACCATAGAATGATAGAAAGATAAACTGATTGATAAACAATGACAGACAGACAGAAAGATAAAATGCTAGAATGATAGATAGAATGAAAATAGAATGACAGACAGAAAGAGTGATCTTCCTGTCATTACAGCTGAACTTCCCGTGGGATGTGGCCGATTCAATTCAAACTAACACTCAAGATCTCAAGAATTTTGAGCTACGACCACAATGACAATGAAAAATCATCAAAACTCTGCAATCAAACCGTTAAGCTAGTAATAGCAGAGGTGGTTAAACGATCATGCGTCAGGTTTACAAGTACTTTGGTTCTGATATTGATTTTATGCAGATTTGAGAACAATTCTAATCAATACAAGATCCAGAGTCTTCTTCTTTCAAGAGTCAGAGCGTGCCCAGCTGCCCCAGAGCAGTCAAAGCATTGGGGCCTGAGGCCAGGGTTGGGGCAAGAGCAGAGCTGGGGGTCTATTACATAATGGGAAGACTGCTGGGTTCATTCATGCCCCCTCTAATCCGGTATGTTGCATCTCCCTGTGGAGCTGCGGGGGGTAAATCTTTCCCTTTCAGCTGTTGTACATCCCCGTCTGGTGGGGAGTTCAGAGGTACATGTGTGTCGTTTCCTCTCTGCTGCTTTTAATGAGACTGGGGGTCTCAAGAGAGACCCCACCTGTTCATCAGACATGCATACATACGCACCCCCCTAAATAAATGCTCTGGGCCTAGTGTGCATCTGTGCACAGGTACAACCCTCTCAACCCCTTCGATCTTTAACAGTCCCATGTGCAAAACACAGTCTATTAAGCAAAACAAGCTTGCAGAGCTGGAGGGGTTCGCGTAGGTGGGCCGCCCGACTGAAGCATGTGGTAATCAGGGGGAGTAAATCGACTCTCCCGAAACCAACCCCACTTGCTCTCTAACCTGCCCCGCCATCCCTTGAGGTCCCACAGACGGATCCCTCCCCCTTGCACCTGCTTCAGCGCCGCTCAACACGCTGATGAAACACTTCCAGTGCCGCTGCGGGACACCCAGGAGCTTCTAAAGTGAACTGTGATCCCACCCTTCAACCTTCCTGTCGCTCATTTAAATGCAATATGCACATTGCGCCTCTATTTGCATATTCTGTTATAACGGTGTATAAAAGGAAAAAAAAACGTGACAGACTAGTGTCTAGGACTCTGCAATTAACGCATTTTTCAACTCCGAAGCATTCCTCAAATCCCTTTTGTGCGGTGATAAAGACATTTCGCAGCCCTACACCGCTGGAAGCCCTTTTGTCTTTGACCCAGTTTCTTTTTCCTTTCTTCTTCCTCTCTTTTGTCTTTCTCCCGCTCTCACAGTGTGAAGCTTGTATCTGCAGGTGACAGTGCAGCGGTGCAGCTTTGTATCTGCTGACAGGGCTCACATCTTTCTCTGTGCCTTTTAGAGAGGGACATTGAGACCATGTGGAGAACGGTGCAAAATTAGAGGGATTCCTAAACTGTCTGGACTGCTTGAGGGAACTATGAGTGAGAGCTGACTCAAATAGTCTGTCATAAGCTTTAAGAGAAAGATGTACTGGAGAGAATGAGAAAATAGACATATTTAGTGCTTGTCAAGAAAATAATATTAGCTTTACAGTGGTTCCTTTTCTCTGTAAATACCGGGGTATTCACTTCACCATTCATGCCTATCCACTGTGGTATTCCACAGGGATCTATTTTTGGCCCTATTTTATTCTCCTTCTACATGCTCACTTTAGGCTCAATATTCCAGAAATATAACATAAATGACCAATGTTATGCTGACGACCTCCAACTATATCTTCCAATCAAACAAGGAAATGACTTTACACTAGTTCATCTCTTCTCATGTCTCAATGAAGTCAAGACCTGGATGATAAATAACTCACTGCAACTGAATGAAAATAAAACCGAAGTGCTTCCCCTGGGTCCTGCTGCTACCAACAACTCCATTAAAACACAGTCCTCAAGTAACAAAATGCACAATCATGCAAAAAAATCTTAGTGTCTATTTTGACCCTCTTTTCCGATTTGACAAGCATATAAATAAATGCAGCTGTAGCTTTTTTCAACTAAGATCTGTAGCGAAAGTAAAGTAAAAAAAACACAAAACACTTCCTTTTTTATAAAGACCTTGAAATTGTGACTCATGCACCAACTTCTTCTCGATTAGACTACGGGGTTACACTTTATTTTAAGGTGTCACATATTACAGTGTAGTTATACATTTAAGTACTGAGTGATGACAATTCACTACATGGATTTACTATAGGGTTAGGGTCAGGGTTAATTTCATGTAATCAAGCACAATTTCTAGTTATTTCTATAGTAAATACATATAACATATGTAACAATGACACTGTAAAATAAAGTGTTACTGACTACATTAACTCTCTGTAAGTGGGCATAGCTCAATCTACACGGTCTCAATTACAGACGGTTCAGAATTTGGCAGCCATTGTTGACAGGATCTTGTCTCATTGCACTGGCTCACCATTAAATTTACAGTCCACTCTAAGATCCATCTTTTCGCTTACAAGTTTGGCCCCAGATTATATTTCTGATCTTATTATGCGATACACAGCTGTTAGGTCATTAAGATCTTGTGATCAATTACTTTTTTTGTTCTTGTTGTAATTCAAAAAGTGATCAAGCTTTCTCTGTAGCCGCTCCAAAGCTCTGGAACAGTCTACTGTTGAGTATAAGGGCCTCTCCATCACTGGATGCTTTTAAATCCAGACTTATTGTTACTTTTTAGCGTTCGAGTGATGCTGTGTATGTATTTTTGAATAGTCGTGTTCTATGTTATGTATGTATATACAATTTGCTTGTTTGAATTTGATACTAGATTTTTTCCCCTCCTTTTCTATTTTGAATTCTTATATACTGTAAACTTTGGATCAACTATGGTTGTGTTAAATTTGTGCTATATAAATAAAATTTGACCTGGCTTGACTATTACTCATAGAAATACAAACCTTAAGTATTAAACGTTGGCATGTAACTCTTCATATAGCGTTTATGCTACATAAATTAATGATACCTTAAATCTGCCTCCTTAAGAATATAAGGAAAGAAAAAGCAGCATAAAATATCACTATAAAATAGAGGTTCCACTAAATATATTTCAGAAGATTTATTGCTATGAATACACTATCAGAAAAAAATGCAACAATTACAACTTTACAGGTACAACTGCATATCACTGAGGCAGTAAACTCAACGGGACATCTTCATACCTTGTCTAACCCTAAAAGGTTCATAGTACTCTATGGTAGTAATATGCACCTTTTAGAGGTAGATAAGGTACAAAGTTGTCCCTTTAAGGGTACTGCCCCAGTGGCAAGCTGTTGTACCCCCATAAGTAAAATCTTTCCATATTTTTTTCTGACAGTGTATCATTTGCAAGCTTTTTTTCTTTCCCTGCAATTCATGTTTTGAGCCTATACGGACAGAAATAATGTTGATATATAAACGAGATACCATCAGAAACATTGATATAATATCAAAGATATTGTGAAAAGAACCAAGTGGTTTCCTACAACAATCTCAACTTGAGTCAATGAGTTACGAGCATAAAACACTATTGTTTTAATGTGGTAAATCTCTCCTCTGACCCTCAAACTAGTTCTTCACATAATGATATTCCAGTTCATTGAGCTAATGAGGTAAAGCAGCTTCCAGCTGGGTCTTGAGATCTGTTCAGCATGCAGCGGACGGCAGGCCGGCTCCGGCTTTCACCTAACACAAGGACATGCCAAGCCACTGGCATGGTCAATACATCCCAGTAGGGTGGCATGCAACAGAACAAAATTTAACTGATGTCCTTGCATGTTGCCATGTGCCTGTTCTCCCAAAGGAAAGTTCTAATTTAGCATGGTTCACTGAAGCATGTATTTTATCTAGAAAAACTGTAAACACAGAGTTGCTGCCTAAAACAAGCACCCTGACGCTTGCTGTCAATATCATAGTTTTCTCTCTAAAAGTTAAAAAATTTTCCAAGCCTTTTCAGAAAAGCACAAGGACATATTGATACATATGAGTAAGACAAACCAAAGAGACTAATACAAATCTATGATTACCAATATACAGTTTCATTATATCTGCTATAATTTGATAAAACCATCCCGATAGGTGTATAATTGTAGTTGTATATATGTATATGTATATATACATAATATATATATATATATATATATATATATATATATATATATAAATAATAGTGAAAAAACAAGTAGATATACTACTGGAATTGTCCTGAAGATACTGAAAATTGTGATTTCAATGATTTTACTTTATATTATTATTATTATTATTATTATTATTATATTATCTATTCACAACTACTTGAGGAAAATGGTAATGATAAAATAAAACCTTACGTAAATCTTAAAGTAATAAAAAAAACTAAATGTTCAACGTTAAATGTTGCGTTAAATGTTAAATGCTACATGTGATAATTCAGGATGAGATGTGTATCAGAAAATATAGAAAGTAATTTCAGATAATCTGCAATATTTTCAAAAGAAATATTTCTAAAGTAATTAATAAATTTATTCCTTCTGCTGAACACAAAAGAAGATATTTTGAAGAATGTCAGTAACCAGTTGAAGGGACCCCATTGACTTCCATCGTTTTTTGTTTTTTTTTCATACTATGGAAGTCAATGGGGTTATCATATTCTTCAAAATATCTTCTTTTGTGTTCCGAGGAAGAGAGAAATTCACACAGGTTTGAAACAACTTGAGGGTGAATTTTCACTTTTGGTTGAACTATCCCTTTAAAGCAAGTTTGAAGATCTCAAAAAAAAAAAGACAATGTGGTCCCTAGAGACATCTCTATCAACCTTTCCTCCTACCTGAGGAAAAAAAAAATAGATTTCCAATCAAGCTAATTATAAAAAGGAAATGATTGTGTGTTTGGAGGAAATGGACAGTCATAAATTCTAAGCTCCTCTGACAGGTGTTTTAAAAACACTGACTCCGTCAGTTGAGAAGGGTTCATTACACTAATTGAAATCCTGAAAAAAAAAAATCGAGCTGATTGATGGCGCATCCTGGTCTCATCTCCATCCATTGCACATGCATCCAACATATCATCCACCTCTATATTCCGGAATGTTCCACTGATGCATCCAGACACATCTACAGCTGGCCTGCCATCAAACGAATGGAAATTAAATACTAAGTGAAGCTGCATGCTGAGAGTGAGCGAGTCATGATGTGCTCTGGGGCTACACGGCCAGCGATTTCTACTCGGAAAGGCACAGGAATAGCCAGATGGAACTGCTTGGAAATAAAATGCTCGAACACGCTCATGCAACCATTTTGGAATGGCACAGTAATTCCATTTTGTGTGTGTACTTGGATGGTGTTGCTATATTTCTCTGTTAACCCACATGCAAATTGACTGACTAAACAGTCACGGTTCGGTATCAAACCCAAGGGCGAGATGCAGGTAATGTCTGCATTAAATCACCCGAACAAGACCCATTAAGCGCTCGGCTATGCCTCTAAAGCATGATCTACACTACTCAAACACAACCTACAGTACATTCACCCACATTGGTACACTGATGACATTAACGGGAAGTAGATTTCATTCAGAGTTATACCACACTGTGGGTTTTCCTACACAGACCCTGAAACCTCTTAGTGTGAAACCTCTTTCTGATTGTGTTTTTCTGTTTTCAGTTCCTTTATCTCAATGGTTGTAAAAAGATTTCACACCCACCAAAACACTTTTTTCTCATTGCTGCTTTGAGACCCTTTTAAAACTATTCAAATCCAGCTCAGAGGAACGGCCCACCTGTGCGCCATTTTTTCTTGTAATGATGTTTGCAGCCTGAAGTGAATCATTTTGTGGTAGTAATTTGATAGAAATGAATAATTTCCCCTGCCATTGTGTTTTATAAGAGTCCCATAGAATGTATAACCATCAGAGAGCAACTGTTAAATGGTGTGAATTTATTTTGTTATGTAATATATTTTTTTTTTCCCTTCTTTCATGCTTCAGCGCACTACAAATCTGCCAAATCTTAATGTGATTGAGTAAAGCAGACAGGGGGGGAAAGCATAAACACATAACCACTAATCAAAAATGCATTAAACCCAATAATAACCAATGAATTCAAAATTCCTGAGGAAAACAGGCATGTGGCTTCTTGATTTCATCATTAAGCTGCAATAATTTCATGCAACATGAGCATTAGCGTCATGTTTGGTGGCAGTCCAACTGAAAGTCAAGGGAACTGCTTTAATATCAGAAGCCTGAGGTTTTCAGCTCATTTTCATTGCTGGCACACAATGCTCCTCAGACTTGCAAATGTGCACGTATTTGGTTAGTAGGCACCTGCTAGATATACGGCAGCATCTGTCATTGTGCTGAAATGTTCCACAGACACATTCATGAGGATCTTTAAAGTCTTTAAAGTGTGTCCACCATTTTTAATTGCTTTTCTGGATATAAGCAGAAAATATGGGGGAAATGAAAGACAAAGGAAGACCATCTGCCAGGATCTTTACCAGCCAATCAGAGCTGATTTTTTGCATCAAGCACTAGGACACTGGCCAACTCCAAATTACTGCCAGCCAAATTCGGTGCAAAAACAAAGTTGAACACACTAAACATGCCTGAACTCTTCAAATTTCTCTGACCAACTTAAACTTTGGTGTGCAAACAGAAGACAAAAATACAGGCCAGAGTTCCCATTGCTTCTAAACAAAGCATTTCTGAGTTTTTCCAAGTTCAAAATCATTAAAGCTGCATGAACAAATAACCAAAAGAGACTAGTCTAGATATGTTGAGTAGAAATTTCTTTAACTTTTCTTTCCACATTTATAAAACTTATCACAAATGTAAAATCCCTTGACTTTTCCAGGTTTTCCAAGACTGTGGAAACCCTGATTGGTCACAGTTGCTGTATAATTTCTGTCAAGAAAAAAAAAATCTTTTCAGACTCTCCCATGACCCTACTCAATCTAAGCATTTGAAACCCTTACATCTTGCTTAAGATTCCCTCTAGAGTTAAACTTGGCAAAAAGACCGATGTATGTGTTCAGCTCAGCGAGAGAATCAGAAATCAATGACCTCAAACTGTCTATAATGGAAAGGCCTCCCTCGCTCAAAGCGCAGCTGAGGTTCTGAAAGCAGTTAAAAGAACCGATGGAACTGTGAATCGAATACCTTAAATCCAATATATATATCACTGTATAATCCAATGCCAAGGGACTGAATGCAATTACAGAGTTTAGCTTCGCTCACCATTACGATTCATCGGCCTCCACACCACACTAGAAGCATGTCACTCAAGATCAGCATCAAAACTGTTTTATTGCTTCCACGAGGGTCTTCCCACAAGCAGTCACACATGCATTGAGATGGAGGTTTTGGAAACCTTGAATAAGATGTGGCAGCACCAAGGTTTTGGCTTGTAGGCATAAACTTGGCCGACATAACACATCCTACGGGACCTTTCTGTCACAGTGCATTATGGGTTACAAATTGCAAAGCAGACGGAAATCTCATTCTGTGTTACAACATACTGGATCATATAGCACCCAACAGCCAAAAAATCCCTAGTGAATCAGCCTTTAGGACTGACATGTGTGTACTGGTCAATAATAAAAATATTGAAGCTGTAACGAAGCCAGTCTTTCTGCAGTATTGTTAATACAGAATAAACAGACAAGACAACTAACTTAACTTTTATTTTTGTTTACATATTTATTAAATTCATAAATACTAATATTTATAATATATATATATATATATATTATTTATATTAATTAATAGAATATTTTTTCTAAAATTCTATAATTATAAAAAATGTGTTGGTAAACAATATTTTTATTTTTTAAATAATATAATTTTAAATAAATATTTATATATAAAACAAAAGTATATATAAACAATAAAAATAGCCTTAAAGCCTTTACATATATGCATAAAAGTATTCTAAATGCATTAATTATGCCTCGTAATGCACCTTACAATGAATTTTATGGTCTCATAAATAAATTTAACCACAGTCATAATATATTATAATACTTGTAATACCAATTTCAGATATAACAAGGACCCTGCAAATATTACAATGCATTACGAATACCTTTATAATCCGAAATGCATATAGTGTTACCATAAATATAAATTTCAAATAAAAAATTATACATATATACATATACACTTAAATAATTATAATTATCTATATTATTTCTAATATAATTTATAATTAATAGCACATTCATTTTTGCCGTGGTACTGAAACAATCAACAGGAAGGGCAAAAGGGCAAACACCTACACAAAGATCAGCTCATGACTCATTCTGACCATTTTATGTCATCAAGAGGGTTTATTTTCTGCTTTCTGTTCCTCGTCTCCTCTGATCCACCCATTCCTTTCATTTCCATTTCATTAGCTCCCTCACTCTCAGCCGTACAGCGCGTCTACTCTTGCTTTTCTCCCTCATGTCTGTCTCTTCAATTGTTCTCTCAAGTGTTTGCTTTCATCTCTACAGATCACGCTCTGCAATCAGAGGCCTAAACAATTTTGTGTCCTTTTGATTTTGTGTAAATGCATACATGCACACATACAAAGGCACACACACAGTGACAGACGCACAACAACATCTCATTTGCTCGATTCTGTCTTTCGATATTAACAGTTCAATTCCTCTCTGATTAAATGAAACATGGTTTCTTCATCCTTCGTATGGATTTGTTGACAGTTGAACAACCCAGATTAGCACTGATTTATCCAAGTCTGCCAATGTAGAAGTCGCCAATTAACTGCTTTTTCATCATACAGAAGATTCAATATTTTGGGTCTGGATATTTATAAAGAATATGGTGCAGTCTAAATCTATAAAGATGAGAAAGATTCAAGAAGAATAGAGAATTGCTCTTACCGTCCGCTCACAACAAAACAGGCCACCAGCAAGACCAGAAGCACTGCACCTCCAGCCACCGAGATGGCCATTATTGTTTGCTGATTGGGATCTCCAACCGCCAGCATATCTAAGAGAGAAAACCACAGTAAAGCATATATTACTTTTAGTTATTCTTACAATTATGACAATTTACCACAGTTCTGACATAATCTCCAGAGTTGGTATTTTCACAGTTGATTTTAGGTTGAAATTTACATAAGGGAAAGTGTATATTTTAGGTGCTGAAGGTCACCACTTCACTAAACAATTTTTCACAATTTTTTTTACAGCTAATTTCAAATATAGTACAAACATGCCATGCAGTTTTAAAATAAATGAATAAATCATTTCCAATTGTCTACCAATCTATGTCTTTAACCAACTACCCATGTTATTGAGGGAGTTGGGCTTGTAACGTGAAGGTTGCCGGTTCGATTCCCACGCTGGCAGGAATTGAAGGTGGGGATTGTGAATAAACAACACTCTCTCCACCTTCGATACCATGACTAAAGTGCCCTTGAGCAAGGCACCTAACCCTAATTGCTCCCCGGGCGCTGTAGCAATAGCTGCCCACTGCTCTAGGTGTGTGTTCACTGAGTGTGTGTGTGTGTTCACTACTCACTGCTGTGTGTGTGCACTTGGATGGGATAAATGCAGAGCACAAATTTCAAGTATGGGTCACCATACCTGACAATACGTCACGACTTTCACTTTCACTTATTTAAGAAAATAGTAGCACATACTAGCACACATTTAGAAACTGTTAAAGTTACTTTATTGACACCACGGCAAATTCATAACCATTTTCAACTAATCTGACATCATTAACTCTTTCCCCGCCATTAATGGAATTTTCTGTTATTTATGATTTATCCATATTATGGATCTTTTGAAAGAATAGCAAGTCTAGGGATCAAAACAGAGGCAAAAAAGGAGCAGACACAAGTGATAAAAGCATTGCTTATGCATATTTTAGTCAATGAAAAAAAAATACGATTTTTGTTCAAAATGTTGTTGTTTTTTATTAAACTTATCCACATTCAAGAGTTGATAAAAAAGAATGCATGAAGCTAGAATAAAACATTTTTCTGTTTGTTTTGTTTAAAAGAAGAGGCTCATTTCTTTTGATTCCTTTAGATGCATATTCAGATATTCATACAACAAAAGGCAAAAAAAAGGGTAAAGAGTTAGCGTGTGTTATCACAAACAGAAAATCATTACTATCACTTCAGAAGTGAAACAAAAAGAAGGAATGTAAAATAAGCTGAATATCTGTAGATAATGTTATAGTAAAAAGAATTAAGAAAGCGTCTCCTTCTAATTATCCAGAGCGGTTGTGTGTAACATATGGTACACAAACAATGAGACAAACACAGCGGGGCATCTGCCGACTCTGAGCTGAAGCTGCTCACACTTCAGAGGAACACTGACAGAAAATCTACATGCTCAGACTTCAAACACCGCAGCAAGAGAGCAAACTGCAGCGTGTGAGGAGCCTCGTCTATCTCAGGGGACTAATTGTACGCGTTCACATGTATGAATATTTCACAGCCTCTTTCTACGAGCGCAGCGGATCGGAAATTCAATCAGCAGCATGCGATGGAGAAATACACGGGTGTGACACAGGTAAAAGTTTCACCAAAGCAAAGTCCATCCCCAGAATGTCCTTGAAAATTTGAAAATATTTTGCTGTGGATGAGAACTTGTGGATTTGGTGTCACTTGCACAGCCTGAAGTTATAATATTAATCAAGGACATTGTGAATGGGTTTCAATAAAGCAATAAACCACGAAGCAGTGTGCATAAAAACCCACTTAACTATGGTAAAATTGAAGTGCACAGCCTTGAGTAGCTTATTATTTTACAAAATATCGAAATGTTGACACAATATGCTGTAGAGTTCAATTAATTTTATAAAATAGCTACTCCTATAAATATTAAGCACACAAATGAAAATCCTGTCATCATTTACTCCCCCTCAGCCGTAAGTCTTTGGTTCATCTTCAGAACACAAATGAAGACATTTTTAATGAAATATGAGAGATGTTTGTTCCTCCATTGACAGATATGCAACTACCGTTTTGTCGCATCAAGCAAGTAGGGTTGAGCTTTTCTGTGTGTTCGCTGATCAATGTTTATATGTGAATAAAAGCCTAAATTCAATCTATTCATCATAAAAAGTGATCGAATCTCTTCAGAAAATTTGGACTAAACTGCTAAATTAATATGGATTAGTTTTCTCTCTTTATGAACATTTTGAAGCGACAAAAGGGTAATTGTGTAGCTGTCAATGGAGGGACAGAAACCTCAGATTTCATTAAAAATATATTCATTGTTTCGAAGTCTCACGGATTTGGACCGATTTGAGGGTGAGTAATTAGTGAACGAATTTTCATTTTTTGAGTCAATTAACCATTTAAGCAATATTCTATTGCTACTGGATATTGTCTGCAACATGTAAACAATTTCAGCTGTAAAAAACGCTTTGTGTCATAAAATTATATGACATTGTGTTCATTGTGCCATGAATCCGCATACAGGACCAGAACTGATCAGATTTTACAGTTCTCTGAGAGTAGAGGAGAATATTGTGGCTAATCGCCAGGAACTTCCACAGAGCTTCACTGCACAGCATTTCTGGTTTCTGGATGGTTCATGATGGATGGTTTTCCACTAACCTTCATGGCTCGTCTCCAACTCAATCTCTCCCCTGTAGTTCCCATAGCCACCATCTGTACGTGCTCGAACCCGGAAGATGTATGTGGTTCCCGGCTTGAGTCCATCCACCGTCATGCTGTTGGATTTGGTCTTCAGGACAGTGTAGTTCTGATCCTGCTGGTTCTATAGTGGAAAAGAATAGAATGATAAATGAACAAGGCACCTTTCAATGAAGATGAACGTCTCGATCTATCACAATGATACCTGAGCACTTTCCTGTCCTGCAAACCCCAGGAGGCTGCGTGAACTTTGTCGAATCATCCATAATGGATCAACTCGCATTCACAGAAACAAATGAAGAACAAGAGAACAAAGCAAGCAGATCGGATTCGAATCAGTCAATTAGCAATTAGCTCAGATGGAATTTAGTGCTCATTCAAGCACCTCCTGCCAACAGCCAACACAATGGTTTTCACGTAGAGGCATTGAACTGAAAAGAAACCAGATTTCTGCATTTTTTTTTAAGGCCTAACAGCTTTTCGGCTTCCAGTAACTGGAATTTATCCAGATAAATGACATCAATCCTACTGACTCAGAGCTGTCGCCCCATTGTCCAATTCTCATTGTCCAATCCTAAGGAGAATTACATACAGTGCGCTCATGTTAATATTTCACAGCTTATCGATATCCATTCATCTTCCTTCATGTAAACCTTCCACTAAAGTGGCACATGGCGTCTCGCTTAGGGAAATCTAACGTTCCAGACAGGAACGCCACGCCCTGCGAGAAAGGGACTGACATATTTCCTGTGGTGCTATTAAATCTAAGATGGGCCAAACAGGCGGCATCAAACGGATCGTGGACACAGCAGCAGCCAAGCCTGTCCATCTGTGCGCTCCATCTAAAAGCCACATAGCCCATAATCACCTGAATAAATCATAATAATTACTCATCACCCTGTCTTTATGCCACACAGCCAAACACTGCGGTACAGGAGGGTGTCACGGAGGGATCTAAACAACAAACTGCACGAAATCACTGACTCCGTGTAAGAATGTAGAAATGTTACTGCTGAACGCAGTTCACACAAGAGATATGCGACACATCTGTACCATATTAGCGATTGGCCGATAGAGATATTTTAATTGTGCATGCCCATTTCTGCTATTTTTCCATTTAGATAACATTCGTCATCTAATGCTCACTTCAAGTTCATCTTTAAACAACACTCTAATATGTGTTTTTGATAAGGTGCATTATTATATTGTGATGCCTAAATTTACTTGTTTGGCATTTAAAATGATTGATTCATTACTTGAGATTTATTTTTAAATGTATTTATACACATTAAAATAGTATTTAAATATATATATATATATATATATATATATATATATATATATATATATATATATATATATATATATATATATATATATAATATATGATTTATTTATTTATTATAGACCATAAAATAAGTAGCTGCCAGTGTGGATAAAAAAAAAAAATTAAACTTGTAATTTTGCCTTACATTACATAATCATCACGTCTCAAACCACCAAAAAAAAAAAAAATTGAAATCAAATTTCACAATTCGGAATGAGAATTGGATTTCGAGCCACATATGGATGAGGCGTTAATTAGATTCAAACATAAGTGCATATGCATTTGTAAATATATCAGATTAAATGTGTTTCTTAGCTGTTCTGAATACAAAATCTGAAAAGATTTCAATTGTAATATTACTGTAAAAATTGGATTTTGGCTGCCTGTCTGAATAAAGCCTGGGTGATTTGTTCAAGACAATAATGCCATCAAGTCTAAAATGTGACAGCCTCGAAGGTTTTTGGCAGGCGGGACGTCTATGAATGTTAATTGGGACTGAATGAAGCATGTCTGTGTTAACATTACAGCCTCTCCCCTGGGTTCGATAAAAGTGAGCCGCCATATGTCCAATCAGTGCAAGAAGGACTCACATAGGGCCAAAAGGTCATGGAGATTTGAGTGTGCTGAAGAAAGACCAAAGTGTCTAACCTTTTCATAATAGGTGACTTCATACTCCACCACGGTCCCGTCGACAGGTTCTGGACCCTGCCATGCCAGCGTTACACTGTCGGTGCCCTTCCTTTCCTTTAAGATGACACTCACTGAAAAAGAAAGAGAGAGAGATGAATTGAGATTGATTTCCATGTAAAAGAGGCGGATTAATTACACTTCTAATTAAAGAGTATGAGAGGGCTGGCGGAGTGCGTCTTGTCTTTTTTGGGAGTGATAAATTATTCTGGGGGTGTAGTGAGTCATTTTCACCCGTACTACATAGCTGGCACGCAGCCAGAGCACCTCAGCCCGTCTACTTGCACAACAGCAGCGTTCGTGAGCCGCCCTGAGCGGAGAGAGACAGAGGTGCTAATGATGGTGTCAGATTGGGAGTACAAACGAGGGCCTCCCGTTTTAGGCCCCGGCAGCTAGTGATGAATGAAGGAGCTGACGTTTCGATCTTTAATGAGCTGTGTGAGTCTTAACTCCGTGTACACGCAGCGCTGACACAGTGCCATTGCTAACTGCCGTACACACACACAAACACTCTAAAGCTGATAAACAAACAGCTACGCTGATATGTCAGCATGTGTTTGGTTCACAGATAAAGAACAGACAAGCTTCAGGTCAGAGTAATGAAAAGAAAGAGGTCTCAAAATATCACAGAAGACAGAGTTAAACAGTTAAAAACAGGACATAAAAGCATTTATATATAGACAAAATGAGAGGACCATCATGTAAACATCTATCTGAAAGAAATTAACTGATTTAGATCAATTCGAGGAGGAGGCACATATCTTAAATAATCCTTTAAAAAACATGGCAGTAGGTATGAAGAACTAGAAGATGCTCAAGAAACATTTTTTATTATTATCAGTGTGGCAAACATATGTGTTGCTTAATATTTTTGTGGAAACTGATGCTGATATATATATAATATATATATGTGTGTATATGTGTGTGTGTGTGTGTGTGTCTACGTTATGGGGACCAAATGTCCCCACAGGTATAGTAATACTAGTAAATTTTGATCTTGTGGGGACATTTTTTTGGTCCCCATGAGGAAACAAGCTTATAAATCATACAGAATTACCTTTTTTGAAAATCTAAAATAGCAGAACATTTTCTGTGATGGGTAGGTTTAGGGGTAGGGGTAGTGTAGGGGGACAATATATACAGTTTGTACAGTATAAAAACCATTACGCCTATGTAATGTCCCCATAAAAAAAGAAAACACAACATGTGTGTGTGTATTATATATACATATACACACACACAATACATATATATTGTGTTTGTTATGTATATACATATATATATATATATATATATATATATATATATGGGTCAATTGTCAAAAGAGGTGATTAACGCAAATACTTTCAACATCAACTAACTTGCATTATACATTCATATATGTAGCATTACAACACTTTGCATTCAGTTCTTATGAAGTCATGAATCTGTCAGCTTTATTTGATGTTTTTGTCATTTTATGTTTCTTTACTCTATTTGCATTTATAAATATGCTGTTTGCTATCACTCGCACACCTGCCGATGAAAGATGTGCGCTGAAACATCAGTCAATATCCGCATCATGCAAAACATGCAAATACAGGCACTTCATCATCCCAGAAGCCTGCTCTCGACACACAGCGGATTGTCTCTTGAATATTTCAAGCGGTGTGGACCAGAGGCCAAGTACTCAAAATATAGACCAATCACAGTTACGTATACCTCAATCCCTGCCCGCCCACAGTGGCGTTACCACGGTTACGGGCATGTCAGCTCTCATAAGAGTGAAGGGCTGTTGATCTGGGCATCCTGGGTGACTCTCCTCTCAGGCTTCTCATTACGCTGCCTCTCGCTCCTGTCTATCTCTCTCTCTCGCTCTTGTTCTCTGAGGGGCTGAATCATACTTAACCACAGGATCAGGAGAGCTCGTCTCTCCTCTCGACCAATGACAGGCTTCGAGCCGCACACAGAGTACGGGTTTAAAGGTCAGATGAGATATAAGAGGACCCATTGAAGCACAGCATACCAGTGTAAAATTCAAAAGCAGGAAGCAGAAAACATAAAATTGTGACTAAATCTTCAGAGATTTAAGAGCACAGGCAGAAAAATGTGTAGCTGAGGAAATTTAAAGCTGTTGAAGGACTACATAACCCTGACCTTTCTGACAGAGAATAATAAAATAAATCATTCCAAGGCCAAAAAAGGAAATTAAAATCAAATGTGTTCATTACATTTAGAACAAAGGGCTTCAAACTTTGCAAAGGATCCCCAAATATAACCATTACCTTGCAAGGAACCCCTTCATAAAAATATAGTTTTATATTTTCATGTATTAAGGGCTAATTTATGCATATTTACATATATGAAAAATATTAAGTGTGATATTATATACTAACATTTATATTACATATTATAATATATATGTTTTATATTATATTTAGATTTATTCATGAAATATTACTTTATGCATTTATAAATTATCACATTTATATTTTATGATATATACTGCATTATATCATAGATATTATATAACAACTGTTTTGAAGCCAAATAAAATAAAAAATAATGAAATAAATCAAATCAAATAAAAAATAAAAATTTTTAAAAAAAATTAAAAAAAAAATAAAATAAAATAATAAAATAAAATAAAAATTTATTTTACCTGTCTGGCTGGTGGTGACGTTGACCGACACTAGTTGGCGTGGACTGGGACTGAGATCTGAGACTCCATTCAGGGCTTCTATGCTGAAGGTGTAATTGGTGTGAGGCTGCAATTCTGTGACCAGAACCCTGGGGTGAGTCAAGCCAAACTGCCTGGGGTTGAAGTGTGGACCGCTGCCGCAGGGAACACACTTCTCGTTGTTTCCTGCAGCCCCCGTTTCTCCCGAACACTTCCTACAGTGAACACTATAGGTAACATCTCCACGTCCGCCACTGTCACGAGGAGGACTCCATTCTAGAGTGACTGCAGTCTCGTTCACCATTGAAATAGGGTTGCCGGGCGCCGAGGGGGGTCCTGATGAACATACACACAAGTCAAGCACATTAACTGTACAGTTGTTCAAATAAAATCATTAAAACACAATACCAAACTGGATGTGTCATTGATTAAATTTTGTTAACATTTAGAAAGCCACAAAAACCCTCAGCTTACTTGTGCACGCCATGGAGCGAGGGTCCGATTCCGCCCTGTAGAAGCCTCTCTCACACACACACTCGGAGGCTTTATCCTGGTGGGAGTAGCTGTGTGGGGGGCACTTCACGCAGTACGCATCCATGGCAGAGGCCTTGTAAAAGCCTGAACGACATGCTACCAAAGAAGAAAAAACATTTTGCAATTTGTTTTATTTATTTTCAGAAAGATTAATATTATTGTAATAAATTACTTGAATTACAAGAGAAATGTTAATATAAGTTCTCATTATATTTTTTTCTTAATATTTTAAAATATTTAAAAATATATATATTTTAATTTCAGAAACATTACCATTACCAGGAAGCCCCCCCAACATGTCAAAAAAAGTATATCGTAGCCACCAAAGAACAATTCGTCCCCACGACTTGCTAAAACATCAGCATGTTTTACTAATTCATTCCCTCATTTTAAGTAAATCATGCACAATTTATAACTTGTTCTCTCGTTTTCACAAATCATGAACATGTTGTAATAATTTTTTCCCTTCTTTAAGTTAAATCATAAAGAGGGAATGAAATATCCATCCATCCATGGTGAAGTTTATAAATTAAAACAAATGTTATGTACATACAGAATTATTTAAAGTTACAAAAGCAAAAATAAACCATTTTATTCTAAGGGTACAAGAGACATTATGACAATACCAGAGCGTGAAACCTTATACTTGAGTTGAAATGAAAAATAAAATACAATTAAAGAAGCAAAGTGAAAAGAGGAGTTTTGTGAGGTTATGAAGGAGGTTTCCCCTCAGCTCTCGTCACCTTCTTCAGCGAGGCATATCTAACATCCCACTGCAGCATTAGCATGACTGGAGGCACGTGGCGGCCGTGTTTGTGTGTGTGTTGGGGCTGAGGGCTGGGTTAAGTTGGAGCTGAGTGAGTCAGTGATTGGTTGGTGTGTGTGTGTGTGTGTGTGTGTGTGTGTGTGTGTGTGTGTGTGCATGCATTAGAGCACTTCCCCTCAGGGACGCCGTGCTAGACTCCCATGTTGCCCCTGAACTAAAAGCAAACCCTATATTTCTGCAAACACATCCCAAACATGTCAGTTCTTATCAGTCACAGCACAATGCCTCCAACATATTTCTCTTTTCAGAGAGACTAATACTGAACTTTGGACTGTGCTAATGGAGTGTAGAGTGACGGCAGCTTTGAGAAGCAGTTAAAGGTGGATGTAGTTTTGAGAGGTGTTGCTTGTAAATTTAACCACGCTAAGTGACTCAACCTGTATTGTAATTAATTACTCAAACACAGAGAATGTCTTGCGCTCCAAGGCAACTTCATTAGAAAAGTCAGGCTATAATTCACTAATATATACGCACCATACCAGAAAAACAAACAAATTTTTTTTCTGTTTTTTTAAATAAACTATTTAAAACGGATTTACACTGCATCAAAGCCATGGCCAAGTAGCCATGGCCTTTCATTTTCTTAGGATACTATATCCATATCAATAAAGGTGGCATAAAAGCATTGCAATGGTTTTAATTATATTATATTGTATCAAATTGCTTATATGTATTGTGATAAAGCAGTATTATGTGGTTAATTCAGGATAATTGGCACATTTTTGTCCAGTCACCTCAATGGTAAAACGTGTTTCACTTTGCCAGAATTCACCCTAATAATTATATTTCATTACATTAAAATGTGTGTAAATCTAGAAGAATCACATTAATAATCATTATGAGTAGAATAAGCATTACTTTGCACGCTTTATAATTTACACTCACAACCACATCAACCTCCTCAATCCATTAACAGTCACTCTGATTTACCACCACATTAACATTAATTAATGGCCGGAGATGTTTCATGATCAATAAGACTCCCGTCCCTCTTAATTAATCAATCAACATCTTGCAGTTCCCCACTAACCAATCAACTGTGGTTTATTGCACTGATATGAAGCTTAAAAGGTCAAATGGGTCAAAACATTAGCAGATGTGTCATTTAATGATAGATTAAACCTTTTTCTTTCTTACCCAGTCCTTCTTGGTATACATAATATTTCTAAGTCTATTGTTTGGTCCAAAATTAAAGCTACAAAACTTTCTACAACGCAAATGACAAAGATTTATCCACCTATCTCAATCTAACACCATTGACACAGCCACACACATACAACTACATACACTCAGAGTGAGAAAACATGAAACCGATAATGCTTTAGTAAAAATATGACCCTCTCAGCAGGAGATCTTTCTGAGAGATTAAAGGAACAAGAATCTAAATGCTCTTACTTCAATCTGCCGAGATGCAGTCGAGACCAGCAGAATTAATACTGCTCTTAACAAGAAAACATCGATTTTTTTTCATTCTTCCATAGTGTGAAATTACTAAATCCTTCCTTTGTCAGTGTCACACTGACTGTATTTTGTTATCTAGCCATGTTCTCCTTATATTTACAGAGATGTCATAATCCACATGATCACAAATTCAATAAAAGCCATCATTGTTTTTAATGCCAGAACTCGCTGTATAATTTTTTTCTGCTGTACAATATACAAAAGGAGTACATACACAGATGTAGAAATGCACAAAAAAGCCATTTTCCCAAATGTCTACACTGCTGTACTAACTAAGGCTTTCTGCTAACAGGCTTACTGAATTCTGGCACAAATCCGGGAGTATTCACTGACCTAAATAATTCTGAGCTGAAATGTACAGTTTCCAGGGTTATTAGGTGAAGTTCTGCTGCATGGGGCGTAAAAACACCCCATGTTTCAGTGTATTAAGCCAAGACCTACAGAAGGTGCAATTGTTTAACGTGTAACCTCTGGTGGTCAGCTTGAGGTAAGAGGTGTAAAGTCCCTGTGGTGGTTTGGAACGAGGCCTGAAATGGAACAGCATGTGTGTATTGTGGTTTTGGAACCTCTTGGTGTCCAATGCCAATCCAGAAAGCCTTTTGTGGAACCAAACTGGTCTAGTGTCTTATAGCCAATGCATTGGTTACAAGGCAGATTTCAACTACGCCTGCTAACCACAAAAAACAAAAGTATGTCAGAGGATATGGAAATATTGTGAAGGACAGATCCAGGATAAGTAATTTGCCCCTTAGTGGAGAGCTGAAACGATCCAGATTAATTGGTCTGTCTAAAATCATGAGCGCCTGAAAACATCCTCCAGCAAGGTGAGTCAACCATAATGAAATCTTAATTTAGTCAAACAACATAAGTGAACACATGATGGTTAATGCTAGTTTGGTGCTGGCATAGCCATGCTATTCATCAGTGACACTTTTTTTAATTTATTCACAAATACATTAAAGATGTAATTTTTATATATAATAATGAATAGACCTCTTTTATGATATACATGTCTTTAATTTCTGAATTAAATTTATATATTAGATATATACGATAAAGCATGATATTCTGATATCATACTGAAGAAAAAAAGGCATATAAATTAAACTCTTGAAAAAAATAATGCCATAATCTTGTGATTTCTTAGAAAAATCATTTAAAATATTTTAATAAAATTGCATTAGTACTTGAAAGTGTTTTGTCCACCAAATCAATGTCATGACACATGAAAGCAAACTTGGAGAAAACAACATAAAACAGGAAATGACAAAATGGCATCACAAATTATTGATGGGTGCAGAAAATAATCAATATAAAATAGAAAGTATTAAGATTGTACCTTTGCTCATGAGCTGAAGACACAGAAAAGGGGAACATCTCAGAGAGATCTAAAATGGCTCCCTTATCAAATATTTACATTGGTGTGATTGGTGTCCCCTTGGCTCTAGATAATCAATAGCTTTTATATATGATACCTTCAGACAGAAAGACAGAAAGAGCAGCACCATCATGGGAATTAAGAGAGAGAAAGCAAGCGAAAGAAAAATGAACAGCGGAGAGCTTGTATTTTTTTTTTCTTTCAGCGAGGCAGAGGATGAGAGACATGTTTGGAGAGTGCGTTTAATGCTCTGGTCCATGGGGACGAATGGTTGCTACTAGTGTATTTCTCATTCTGTCTGCAGTCTCTGGTTCATATTGAATGAGGCAGATCAATAGACATCAACCCACCACCTGAACAGCTAACTGAGACCCTTCTCCATCACATCAGGGATCAGGAATGGCGCCTTACTACGGTAAGAAAGTTCAAAAGAAAACTAAATGATATAAAAGTAAACTGAAATAAAAATGAAATCTAACACAACTGGGATAAACAAACTAAACTAAAAATCAGTTCAAGGCTAACTAAAAGAAAAGAAAATTTTGTAGCCCTGGAATACTAAAAAATTTAAAAAAAGTCTTAAAAAATTAAAACCATCAATGAAAGTGGAAATTAAAAACTTATGAAGCTTAAACCAAACTATTATGTATTGTATATTTGGGGAAAAGGAAGGAAAAAAATTAAATAATAAATAAAAAATACATTAATTTATGTTTGATGTTAAATCAAACATCAATTAATTATTATATAAATACCATGGTATCACAATCTGATACCATCAATGGCATAACCACAGTACTTTTTGTCAGGGTAAATGATGCAATTTTATATATAAAATAAATAAATAAATCTAATAAAACTATAATTGAGCATGACATACTTGTGTAGTCAATCCAGTTAGGCGACTATGTACAGTTGTCTTCAATGAAGAAGATGAAGGGAGTTTTTCTCAGATATGAGAGACAGATAGACTAACTTTCTTCCCACTGAGAGAGAGTGTGAGATGGCGAGAGTACAACCCCTTCTTCCAGGGTTTCAGGTGCCCTTTTCAATTTAACAGCATTGCAGACCTACTCAGAAAAGAAGAACAGCGTAGCAAAGGTAAGGTCAGTCAAACAGTGACTTCAGGGTCCTGTACCCACAGAAACGGAGCATTCTATTACCTAGGGAGAGAGGCTTAAGTACTAGTTTCCATGGCAACATAATTCCAAAACTCTCCCTTTATTGAGTGTGAATCAAGACTTAAACAGTAAAACTCCAGGGAAAACTGAAGAGTGAATTTTCTCCCACAAATACTGTAGCAAAAGATTCGTACTAACTAAAGCAAAGAAAAGTGCTTGAAAACAATAACGCATCTCAAACTCTTTCGATAAACTTCCTTTTAACTCGATATAGCCAACCTTCAGAGGCAAGTTTCATGTGCTTGACCTTCAAATGGACAAATATGGGCTTCCACAGATAGCTTACATTTGAAGTATAATCATAAGGCATTCTCTTTTATGCATTTACAACATGAACCAAAATGGCGCTAAAAAAAACGTTGGCTTTAGTGATCAGGGAAGCTCAGGCTCTTACAGCTAGACTTTAATCTTTGCTCTCCTTGAAGTGGAAGTTCAACTTACTGATGCTATACAGCCAAAATCCATCAATGTCAAAGTGTAATTTTCTCTATGGCATGCTAACAGAGGCTAACAATTAGCCCCTAAGGTATTTCAACATGTTTGTCTAAGAATATCCATGTTCGCATTTCTGTCGGTAAGCAAATGACCTGCTGGGCCCTTTGACATACAAGAATAAACAAGGTTCTTCACATTAGCAGAACTCAATCTCACCTACAGGAATGGAAGTGTTCTGGTGATTATAGGGCTCTATTGATTTGGCATCCAGTTGCACAGCAGAGACTTTTTAAAGTCTTTTCAGCCATTTTTACCCAGGCCATTAGACAATGTAGCATTGATTTTTGGAGAAGGAAAAAAATTCCAACCAATCCAGGCTGATGACAAAGCCGATTGGAGAATGGTAGAGCCAGACTTTCTTGCCAGAGTGCTGAAAGGTCATATGCAATTCACACAGAATCAGTTGTTTTTGGCCTAAAACGTTCTTTAACCCCTTAAACAGGAATATCATGGAGTGAGTTGATCCAAGAGATCCAATATGGCTTTTCAGAGGTCAAAACACTTTACCTTTTCCAATTCCCATTGAAAAAAATGGTTGCACAAATGGCACTCACATTACAAAGCTTCTACCTGGCCTTCAACATCCGAAATACCTGTCCAATTACCTCAGAGGTGTCAGGAGAGGATTTAAACGTCTCTACCGCTGGATTTCTCCTTTGTCTCAATCTTCTCTCAATCTCCCTGGAGTGCCCTTTCTTGCCAAAGGCTATTTCCCGTATTCCATCCATCATGCACAGGGTGACAGAGCCAATCTCCCAGGCTTTGCTGGAACATCCTAGTGGCATATAATGTCCACTTGAGCCAGAGACACTTACTACTTAATCCCAAGAAACAACTGTCGGACAACTTTATCACAAACCAAAAGCGGTGCTCTACAATTTTCCTCAACAACCAATTCCGTCTACAGCATATTTTCCAACTTCGAGAAGAATCGCACAAAACAGAAGCACTTGCGAAGGATATGACTGCGCAGCCTACGAATAAAAGTTGGTTACTGATCCAAGTCAAATCTGCTCTGTCTGTCCTGATGGTTTCTTCAATGTAAGTCTATGTGATTTTTTTACTTGCTTTACAGTCCAACTTGATAAATAAAATAATAATTATAAATATAATAAATTAATATAAAAACTAAATGCACTAAATAAAATATAAAAGAATATATAAAAAAGACAATATAACATTAAAAATTAAAATATAAAAAAACAAAAGTAACTGTAGTGCTTTCTAAGGAACTAACATAACATTTTTTTAATCTTAGAAATGCATCAGTACTTGAGGAACAACATATTTGGATGTGGTTTGCATCAAGGCTGTACTCAAACTTACAGTATACTCAATCCTTCAGTTTTCTTGCAGACTTTGTAATCAGTGGGGCTAAAATGAAAAGCAGGTGTGTTTGGAAACTGGCGGTCTTGCTGTTATTTCAGTGGGGTGAGATACAGAGGGAGCCTCTGACCGCAGCTCTTGGGCGGAGAGCTATAAAAAAGAGATTATCCATACATGTGAGAAAAGTAGCAATAAAAACGAATTCTTCTCCGCTTACTCGTGCCTTTTTTCTTGCTGTCTGTTCTAGCACGCAAAGCTCACTATATCAATTTAAAATCATAGAAACATAAAAATCCTACTTCAAGCTACGTCTCCACAGCAAATGCATTATTTCTGAACATAGGCCATTAAAATAACTGCTGAAGTCTCCCTCTAACTACTGTTTTCTTTATAAATTCTTTTCAAAAATATGTATTCATATTGACCCACTTAAAAGCCTCCCAATGCCTTGTGGAATTTAGCTAGCAATCTAAGAGAAAACTGTTGTTCCCTCTAATCATACAAGTTGATAGCAAAAACCCTATTGGAGATGTGAGGCTGTGCAGGTCTGTAATCATGAACTGTAGATCAGGTCTTTAAACCAGTCAGCGCCAGACTCAGAGTCAGCGCTGGAAACTGGCTCCTCTTAAAAGACAGTCTCTCGTTTTATTGGCTCCATTTCATTACACATGTGCAAATGCTATTGGTATCTCATTCCTGTCTCTCCAGTGGCTCCGCCTGTTTTTTTTAAATGTGGGAAAAACTTTTAATGACCAACACATGATTGTGTTCTAACAGAGCAGCTCGCAGAGAAGTTTTCGTCCCTTAAAATTGCAGTGAAAAACTGCATGTATTTAAGAGAGAAATAGGTTAAAAAAGAAAATGAAAAAAGACAAGCATGAGACTTTATTTTATCTATTGAGAATTGACTGGTTCATGAAAAGTGGACTTTCCACCTGGAATGAAGTAAGACCAGAATATGAGTTTCATAAAATCATCAAATAATAGCTTGGACAGCCTCAGACAGTAAAGTAAAGTAAAAAAAAAAAAAAGTAATAAAATAAAATTAAAAAAATAAGGATATTTGAGTAAAGATTACAAGGGGAATTTTAAAAACTTGAAATAATGTGCACCAATATGTCACTGACAATAAGACCTGGTACAAACATTCAAGTAAATAGGGTCCATTCTGATTCATGTTCACTTCAAAATCAGAGTCTGAGCCAACCAGCACTGTTTCTGCTCGTCGTAAGGTCCTCTTATCATCTGCAGTCTGACAGATGAATTATTAAGAGAGTTTGGGGAAAAAATAAAATAATGCAAGACGACTGCTGGATGCACGTGTCTGTGCCTCCACGTGCCTTATTCCTCTTCAAAACACATAGAAAAAAAAATACACCTGAGTGCCACTAAGAGACAGAACAGGTGTAGAAACAAAGCCCACTACAGCATCACTGAGAGGCAACATCTCTCAAAACAAGGTAAACACTGTAGTAAAAAAGTGTTGATTTGCCATACTTTACAGAAACCACGTTTAAGATGTATTTTTACTCCATTATGGCCATTTAAATTGTTATTTTGACCACACTTTGTGAAAATAAAATGAATCGCACCACTATTAGGTCTCATAATGTGAGTTGTGAACATCTCGATGTGAATGGGAATGATAGGCCAATTATGACTTGAGCAATTGTGTGGTGAAAGGAAGAAAATGGGAACAAAATGTCTTTAGTTTCCTTAACTATGAAACTAGACATTTCTTCTAGGAACTAAGAGCTACTTCCTAAACGTCTTTCCTTTTCAATAAAGAAAAACTCTGAAGCAAGCCTGTCAGTTTTACAGACTGAGAAGTACAACTTTATACTAAACGCATGCAAAACCATTCATAAATTCATTCTGTAGACAGAAAAGGAACATTCAACGAGGTGCTAAACTCCCCGGATGAAATTTTAGAGTTCTGTAAGCTGTCAATGTCCCTGTATAATTGATGGCGCTCTGAGTCTTTGATGATTTGGCTGCGGAGACTCTATTCCTGCTCATGTCTTTCCGACAGGGATCCACACCCAAGACCCAGGAGCAAGAGGGGAAAAAAAACCCTACAGCTACATCTGGTAGCCATCCCGATATTCTCCAGCAGAGCTCATAAAAGTCTTGCAACTGCTTTCAGAGAAAGATGCACAAATTTCAAATATCCCCAGTGCCTATGAAGACTAAGACTAGCTACACACCATGTAGTCCTAATTGACATTAGTGATACCGCCACAGTGTCTGATTTGGGTGTCATTTATATTTTACTCTGCCCAGATCTCAACATGCCAGCAATCCGAAACTCGAACATGTTCTACAGTTTCCTAAGAGACAATTGCAAAGAAAACAAGTATCATGAATCGCCTGTGTTATGACAGTTGGACCGTGAGCCTAAATTGTAGATTGGCACTTTGCCATCCATTGACAGGTTATTCCATGTTGTTTACTATCGGCTACTAAAGTGTTATTGATCCGAACAGCAGCTGGAGGTACAGAAATGGTCAGATGACATGTGGTAGACAGTATGATGGAGGGCTGAGAATGAGAGACGTTTTAGTCGGCAGCTGATTAACTAGATGCCACTAATAGAAGCAGCATTATTCTTTATTATTACTTTTTACAGATTTCAAAGTAATTGTTAAAATGAATCTAATTTAAATAAATCTTTAAATGAACTTTTTAAAAAGATATATGGTAATTACGTCCAAAAAAAACCCCACTTTTCAAATATATTCTTTTCCTAGATTACCGCTCGTAAGAGTTTTGAAAAGAATTTCATATGCAGGCACTAAAACATAAGTGTGGTGACTGTCCATACTGCTTGGCAGTGTGGCTACATGTGAGCAAACATCTTTTCCTCCTTTAAAAATTTGTTCCAGAAATAATGTTATTATCAAGGGTAAGCGAAATGGCTATTGCAGATGTCTTATGCTGCCTTCGCCAATAAAAGCTTCTCGGTTGGAAAACTTGCACTTGATGCAGCTTATACACACATATTCCCAAACTCGCAATGAGTAGCTAGCAGAGAGCTAGCAATATGCTATGGAGAGGGTTCAAAAGCATATGGAGAAAAAAAAAAAAAACAGCTCGGGTCACTGAGTTGGGCTGAATGTTGAACAGGCAGCTTCATGGTTCACTGAGCTGTAGAGGCTATCAGCTGGTACCAGTGACACTTAAATGATTCAGTATATGTTTATCCACAGCACAGAAACTGTATACCGCACTTTATGTGTTATGGAACCTAAATATCCACAGGCATGTTTTGTGGTTGGATTCACTGGAAGAACCAACTGGGCAGTTTCTTTTCACCAAATGATAAAACATGTATAAACACATACACATATACACATACATATACATACATATATATATATATATATATATATATATATATACACACACATATACATATATATATATATACATACATACATACATACATATACACATATATATATATATATATATATATATATATATATATATATATACACATATATACATACATACATATACATATACATATATATATACATATATATATATATATACACACACACACACACACACACACAATCTTTTTAAATCTCATCCAGTAAATCACAAACAACAAAAGTCACGGGGCTTTTGAATATCGTTTTTGACAGTGGCGGGCACTGGAGTCAAAAAACGTAGAGAACCTCTGCTCTAAACTGTCCTGTCCATTAAAGGCAAAATGACTCAGATTTTCCAATTTCCTAATGCCTAGTCACAGTTTAGCCAACAAAAGCAGCAGAGAAGGTTTATGCGGGTGAACTGAATGGCGACTGTGTCCGTGGTACGTTAACAAAATCACCGGCCGAAGATAAACTCTTGCAATTCCAGCGTCATGCTGTCACCCAGCAGGCGAGCATCACGTGTTGGGGATTACAGATGTGGAAATCAAACTAAATGTCTAAGTACAAGATTACTAGAGCCCCCTATAAAGACGAACAGCAGCAATGTGTGGAAAGCTCAGGTCTCTTAACCGTGTTAACCTCTCCAATCTGAACTCCAAAATTCGGTTTTGGAGCACACACACAAGCTCATCGCTTAAAGCTGCCTCCACCGTGAATCTCCATTGGGGTGCTGACAATCCCATGACCCAGTTTCTCAGCTCAAATCCTATGGAGGAAGACACTCCAGAGCTCCTCACGGCGAGATTACTGTCACAAAGAGCTCATTTCTGCCGCTACTGCCCCAATGAAAAGCATTCCATTCAGCCACAACCGTGTGAGCTTAGCGCTGTAGAAAATACGCCTCAGGAGACAGAGAAGAGTGCCCATCTTCAGCTGGCATGCAGTTGAGGGGCCATCGGGTCAGACCTTATGCTAGACCCAAATTTAGTCTGGTGTGTACCACTACACCACTCAAAAAAACATTTACATCCAACAAAAGGGCCGTGATTGTGAGCCAAAGTGCTCTATGCGGAGAGATACGAATAAGAATGAACAACCCCGGTGAAAGGACTTGATACAAGAGGGTTCATTATCAAAGTTTAAAACACACATTCATAGTATAAAAGGTTAAGAGAGGATATAGAGAACGAAACAGAAGAAAAAAAGGATGGATCTAAGGACAGCAGGACAAAGTGTTAAAGGAAGGGATGGGGGGGGGGGTTCTGTTGGAGAGCGTTCGAGAGCTGCCATAATAAGACGAAAGGAAAAGAATAGAAGAGATAAATATAAGAGGCAGTTCACTGAGCCGAGGTTGTGGGAGAACACGTCCGTCTCCCTCTATTTTTCACTCTCTTCTATCACGCCGTTGTGTGCCGACAGTAAATGATAAGTGGGCTAAACTGAGAGCTGTTGGGAAAGTTACAAAGAATCCAAGAGAGAAAATATGACAGGAGAGAGAAAACATGAAACTTAAAAAAAGGGGGGGTGTACAAAAAAGTGACAAGGGAAAAATAAACAGGATAGAATAGAAAAGGAAGAAAAAAGGGGGTGGGGGAGGAAAAAAAGGTCTAAATTTAGCTGTAAGACTTTTGTCCCTCGACTAATGCTGTTTTTCAGTGAATATAAAAGCCTTCACAGCATGAAAAGTGGAGAAAGCCAGCGTCAGCAAGCACTTCTAGAACCCACAGCGAGACTGCAAGGTGAAAACAGACCACGAGCTGTTTCACTTTAAGTCATTTCTCATGGCAATGCCCTGTTTCTCATGGAGCTGTTGGAGCCAGAGAGCAATGAATGTTTTGTCAGCTGACCGAGCTCATATGAATTAACCAATTTCTTATTGCAGTCGGAGTAAATCTTTTATTTTGAGGTTATTTCTGAGTTACAGCCCAGTCTCCATCATTCACAGTAATGAATAGCTGTTAAAATGTTAACCTTTTTCCAGTGGTGCTGAATGTTTCTTGTAGTTGTGCCACAGCAAATTATATTTTTCCTGAGAGAGTTTAAAAGGAAGTAATTTGAATTGAAATTAATTAGTATTATGACATAATATAAAGACAATTAATAGCCCTTTAATAGCTGATTCTGACTAGCAATAGCAATTAGTAAATAAATGGAGCAATTCCAAGAGGGTCCTCGCATCTCCAGTGCTCAGGCCCTAATTATGGTTCACATGGATCACTGTGATGTAAACTAATGGCCGTTGGCTAATATATATAGAAAAAAAGCTTAACTTCCTGTCAACAAACCTCTTTCCCGCCTATATCATACTCACACACAGTTAAGAAGGGTTATCAAACCTGACTTGCACCAATCACTAACAACCTAATTAACAGATCCAATCATTGAAATGAGCTGTAGCATTCTATTAGCTGTGGTCCAAAACAAAGAGCACTGAATTGGTTGTGATGGATATCCCACCCCCATCTATCTAGCCTACTTCCTAATCACTCAAATGTTCCTTGTATCCCTGTCCAAACCCCCTCCTTCCTGATCTACACTTCCACCCACAAGAAAACAGTCCAGAATGGCTGAATGAATATTTAAAAGCTGCAGCCTTCTCAGTCCTGGGGTGGTGTACAGGCAAGTTCCTCTAACGTGGGCTGAGGAGTGACAGGGCTTTGAAAAACCAAAGGCGAAGGGAGAAACAAAAGCAAAAAATAAATAATTACAGCCCTCGTCTTGGCTAGAAAGCAGGCTGCATTAATAAAGCCATTAGCACCTTCTGAGATGAAAAGAGCAGTGTAAAGACCCGAGTCTGAACCCGATACCATGAACATGTGGTAATAAAGCTTGGCGTCTACCTCAATCACAAGGGGGATAACTTAATTTGTCAGGTTTTATTTAGCATTTTCTCCTTTTAATGGATCTTTTGTTTAGAACCATGAAAGAGACCAAAGTGCAAAACACTCCCAAAAGGACTGCTGATTTTTGATTGACGTACAGTATGTGGTTTACACAAAGGCTATTACTTCATTAAACAATAATGGTGGCGAAAATAATTACCCATCTATTGTAGCTATCTTTCTATACATCTACCCATCTATCATCTAACTGCATCCCTACATCTATAGCTCAACTGTCTATTTACCCTCTCATCTTTCTATCCATCAACCTATTTATATCTCCCCATCTTCCCATCTACCCGTCCACCCCTATAGCTCAACTACAGGATCTGGCCCATGCTGTCATATTTCAATAATCCTTCTTAATCTCTTCAATCCAATCATCAGGTTGCTCTTAAGAGTCAAGTCAAAACCTTCAACCACATCTGCTACAGTTTCTAACAGAGTACCTTCAAGTTTTTGTTTCACAACCAATAGCTAACAGCAGGACAGCTGAGAGAACCCATAAAGAACCTCTGAATTTGGTTTGCCATTTAAAGCCACTATTGTGGTCACAATATTTGTTTCAAAGAGAATCATTTCCGATCAAGAATCATTTCCGATCCAGTTAGCCCCAAAAATGTTGTTATGTTCTAAGGCAATCATTTGAGACGGTAAAAGCAATGATACTTACGTTGGCAGTGTCCATCTACCTCCTCGAAGCCTGGACGGCACACACAGCGGCCAATGGGCACCAGCCAACCTCCGTCAGCACTGCAAAACATCCGTGGTGCCTCCAGCTCTTCCGCATCCTCCACACAAGTGCCACGCACTTCCACCAGCGCTGAATCGCCGCCCGTAACCGTGTCTGGGAACCGGGCCAAATTGAGCACCGCCAGCGGACATCGCTTATAAAAGACTCTCACCGACACCAAAGCAATGCAAGCACCCAGGTCCTGAAACGCCAGGTACAAGCCTCTCTTACTGAGACCACTGATGTCTCGCACTTCTGTATTCAGCTTCATGACACGATCCCCGACGTCCGTCTGCGTGAAGCTCTCGTCGGCCGCTATAGTGTCGATCTTGACATACTGGCTCTCGCGAATGTGGCGCAAAGGTGCTGCGACGGCATTGTTGGATTCATGGTAGTACACATTAAACGTCTCCTTACAGGTTCCAGGGACGCCCGGAAGGCTGTTGCAGTCGCGCAAAGTGAATTTGATCTCCACATAGACACGTTGAGCACCCTCTCGCTGGATCAGTCCAGTGCGCAACCAGTTGTTCTGATTGGCTTCCATTACGTTGCACACCTGGTATGTCCTCATGGGTATGTTCCTTTCGTCCATAACACTGATCTCTTCCCACTGGAAAACAGACAAAAAGTTGATCAATTCAAAATAGATAGACATGCTTCAATGCTTTGGTAATTGTCCTGTGTACTTTGAACTCACTAAGCTCGTAGAGTTCTGAAAGATTTTGACAGATGCATGATGGGCACATTACGAGAAAACGCTTCATTTAACTGTCATCAAGAGGAAAGTGCATCTGACAGGCAATTAGCTCAAAATTTACGAACTGAATGGTCTCGGTTTTTTGTTCGTGCATAATTCAACTCGTTGTTGATGCAGAGAAAAATCATATAATTGAGACTTGGAAACATCAATTGTTAATATGGAAAAATCAACAAAGGCTAATGGAAAGCATGAAAAATAACATGGTTTTTTGGTTTGGCATTGACGTCAGTACGTTTGTGGCTTAAAAATAATGGCACAAAAAAGTAGCAACGTTCAAAAAGTCTTAATGTTTTTCACGTAACACAAATCTTTAATTTCAGAATCGTAGTATGCATACTGCTGTAAATGCCAAACCTTGAACTCTACCCCTGCTTTATCAGCACCACACAAAAACATAAGATATTTCTCTTCGCAGGCACTCATGAATCTGAGCGTGACTACTTGTGCCAAGGCCACTATTACAATCCATCTTCAACTTGTGAAAATGGATTTGAATGAATAACAAGGAAGCGTGGGATGAGAACCAACTCCCACAGAGGAGATCGTTACTCAGCGGGTTGGCAAGGTTGTTCAATAGAGATACTATCCTACGACCCCCCATAGGAAACTCAAAAGAGTCACCAGCTGTATGTTCACAGAGGAGAGCTGTGGACCAGTCAGGGTCGAGAAGATCAGGCACTACGCTTTAAATCAGGGGTGTTACAGCACTATTTGGGGATGGAATAGCAGCTGAAGATTTGCGCTGGTAAATGAAAGGTTTTTGGTTCAATCCCCACAAGGTACAATCATTAGATGTTACAAAGGTTGTCTGGCATTCAGAATTAAATTAAGAATGAATTTTATCTTTTAAATTCATCTAATTGGGAGAGACTGAAACCTTTTAAGACTTTAAAGTAATTATTTGCAAGGAATGGCATTTGGATACACCAAAAATGATCCTAAAACCTGGGACAGTGGCTTCCATATTGAACTGATTCCTGGTAGGAAGGCCCAGGGTGAAGTCCTAATCATAGGTTTTCCTAATCGTAGCTTTTTTAAGTTGACCGCTATATTTCGGCTGTGCAGTGCAAGCTTTCATAAGTACTCACCCCCTCTGGTGGATACGCTTCCCAACCCAGATCACCTGGGGCGGACATAGAGTCAAGCAAGGTAACTGTAAAAGAATGAAAAGAACAGAGATGGAGTTATTTAAAGCCACAGTGCTAGTATACTTGGCACAGAACATCATATTTTTATTATTTCTTAAGACTTTCACAAACAACAATGGGGTTTTTGCACAGCATGATGTCATGTAAAGCATGAATCATTCAAGGCTGCAGTCTTTCTGAATAACATATCAGAGCTCTAGAAATGTCAAAACCACTTCTAACAGCCTAATCAACACTTTGCATTTGACGTTATTCACTTTCGTTTTATCTATATGGCCAATAGTGCATTTATTTTATTGACCTAAACCTCAACAACTTCTAAAACTAGTCCCAATAATCTAAAGCAAGGTGGGGTTACATCACTTGTGACCATTACAAAACATGTGAATCGCAGCTCCTCACACAATCTTTTTGAAATCTGTTTTCACATCAATATTTTCAGAGGTTGATGGTGCTATTTATAACAGTCTTTCAATCTCCCAATGGTCGGACCCCTGAACTTCCCACTTTGAGCTCCATTCCAAACCAATTACATCCTTGGCAACCGGGGTGATTAATTCTTAATCACATCCAAACCTCAGATGTTCCTCCTCTTTCACGCTGAATATCAACCTCTCCCGCTTCTGGCACATGTGTGTGTGCCCTTTTGTGATGATTTCAAAAAAAAGGGAAGAAGGAAAATAGGAAAATCAAAGACCATCTGGATCCAAATTCTAATTAAAACTGACTGCCAATGGGTTTGTGTGACATGCAAACAGTGTGCATTTTTAAATCGCACTTTGATGGTTGGTTGATGTGGAAACAGGGATTATGTCTGGTTTTATGGGTCACATATTGAGCAATTGGGCAAATTTGATGACTTGACACTCGAAGAGAAAACCATATGTAGAGTCAAAGCAGGATATTACTTCTTAACCGAATACAGATTACGATGCCATTAGCTGGTGCTCGTGTGGCTGTTTTCTGATGAAGGGGTAAAACCAGACAGGCCAATATATCAGCCCAAATGATCTGGAAATCATTCTGCTCAGCCTTTTAAAGACACATTTAATAAAACAAACAAATGAATACAGCCACAGGCCTCACACAGCCCAATAATACAAGCAGCAGGTAACATTTAACTCACAGCAAGGAAAAATTTCTTGCACCTGAGACATCAGTTCTGGCTCAGAGAGGATTTTTTTAAACAACTGCCACACAGGACTTGATGAAAAGACTAGCGTGTTGTGTTTTGGACACCAAGCTGCTTAAATCACAAACAACGAATCTACTCAAACTTCTAAACCAGCAAGATGGAGCAAGTTGACTCTTGAATAACCAAGGACTTTGTTTCACAGGCTTCACCAGCATGACTACTTGGTCAACCAGTTGCTCCTGAAAGATCAGGTGCAACCAACTTAACTGACAATGTTTTGCAGGTAAACATAATTATTATGCCCGTCTTTCAGCAAAATAAGTGCCAAACAGTTACTAACCAGAATAAACCAGTATGACAAAGAATCCTTTACAGATCTAGCCTGGGATACACGGTAAGCATTTTTTCTACTTGCTCAGATGGGATGGTAACTCAGATTTTCACTGTTACAAAAAATTAAACCTTGATTCATGAATTTTAAAGTATAATAAATGGCAAAACAAAATTGGTTTGTAATTCTCAATCCATTCTTACTAATGCTAACAAGCCATTTTAGCAATTTCAACATTCAATGTTAATTTGATCTAATTGGCAAGTTTTTCTAACCTTACCAAGTTGACAAATATCACAGATAACTAAATGTTTAAGGAGTCTAGTTATCTTCCCCACTTCCTAGTTCAGAGAGTCTTTCAATGCTTTGTTATCCAAAAGGTGAACGATCCCTTTAATCTACCTGTCAAAGAAAAATAGAGGGGAGTGCTTCACACTCATAGCAAGTCGGTGTTCCTGCTACTCTAAGGTAGGATCTAAATCAGGCTTACTAAAAGACATGACACTACCACAAAAAAATTACAAGATTTTAGAACTAAAACTCAGTGAAAATGATGCCAAAAGAGATTACTAATAAATTCACAGTCACTATTACAGGACCAAGGTTGTATCCATCACAGACATTGTGGAAGAAGCGTCCCCTCCAATATTCAGATTAGTGGTTGACTGATACGTTTCTTTTTCACTGGCCAAATATATTTAGACCCCATTATCTGGAATATAGTCTTGGACAGGACCAGGCCAATACATGTGATGTTTACTACAACAGCTGGTTAGATAGAGGACGGGGCTTTGCTTTATCATTAGCTCTCAGCAGGCAACTCTGGATGTGGCAACTGCTGGAATCCCCTCGGGTGGCCAAGAGATCTCAGCACCTCAGGGCAATAGATGAGATTAACCATTAGGCCTAACACTGAAAAGAGTGCACTGGTCAGCAATCACCTCCAATGTAAACAGGCAAGGGAAGCAAAATCTGAAAAATGGAAAAAGGAGAAGGGTAGGTCAAGAAAAAAAGAAGAAAAGGATGGATAAGCAGCTGGATAGTTCCCCTGAGGGAACTGAAAAGGACAATGGGATCACTCTCACTCATCCATAGCCACTGTCAAGGACTTCAAGTGTCCTTACTTAAAAGGTAAATCAATCTATCAGGATGCTATTCCTAACTCCTTAATATTCTTAATATAATTTGATAAGACTCAGCTGTTGGGCATTAAAAAAAGTTTGAACTTAACCTAGAGGCACAAAATATTTGTATCTATTAAGTGTATTCTCACCATTTTTTTTTTGTTTTTTTTCAAGACTTTGACTTCCATAGTATTTTCCTACTATAGAAGTCAATGGAAAGATTTGGAACAACTTGAGGGTGAGTAAATGATGACAAAATGCTAATTTTTTCTGATGCAAATAGTAAATTGACAATGACAGCATGGTAGATGTAGTATGCCTGGAATTCATATTTACAATACAAAATCATCCTATATAAAAGAGTTTTTTTTAATATTCACAAGTATTTCTTCAACAAATGTAGTCCAATTTCAGATGCAGCTATAGTGTTTACACTTTTCACCGAAATCAACCAAAAAAATTTATAGTAAAGTTTTTCCAAAATTTTAAGATGGAAAAGTATTTTAACATCAACAAAATGACACACTTCAGCTTTAAGTCGCATAAGTCTGCCACATTTGTAATATGGTTCACTTGTATGGTTTGAAGAAAAAAACTCTGGGGTGAATGAATCACAGAACACAGGGTTTGCAAAGACTGATATCTCCGTTTCCACAGCATCCACTCTAAGCACGGAAAGCATATCTACTGTAAGAGATTGGTATCATACAGCTGTCTTGACAGAAGTGGTGGAGTGTATTTGAAATGCAGTCAGCAGTTCCTGTCAGTCACTGCTCATGTGGAGTCAGAGGTCTGCTCTACAGGGAGGAGGTAAAAGAGCCTCCATTCTGCCTCAACTGACTGATGAGACCTGCCACAGAGTTCCAGCCTGTCCGGCATAAACCATCACACTCAACTGACTCAATGCCCAAAAGAACAGCCATCCAGTTACAGCCTGACACCCATGAGTGATCTCATAATGTCCACTGACAAACCTGTTTAACTCGAGTGAATGAAGACGTTCTGGTATTTTCTAAGCAGGCATATTTATGTGCATCCAAACTTGTTATGTGGATGGGTTCAAACAAGTGGATGCTCATATACGTTTTTTGTTTTTATGCTTGTATCAGAATTATTGAACTTTCATAGCTAGAAATTGGGCATGAATGGTCTCTCCAGGTCATATTTATGACTCCACGTGGCTCCGGGGGGTTAATAAAGGCTTTCTGAAAGCGCATTCGACGTACGTTGAAAAAGCATTAACTTCCACGACATGCTCTGTGCTACGCCATAACGTACTATGTCTGTCACGCTGCAAGCTCATTATTTCACTTTTTGCAGTTTTAAATAATGATATTTGTCTTTCACAAGTGCATCAATTCACTTTAGAAGCCTTTATTAACCCCCTAGACACATCTGTAGGCTACATTTTATGATCGATGGATGCACTTTCTCGGACTCCGTCCTCATCCTCCAAACTCATCCTGCAATCACTCCTATTATAAAGCTTGGACGAGCCAGGACATTTTTAATAACTGATTGTGTATGACTTAAAGGAGAAGGTGAGTAAATTATGTTGCATTAACCCTTTAATGAGGGAATGTTAGTTTTATTTGTTTTTCCCACAACATCTATATTCACTTTGCCATTATAGCCATGTATATTTAAGTATTTTTGTTTTATGCATATACAAAAATGTATGCATATTGTATGTATTTTAGACTGCGAAAACAGTATTTATTTGACCAAAACAAGCTGACATTCTAGAAAACATCATCTTTGGACAGGTAGCACATCAACATGTGAATTACAATGAACACAAGGGCCATTTCCCAATCTAATAGCGTGTGAAATGTATGTCAGGCACAACTGACTGGCCATGCCAAGCCAAGGTCTGTTTAATGATGAGAGGTGTAAAAAGACTGCTGCCAGACATGGCATGAAATGGTGACCCGTGTGTGTTAGTTAGTGGAAGACAGCAGGGAAGACACTCTTGGGATGCCTCATTAGAAGCACAGACATGGCCCGGACCACACCTGCCGCATCGGTGAGTGTGGATGTGTGCGTGTGTGAGGAGTCGCACAAAAGCAATAAACCTGCACCCATGCTGGACATCAAATCCCAAGAGGGCATGAAACAGGTTACAACAACACAACAGCACAAGTCATAATTAGAGAGATTAAACTGAACCGCACCCGAAGATGATGACATCACCTTTGAGCTTGTGGTTCATAACAACCCTTTATAATTAACACTGTTTAAAGAGATTAGTTTTTCAGAACACCGCTGATGAGTAAGATGCTCACTAGAGCTAAAACCTATAGTTTGACTTACAAAAACATTAAATATTCAAATGCATGTCATCATGATGGTTGCCGAAGCATTGCTATACAGTCGTATTTTGGATGCTTGCTATCTGATTTCTTACTAGCCCAAGCCCAAACTTAAAGGGTTAGTTCACCCAAAAATGAAATTTCTGTCACTAATTACTCACCCTTATGTGGTTTCAAACCCGTAAGATCTTCATTCATCTTTGGAACACACATCAAAACTTTCATCAAAGAGTTTTTTTTTTAATCGTCAACAGAAAGCAACAAAAAAAGTATTCTCGTTGCTTCATATCAATAAGGTCGAAACACTGTAGTCACTTTGACTATTTTAAAGATGTCTTTAATACATTTCCGGACTTTGAACGTGATCATTACGTTGCTTTTCATTTCATTTTTCATCATTTAGCAGACGCTTTTATCCAAAGCAACTTACAAGGGGAGCAATTAGGGGTTAGGTGTCTTGCTCAAGGACACTTTAGTCATGGTATCGAAGGTGGAGAGAGTGCTGTTTATTCACAATCCCCACTTTCAATTCCTGCCGGCGTGGGAATCGAACCGGCAACCTTCAGATTACAAGCCCGACTCCCTCACCACTAGGCCACGACTAGACTACGGGTTTCAAACGACATGAGGGTGAGTAATTAATGACAGAATTTCCATTTTTGGGTGAACTAACCCTTTAGAAGGGAAAGTTCACCAATAATTAAAATTAATTTATTCACCCTCGTCATTCTAAACTTGACTATGACTTTATTCTGCAGAACACAAAAGAAGTCATTTCAAAAAGTGTCTGTTTTTTGTCCATGAGGCATCATTCATGTCCGTAGCACAATTAGTTCAAGTTAGGCATCAAAGTTTAATACTTAGGGTTAGCGTTTGGCTTTAATCCCAAATGAGCAAATTTCATAAAACAAATTTAATTTATTTTAACATACTTATTTAACTTCAATCAAAGGAAAAAGCTTGTCTTAATATGCATGCAACAGCCTTTTCCAAATTCGGAATGAGTCTCTGAGCAATTAAGCCTTGCATTAACGAAATGCAGGGGTCCAATCTAATAAAAACCTCCCAGGAATCATAGCGCACGAGCTTCAAACTCCCAGGAGAGCAGACCATCAGTGATAAGCATAGTACTGTTAATGAGATACGCAGAACAGAATTTACACCGTCTCAGACATTAAAAAACATTAAGGCAGAGAATGTGAACAGAAAGTAGAGACCATGTTAATGAAGGTGAAGGAGTGGGCCTCACAATAAGGACAGATCAAAGCTGTTGTCGGCTAAAAGGGTCTCGTGCATGTGAACACAAGGGATCTGTTTTAATCAAGTCTCATTACTTTACCACAACCAAAATGTCCTAAGTGCATACACGCGAAACCCTCATACATAAGGGCAGATGATAAAACAAAATGACCTTTGACCCCTGAAGGATAGGTGGGATGTAAGTTGATGTTCCTCTGATTGACAAGGAAAAGGTACATATTAGACTGAAATGGAACATAGAATTATATTCTAGAGATGTTTCAGCATTTGTTTGTCCATACATTGAAAGTCAATGGGCTCTAATATTGTTTTGGACTCCTTTGAATTTCATTGCAAAGACAAAACCAATTAAAAGACATGAGGGTGAATAAATAATGGAAGAATTTCCTATAAAACCCGTTCAACAAGACGTGGAAGAATACATTAAGATTAAATTTCTCCTTTCCACCAGCTCTGCGATAAACAATGAGATATAATATGACACCATTCAAGTCAAGGTAAACAGAGCAATAATGAATGATTTCATTCAGGAAATTCACATGGCCAAATGTGAACCCAGCAGAACGCACCCAGCTCTCCAGCCTAATACAAAGCACTCATGTGCCTCCATCCTGAAACGCCACAGGCATCGAGACTTGTTCTACCGCATGAGCCGTCTGGTCTGAAGGAGTTGGGATGCAGCCGGGGGTGAAAAGGTCTAAGGTGTGCCATTAAGAGCAGCAGGAGACTAGTTGCAGATAAAAAAAGCTCTTGTAATTTGAGTTGACTGATTCAACAGCTCCATTTATATGGCTTTTCTAATGTAGTAAACTTGCTTAGTACCTCACCTGGTACAGCACTGCACTTGCAATGAGGTGCGGTATGAGGTATGGGTCCAGTGAAACAATTCACTATAAAAAAAGAGCTTGAAGACTTGAAGGCTAAAATACCATAGATACTTCAGAAAAAATGCTTTTCTTTCATGTTCGCTTTTGTTTAAATTATCTTTTAGGTTTACGGTAAGGTTTAGTGTAGGTAGTATGTAATTTTCGAATACAGAGAGTATTAACCTTTTAGCACCATTTACCAGACATTTTATTTCCGTACAATAACCAACATAGTAAAGTGTTGCCAGATTCACATTCATCTGCTCCGGATAAAACTGAACACGCTTTTAGCGCCACTCATTGGACATTTCTCTTTGAAAGTGTTGTGAAACAAGCAAGAAGCAACGTAATATATTTTCGCAGAAATTTTTCCACATATTTCCAATGAGCCTGGGTTGGAAACAGCTCTTGGACATCAGTTCAATCCATACAAACTCATATGTCCATGCGAAATTTGTTTTTGTAATGTTAACTCCAACGTCCAACCCCATATCTGACACTGAGATGTTCGATAATATAAACAACATGGCAGGTACAGAATGGCAGCATGGCAGCACTGTTGCAAGTAATTAAGATATTTAAATGAATCTTAACTTAAGTAAATACCAGTCGACCACTTGAAGTATCCATGTACAAAAATGTCTTTCTACCAGCTAGAGAGGAAAAATAACCAATATCCTTCGAAAACAAAAAGAAGGGCACAGGTTATACTAATCAACAGACTTCCTCAGACAACCCTCAAACAAGAAGGATGCAAATTCAAGCTTCTCTCCAAGTCAGTAGCTAAGAGATTGTAAGAGGGAGAGTGAAAGAACGAGTGCAAAACAGAGCCTCTGAGCACAGCTGAATTGCACATAAAAAGTGTGTTTTCTCATGCTAATTTCCCTGCCGGAGTGCCGGGGAGGGAAACAAAAGCAGACGAGAAACCGTCACTAAATGCTGTAAGAACGTGCACAAAGGACGAGCTAATGAGGGGGACCTTAGCGCTAACTAGAAAAACAAGAGGGCAACAGAAGGCACTTATTAAAAATGAAAAGATCTTTATACAGTGTAAAAGGTTGTCACTGGTTCTTACGCTTTAAATTCACAAATAGTTCAACAACCCTAGATCAGTGGTTCTCAACCAATTTGGATCCGGCATTCAGATTTTACAATTGAATCAACAATGCACCAGAATTCTTTGGCATACAGTAAATGTATTAATATTACCATAAACTGCTTACGCCCAACAATATGCAAAATCATTAACATGTTTAGTTTCCAAATCTGTTGCCAATTAGTCAGATGTTATGCATCTGCATAATTTGGCTAGCATCTACCGAGAAACAATTTATTTATCTCTCCATCCAAACTATGCTCAGATTTATTTCATTAGGTTTTTTATTTATATATTATATTATATAATCACTTAACTTTTATATTTACAGTTCTTTTTGTCTCCGTTTCAAAATTTTGTCTACGACTAGCCAGTTGAGAAACACTGTCATCAATAAACAGTTTCACTACATGGTGCAAGTTTTAGCTAAACCTTTTTTTAGTGATTTTAAAAATGTTTCTGCAACATCTTGATCTTTATTATCTCCAGAGGGGTGTTAATATCCAAACTCTGCAGTAATGTCTTCCCAAAAACAGAAAATGTGCTGAGGAAGTCAGTCATTTGGACCCTGAATGGAAAACCAATGTAGTCATTAGCATTAAATTTGTGCTGATGCGTTTTAGTTTAGCCAGAAGACACATCTCAAGCATATGTCGATATGGGACATATCTACCATCCTTAATGTCGAAAATGCTTACAAGACACAAAAACTGCAGAACAAGAAGTTAATGAACAGTTCATCAACACTTGAACACAGATGTAGATCTGCTCACACAACACAAACATCCACAGAAACCCATAGTAAAATAACCTCAGGGATACCACCAGCTGGTGGTTAGAGGAAATGCACACCTCTATAACATAACTGCAATTTACACCCTCAAAAATGACAGCCTGCTGAAATGTGTTTATTTTGAAACGTGCAAATGAACAAACTGATGTAGCACCAAAAGAAACGCTCGCATAAACTTATTTACTGTCAAATCCCAGCAAAGTGTCTTTTAATTTCCCAAAACCTCCAGTCAGCCAAAAACATCATGTCAAAAAGCTCCACACAAAATCCTATCTGATAGATTCCGCCTAAATGTGTATTAAACCCACCATTGAACCTTCCTTCTGACATGAGCACAATGGGTGGCTTAATCCTAATCTCATAACAATGAAGAGTAAACCCGTCTTAATCCAGTGAGGTTAATTTATTGTCTGATTTTTGAAGGTTCAGAGTGAAATAAGTCAGTGTGGACTGACTTAAACTGACATCCTGCATCCTTGAACATATATACCTGTCTAAGATATTTAAGATGCAACACAGCATTTTAAATCACAAATGTTACTGGGTCACTAGAAAGATGGGGGAAAAAAATCAAACCTATTTCTAATTGACTGCTCTCACTTACAAAGCAACTTTGGCTGATGCCAGTTTCATAGAAGTTAGATCACTCTCAAGGGTCAAATTTGATATATGGGTCTGG